>JAMWET010001075.1:12500-122500 GCA_024036415.1 Prochilodus magdalenae | reverse complement strand
TGTTCATGAAATGGTGAAATGTCTCACTTTCAGAATTTGGTCTGTGTTGTAAATAAAATGTGGTCTATGAGATTTGCTCTGTTTATATTTACAGTTATGTACATTTAACACAACGTCATACAATTAATCACTTTCATGTATGACATACAGCTAATACATTCATATATACATATGCCCTATATGTATATGCACACCACAGTGGTGGTCTGCTGGTGTCCAAAGGGCCTGAGGGGAAGTGGTTCCTGTTTAATTAGTTATTGATTTCGGTCCAGCACTGACTGAGGAGCAGGAGGAAACCACAGACAGCTTCAGCTAAACAGATCACACAGATTACACTACTTACAACAACAACAACACAAACAGGGTGCTCTGTGTATGTACACTGTGTGCAGAGCTGAGTGTAATTAGTTACATTACTCAACCACATGCTTGTAATACCGTTTTGGTGGATTGTGAAATCATAGTACTATTTAAGTATTACAGTATTAATACTCTGTCTCTAATATGGGTCAAGAAACTCTACCTACCACTCACCGTTTATCCAAACGTATCCAGATAGCTCTTAGGAGGAGTTCTGCTACTAGCTGCAGCACTGGAGCAGCCACATAAGTCTATGGTCACCATGTTCTGCAGCACTGGAGCAGCCACATAGCAGTGCAGCTGCATATCTGGAGTGACCATTCAGTTCTATGCCTAGTGCTGACTGAAGGGGTTCAAACATCAGTACCCGCTACTCAGTCAGCACTGCAGTGTTCTAACATCAGTACCTGACCTGACTAATACTCAATCAAATCCTCACAGCAATGTTCCATCAGTACCCGACCTCACTTATACTCAGTCAAATCCTCACAGCAATGTTCCAACAGTACCCAACCTCACTAAAACTCAATCAAATCATCACAGCAATGTTCCATCAGTATCCGACCTCACTAAAACTCGGTCAAATTCTCACAGCAGTGTTCAAACATCAGTACCCGACCTCACTAATACTCAGTCAAATTCTCACAGCAGTGTTCTAACATCAGTACCTGACCTGACTAATACTCAATCAAATCATCACAGCAATGTTCCATCAGTACCCAACCTCACTAAAACTCAGTCAAATTCTCACAGCAGTGTTCCAACATCAGTACTTGACCTGACTAATACTCAATCAAATCCTCACAGCAATGTTCCTTCAGTACCCGACCTCACTTATACTCAGTCAAATCCTCACAGCAATGTTCCAACATCAGTCCCTAACCTGACTAATATTCAATCAAATTCTCACAGCAGTGTTCTAACATCAGTACCTGACCTGACTAATACTCAATCAAATCCTCACAGCAATGTTCTAACATCAGTACCTGACCTAACTAATACTCAATCAAATCCTCACAGCAATGTTCCATCAGTACCCAACCTCACTAAAACTCAGTCAAATCCTTACCGCAATGTTCCAACATCAGTCCTTGACCTGACTAATATTCAATCAAATTCTCACACCAGTGTTCTAACATCAGTACTTGACGTCACCAATGCTCAGTTGAATCCTCACAGCAATGTTCATCAGTATGTGACCTTACTAATACTTAATCAATTCATCAAACCCTCATAGCAATCTTCCAACATCAGTACCTGACCTTGGTCGTTGCTCGTTCACACTGAGTGGCCCAGTGAACGCTGGCTGGTGTATTGTTGCTCTGAATTCCTGAAGGAATGTTTTTTCGTTTAACCTCGTAGGACAGGATGACAATAAAGCTCTTCCTGTCTCTTGACTCTTGCCCTGCATTCGGATCTCGGAAAAGAAAGGCGCTCCCAGACTTCCCCTGCGCACTTGAAGGGGGAATCCCTGACATCAGTGTCGTCGCATCCATGGAATGTGGATGAAGTGCGTAATCTCAAATGTTCATAATTGAAATCACATACAGAGCCGCTATAGATAACCCAGAGCACGAGGAGCATGTCAGTGGCTCTCTTAACAGTAGAGGCATAGAACCAAATATATACCAGTATATAATCTGATCTATACTGTAGATACACCGATATACACTTACCAGAGTACTGCCAGTGTTCCACCTCATTCCCAGCATAACAGTCACCGTCCAAACAATAGATCCCAGAGGGAATCAACCAGCAGGAACGAAACTTGGTGGGTGGATGCCAGCACCATTGGCCGACGGCTGCACCACGCAGGACTACATGCACACAGGCCGTTACGAAGACTGTCCTTAACACCACGTCACCAAAGACTGCAATGGTGTTGTGTCAGACTGTCATGGAGTGACTCAGAATGGCAGCGGGTCATCTTTTTGGTGGAGACGACCAATGATATGTCTTCTGGGTGCAGCTATTCTTTTGATGATGAGTGTAAATAATATACTGTAAATCTTTTCTTCTTTATCTAAACCGCTTTGCCTCCTGGGTTGTGGGGTGGGGGTGGCTAATTAGGAGTAAGGCAGGAAACACCCTGTACGGGCCACCAGTCCATTACAGGGCAAACACCCAGACCTACACATACGCATACACACACACTCACGCCAAAGAGGGCAATTAGCATCCTCAGTTTAGCTGACTGCATGTCTTCAGAGTTTGGGAGAGGACTGGAGCACCTGGAGGAAACTCACACAAACACCGGGAGAACATGAACATACCACACCGAAAGGACGCCGGCCGCCCCGGCTGGGGAATCAAACCCAGGCTCTTCTCGCAGTGAGGTCCTATACTGGAGAACCTGCACACTCCACACAGAAAGGATTCTGGATGCCCAGCCTGTCAATCAAACCCAGACTCTTCTCACTGTGAGGCCCTATACTGGAGAACCTGCACACTCCACACAGAAAGGATTCTGGATGCCCAGCCTGTCAATCAAACCCAGGTTCTTCTCACTGTGAGGCCAATACTAGAGAACCTACACACTACACACAGAAAGGATTCTGGATGCCCAGCCTGTCAATCAAACCCAGACTCTTCTCACTGTGAGGCCAATAATGAAGAACCTGCACACTCCACACAGAAAGGATTTTGGATGCCCAGCCTGTCAATCAAACCCAGGTTCTTCTCACTGTGAGGCCCTATACTGGATGGAAAGGATTCTGGATGCCCAGCCTGTCAATCAAACCCAGACTCTTCTCACTGTGAGGCCCTATACTGGAGAACCTGCACACTCCACACAGAAAGGATTCTGGATGCCCAGCCTGTCAATCAAACCCAGGTTCTTCTCACTGTGAGGCCAATAATGAAGAACCTGCACACTCCACACAGAAAGGATTCTGGATGCCCAGCCTGTCAATCAAACCCAGGTTCTTCTCACTGTGAGGCCAATAATGAAGAACCTGCACACTCCACACAGAAAGGATTCTGGATGCCCAGCCTGTCAATCAAACCCAGACTCTTCTCACTGTGAGGCCCTATACTGGAGAACCTGCACACTCCACACAGGAGAACCTGCACACTGTGAGGCCAATAATGGAGAACCTGCACACTCCACACAGAAAGGATTCTGGATGCCCAGCCTGTCAATCAAACCCAGACTCTTCTCACTGTGAGGCCCTATACTGGAGAACCTGCACACTCCACACAGGAAGGACCCCGGACACACCCAGTACACCAGGTGGTGGGTTCTAGGATAGGTTGGTTCTGCTTCAGCGTTGTAAGTGCTGCGTTCCTCTGACAGATGAGAATCATGAAGTACTCCTCTGCAAACCTGCTCCTCACATTCTCTCCCCTCCCTTTCTTTCCATATCCATGGAGATGGAATTTTCTTCTCATGTCCTCCAGTTCCCTTTCACTGCACTTTGATGTCCTCCTGCTGTGCTTTGCTGTGCCCATGCCCATGGACAGGCCTAGCTACTGAAGAAGCAAAGATGCTGGAGCAGGTGTGGGAGATGGGTGGGGGTGGCGGTGGTGGTGGTGTAGGGGTGTGGTGTATGGTATTTAATATTTTGACAAAACTATTGCTCTAAACGATGAAGTGTCCCGTCCTCGTACCCCTCCCTTCCCTCTCGTCTCTATGGAGATTTGTCTCATGTCCTCCATTTCCTTTTTTCCTCTAGCTTGTTTTCTCTCTCTCTCAGTCTTTCACTCTCTCTCCCTCTCTTTCTCTGATAGAGTCCTCCTGTGTCCATTCTGGGATGCGGCCTCCGCTGGTGCGTGAAGGCTAGCTGTCGCTTCACATTACCGTGAGCAGGCGCTGGACACACAGGCCGCTCTAGCAGGACACACACACATGCACACCCTGCACGGCCCACATGCCGAGTCCCTAAAAATCTGAGATATGGTATCTGTGTGTGCACAAGCAGCACAGCCGCTGCAGATGAAGCTTATCCCACCACACAGAAGAGCCTGACACTGTTATGTCTCATATTTTAACTCGGGGATTATTGTGATATTAGAGGAGAGGGTCGGGGCTGGTTGGCACACCTTTCACTTTTCACTTTTTTAGGGAGGAGCGGTTTCCCCCAGCAGCGGATTCTCATGTGTAATAACGTGTGATGGTATGAAGTTGGGTTCTTGTTACGTGCGGAATGTTGATACAGCATTACAAGCGAAGCCTTCAAACAATAAAACCACAAATAAAAACAATCTGAGCTTTCGATTTATACCACAGCCCAAAAACAACAAACAAATTACAAAACATTAGTGATAAACCTTAACTATGAATAATAAACACATATATATATATACACATAATAAACATAGATAGATAGATAGATAGATAGAGGGATAGAGGGATAGAGGGATAGATGGATAGAGGGATAGATGGATAGAGGGATAGATAGATAGAGGGATAGATAGATAGATAGATAGATAGATAGATAGAGGGATAGATAGATAGATAGATAGATAGATAGATAGATAGATAGATAGATAGATAGATAGAGGGATAGATAGATAGATAGATAGATAGATAGATAGATAGATAGATAGATAGATAGATAGATGGATAGATGGATAAATGGATAGATAGATAGATAGATAGATAGATAGATAGATAGATAGATAGATGGATAGATGGATAAAAAGCATATAAGCGATCAAAGCATATAATACTATTCACAGTCAAATAATATTATTATAATAATATCATATCATAATATCATATTCTATTAGTGTTGTTATTACTATTATCATATTAACAGACATACAGTATATTATGTATGTAGTATTATAAATATATGTAGTATCTAATAATACTATAATTAGAATTATAATATACACTAAATGATATATAGATGGACACATCTTTAGAGTAAAATGTATTTTATAATGTAAATTATGCTAACACTTTCTATGAATCGGGTACCTAAAATTCATATGTGCGTTCATAAGGATCTATAAAGTCTTTTTCATGCTTTATTATACTAGATATAAGTCTTTGTAACTGCACATAAACATTAATAATCACACACAGTAAACTGGTGTAACACAACATTATAATTTAGATATTTTTACTGTTATTAACATTATCATATTATCATATTAACTCAATAACTGATTAAGTCATATTAACCTTACATATAGAATATATATATATATATATATATATATATATATATATATAGTATTAGGTGATGTAAAACTTCTCTTGTTGAAATAAAATGAAAGTTAATTCATTTTAAATGATACAATTTACAGCATTAACTTTGATTTATAATATACAGTTTTATATTTATTACATCTAAAGAAAAACAAATATCTCCAAAACTGTCAATATATTTAATGGAGTTTAATTCCACATGTGAAGCTGCTGTGAGACAACATGAGTTTATTGCCGAATGATAAGAAAAGGGTTCTCTCTGTGAACTTCAGGGGCTGCTTTAATGAAGTGGAAAAGCGTTCTTTGCTTGAGGACCTTGCTAGGTGTCCCACAACATAATGGACACCTAACAACCACCTGGAAGACCTGGTAGGCCCGCCAACACTGCCCCATCAGATAACCAGCACTTAAAGCTTTGAGACAGAGGAGAACATCAAGCTCCACTCCTGCTTCAGATCTGAGAACGTCCACAAGTGTTTCTGTCCTTCCACTGTGAGAGGACTGTGAGGTGTAGCAGTTCAAGAATCTCCTCATTGAGAAAAGGGGACACACACATCCATCAAAGAAGCTTCTGGTGTTCTCAGACTGATGGACTGACCACCCCAGAGTCCTGCCCTCCAGGGTGTCCTGAAGCAGTTGATATGTTCTCTGATCAGTTTAGTGTGGACGGATGAGAGAAGGGAGACCTACCACTATAAATATAGGTGGTCAGTATGTCCACCGGTAAAAGCCTTTGCTTGTCACCACCATCCACTCACATCAGGACAGAGACGCACACACACACACACACACACACACACACACACACACACACACACACACACACACACACACAGACACACACACACTCACTCACACGCTCCAAACCTCAACCCACTTCTCTCTGTCTCGCACGCAACACTCCTCACCGAGCACTTCCTGTTCCTCTTTGCCACGCAGTATTTTGTGCCCTTGTAGTGCCATCAGCACCATCAGTGATGAGAAGTGAAACTCGGGGTCATCTCCGAACACCTCAGAGTCGCACATGCACGAGCGACTGCCTAAAATACACCTGCTTTCAACCTGTCGCACGCTGCCCGCTGTACAGACCCACACGGCTCGGTGTGCGGCATGTCCACATTAACACTACGTCTCACATTAACACTGTTATTGCTGAAGGATCTTCTAAGAGTCTGTGGTGGTGAGTGCTATGCTCTACGCTGTTGCAGGCTGAGGCAGCAGACTGAGGGCGGCAGACGGCAACAGACTCAACAAATGGCCGGTGGCCGGTGATGTTGTGGGAGTGGAGCTGGACTCGCTGATGGCAGTATCGGAGAGGCGGATGCTGTCTAAGCTGCAGGCCATTATGAACAATGGCTCCCACCCACTCTACCACACAGTGATGAGACACAGGAGCACATTTAGTGCAAGACTCATTCCACCGAAATGCACCACAGGAGGTTATTCCTACCTATAGCCATCAAACTCTATTACTCAGCCTTTAATGGGTGACACTATGGTTCATCTGTGCGCACTATGGTTCATCTGTGCACACTATGGTTCATCTGTGCACACTATGGTTCATCTGTGCACACTATGGTTCATCTGGGCAAATTATTTATAATATTTCGAACTACATTACACAAGATGTTCCATATTTATTATCATAGCCACTGCCTTTTTATTATATTTAAATTAATAACATTTTATAACACATCTTCTTTTATATAAATGGTTGTAACTGTAATAACTGCAATTAATAAAGTATTTCTGATTCTGAAAATTGTTACTGCTGAAAGCAGGTAAACAGAAACATGTTTCAGTTTAAGTATTTCAGTACATCACTTATACTGTACCAATGCTAGACTTACAGACTACAGATTAAAGCTAGCCCAAAATTAGTATAACTAAAATCAAAACTGGTAATCCAATATCTACTACCAATTATTCAGCATCTACTATGAATTATTCAGAATCTACTATGAATTATTCAGTATATACTATGAATTATTCAGCATCTACTATGAATTATTCAGTATCTACTATGAATTATTCAGTATCCACTATGAATTATTCAGCATCCAGTATGAATTATTCAGTATATACTATGAATTATTCAGCATCTAGTATGAATTATTCAGTATCTACTATGAATTATTCAGCATCTACTATGAATTATTCAGTATCTGCTATGAATTATTCAGTATCTACTATGAATTATTCAGTATCTACTATGAATTATTCAGCATCTACTATGAATTATTCAGTATCTACTATGAATTATTCAGCATCTACTATGAATTATTCAGTATCTACTACGAATTATTCAGCATCTACTATGAATTATTCAGTATCTACTATGAATTATTCAGCATCTACTATGAATTATTCAGTATCTACTACGAATTATTCAGTATCTACTACGAATTATTCAGCATCTACTATAAATTATTCAGTATCTACTATGAATTATTCAGCATCTACTACGAATTATTCAGCATCTACTACGAATTATTCAGTATCTACTATGAATTATTCAGCATCTACTATGAATTATTCAGCATCTACTATGAATTATTCAGTATCTACTACGAATTATTCAGTATCTACTACAAATTATTCAGCATCTACTATGAATTATTCAGTATCTACTACGAATTATTCAGTATCTACTACGAATTATTCAGCATCTACTATAAATTATTCAGTATCTACTATGAATTATTCAGCATCTACTATGAATTATTCAGTATCTACTATGAATTATTCAGCATCTACTATGAATTATTCAGCATCTACTATGAATTATTCAGTATCTACTATGAATTATTCAGCATCTACTATGAATTATTCAGCATCTACTATGAATTATTCAGTATCTACTATGAATTATTCAGTATCTGCTATGAATTATTCAGCGTCTACTATGAATTATTCAGTATCTACTTTAAATTATTCAACATCTACTATGAATTATTCAGTGTCTACTACGAATTATTCAGTGTCTACTATGAATTACTCAGTATCTACTATGAATTATTCAGTATCTACTATAAATTATTCAGTGTCTACTATGAATTATTCAGTATCTACTATGAATTATTCAGTGTCTACTACGAATTATTCAGTGTCTACTATGAATTATTCAGTATCTACTATGAATTATTCAGTATCTACTATGAATTATTCAGTGTCTACTATGAATTATTCAGTATCTGCTATGAATTATTCAGCGTCTACTATGAATTATTCAGTATCTACTTTAAATTATTCAACATCTACTATGAATTATTCAGTGTCTACTACGAATTATTCAGTGTCTACTATGAATTATTCAGTATCTACTATAAATTATTCAGTGTCTACTATGAATTATTCAGTATCTACTATGAATTATTCAGTGTCTACTACGAATTATTCAGTGTCTACTATGAATTATTCAGTATCTACTATGAATTATTCAGTATCTACTATGAATTATTCAGTGTCTACTATGAATTATTCAGTATCTACTATGAATTATTCAGTAACTTCTATGAATTATTCAGTATCTACTATGAATTATTCAGTATCTACTATGAATTATTCAGTATCTACTATGAATTATTCAGTATCTACTAAGAAATTGTTCAGTATCTACTATGAATTATTCAGTATCCACTATGAATTATTCAACATCTACTATATCTGCTCAGTATCTTCCAGTGGTCGATAGTAACAAAGTAAGTGTGGTTA
This sequence comes from Prochilodus magdalenae, assembly GCA_024036415.1. Taxonomy (NCBI): domain Eukaryota; kingdom Metazoa; phylum Chordata; class Actinopteri; order Characiformes; family Prochilodontidae; genus Prochilodus; species Prochilodus magdalenae. Next base: position 113,268 of record JAMWET010001075.1, on the reverse strand, counting down.
GTTGCTGTACTTAAGTAGATTTTAGTGTATGGGTGCTGAAGTATTTCCATTCTGGATGACTTTGTACTTTAACTCTGCTGCAGTTTAAACTAATATCTGACCTTTTACTCCACTGCATTGTGGGAAATATGTAGTTCCTTTCAGTGTATGTCCGTGTAAAAATGTATTGTGTAATGCAACATGCTAAACTAAACAATCTTATTTATGAGTTCCTAGCATCCATGGAAATGTCCATTTGAGGCCAGGACTACATCAAGGAGCAGCTGGAGGTAAGCAGGATGGGGTTAGTAAACAGATCAAACAGATTGTCCCGGACTTTGTGGGTACATAGACCACACTAAAGAAATATGTACACATGAGTTTATACAAACACTTCCTTCTCTAGTAAATGTGTTTCGGCTAGTTCATGTTTATGAACGGTCATAGAGATACAGTATAGTGGAGGAAAACTCATTAGTGAGCCTGTTTAAACCAAGTTATATTCAACTTTAACCTGTAACTAAGCTGCAAATAAATCTTAAACTTTAATTTTATGGTTCTAGATAATGGAACCTGTTCTTTTTCAGTGTTCTGTGCTTATGATCATGTGAATAGACATCAGTGTCAGACTAACTAATGAGTTTCTATTGAAGGCGGGTGGACTGAGAGACACTAGAGTCTCTTCACCTGAACTGAGCTGATTAAGAGTCTGGTTCCAGAAATGATAACAGGACATTAGATCCATAATAAATCCTGCTCCTGTTACTCTCCATACCAGTACATCTGAAGGTAGATACTTCTAAACGGAGGTCTTTTACTTTTACTGCAGTAATATTGTACCTTGGGGATCTCTACTTTAACTCAATGACATTGGTTTGTGTACTTCATCCACCCATAGCATCTACTATAAACCTAATGTGTGGGTTCTCTACTGGGGAGAGTGAGGAACAGTTGGGGTTTAAGGGGTTAAGAAATTGTCTGTGGTCATAATCCTGTCGTTTCCAGGTGAGTAGCTGCCAGAGAAAAGCTAACGTTACTGATTATTGATGGGAAAGTTTGTACGTCAGAGTTGAGCTGAAGTTTCCAGAAGTTCAGTTCACATGTAAACCACAGGATATTTCTGAAACTCAGTTCTGAAAGTTACTTCTGCGCCCCCACACACACATACCCACACGCATCATTGATTACAAAGGTGTGTGAAATGGCATTAAAAGTGTGTGAACTTTTCATACCACCCGTCATTTACCGGCGTAGGATGCCGGCCTGTTCCTTGTAGCACTCGTACCAAGAGTTAGCTCATCCACATTGAATGTCCTCCCAAACCACATGCAGACACACAAGCTAAACATTAAGAAGCACATTAAATAAATAACAGGGTCAAGAAACGTAGGACTTAAAATAATAAGCGTATATATAAGATGTGTGGGATTAAAGCGACTATAAAAATGGGATGGCAGTGTGGTGTAGATATGTTCCTATGGGAGGTACTAAATGCATCCTCCTCAGTGTAGCCCAGTGTAGCCCACACTCACACATACACACGCACACACATGCTCACACACACACACACACACATACATGCACACATACACACACACATACATACACACACACCCATACACACACTCACACACACAGACACATACATACACACACACACACACACATATACATACACACACATACACACACACACATACACACACATACATACACACACTCACACATATATACACACACACACACACATATATACACACACACACACACACACACACACACACACACATATACATACACACACTCACACATATATACACACACACACACACATATATACACACACACACATACACACATATACACACACACATACATACACACACACACAAACACACACACACACACACACACACACACACACAACTGCTTTTCTGTGAAGATGCTGTGAGACATCATTAGTTGTAAAAAAGCACTATACAAATAAATATTGATATTGATTGATAACTATAAACATATAGAAAAGTCAAAAAGTCTTTAAGATATACATACATCTACATACACAGTACATATTTCATTTTAACTTATATTATTATTTTACATTGTTATTATAGTATGTATGATTAACACTCTATAATTCATAATCAATGTTGGAAAAGTAAGCTTTCGGAAGCGAAAGGCACATATCCCTAGAACGCTTTTCTGAATATCAGCTTTACTGCCCCGTTTCAGAGGAACGTATGTAGTGTTTCTCTCCCTCTCTCCCTCTCTCTCTCTCTCTCTCTGTCTTTCTGTCAGGTATGCAGATGAAAGGCCAGTGTGCGAGGATGTAAGGGTTTTGGGTGGAGCTGCTGTAAAACTCTAACCCCACAGACATAAATCTGTCACAGAGTCTAACCAGCACTACAGGACATACTAGAGAGAGAGAGAGAGTGAGGGAGAGAGTGTGAGAGAAAGAGAGAGAGACTGAGGTAGTGAGGGAGAGAGAGATGCATTTGTCACTATGAGGTATAGGATGTATGTACTATTTATATATTATTAGATATACTGTGCCTTTAAGACCGATATCTGTAAATGAGCTCTGTTCTGATTGGGTACCTATTTCAGAAAGCACCTTGCTCTGAGAACCTGGCCTCGGACCTCGAACTGGTGGGTTTCCATGCTGAGCAATGAGAAATGAATCAGCGTGTTGAATCACAGCTGTCTGTGACTGGCTGTGTTTCTTATCACTGTATGAAAGCTGTATGCGGCTGCTGTTGATCGTCTTTAAGATATCGATATTTAACCCAAGATGATACATGGCTGAAGTGTGAAGTAAACTCAGGTTTGTATTTTGTCTTGTTTAGTGTCATTTAGTGTAACTACTTTAATGTAGTCTGTGACACAAACTGATAAAACCTACCGGTAACACTTCCAAAGAACCCTGTATCAGTGATACCATCTAAATGCATTCATAAGGTGTTATATGGCATATTTAATACCTTCTAATCCCAGCCATAAGCTTGTATAGTTACTAGCAGCTAGCTGTAATTACATGCATAACATGTAATACATATCAAACAAGAGTATGCAACTTCATAATGTCAGGTTTAATAATGCACTATAATATCTGTTCATAAGAGCATTATTAGCATGAATGTGAGGTATGAGGTGTAATGCACTGAAATGTCATTCCACTTAGAGCCTGTAAAGACCACTTATAATGCACTATGAGGTGTAATGCACTGAAATGCCATTCCACTTAGAGCCTGTAAAGACCACTTATAATGCACTATGAGGTGTAATGCACTGAAATGCCATTCCACTTAGAGCCTGTAAAGACCACTTATAATGCTCTATAAGTCATGTCTCTCCACTTAGAGCCTGTAAAGACCACTTATAATGCTCTATAAGTCATGTCTCTCCACTTAGAGCCTGTAAAGACCACTTATAATGCTCTATAAGTCATGTCTCTCCACTTAGAGCCTGTAAAGACCACTTATAATGCACTATGATGTGTAATGCACTGAAATGTCACTTCACTTAGAGCCTGTAAAGACCACTTATAATGCTCTATAAGTCATGTCTCTCCACTTAGAGCCTGTAAAGACCACTTATAATGCTCTATAAGTCATGTCTCTCCACTTAGAGCCTGTAAAGACCACTTATAATGCTCTATAAGTCATGTCTCTCCACTTAGAGCCTGTAAAGACCACTTATAATGCTCTATAAGTCATGTCTCTCCACTTAGAGCCTGTAAAGACCACTTATAATGCACTATGATGTGTAATGCACTGAAATGTCACTTCACTTAGAGCCTGTAAAGACCACTTATAATGCTCTATAAGTCATGTCTCTCCACTTAGAGCCTGTAAAGACCACTTATAATGCTCTATAAGTCATGTCTCTCCACTTAGAGCCTGTAAAGACCACTTATAATGCATTATGAGGTGTAATGCACTGAAATGTCACTCCACTTAGAGCCTGTAAAGACCACTTATAATGCACTATAAGATGTAATTTATTGAAATGTCACTCCACTTAGAGCCTGTAAAGACCACTTATAATGCACTATGAGGTGTAATGTATTGAAATGCCATTCAACTTAGAACCTGTAAAGACCACTTATAATGCACTATGAGGTGTAATGTATTGAAATGCCATTCCACCTAGAGCCTGTAAAGACCACTTATAATGCATTATGAGGTGTAATGCACTGAAATGCCATTCCACCTATAGCCTGTAAAGACCACTTATAATGCACTATGAGATGTAATGCACTGAAATGCAATTCCACCTATAACCTGTAAAGACCACTTATAATGCATTATGAGGTGTAATGCACTGAAATGCCATTCCACCTATAGCCTGTAAAGACCACTTATAATGCACTATGAGGTGTAATGCACTGAAATGCCATTCCACTTAGAGCCTGTAAAGACCACTTATAATGCACTATGAGGTGTAATGCACTGAAATGCCATTCCACTTAGAGCCTGTAAAGACCACTTATAATGCTCTATAAGTCATGTCTCTCCACTTAGAGCCTGTAAAGACCACTTATAATGCTCTATAAGTCATGTCTCTCCACTTAGAGCCTGTAAAGACCACTTATAATGCACTATGATGTGTAATGCACTGAAATGTCACTTCACTTAGAGCCTGTAAAGACCACTTATAATGCTCTATAAGTCATGTCTCTCCACTTAGAGCCTGTAAAGACCACTTATAATGCTCTATAAGTCATGTCTCTCCACTTAGAGCCTGTAAAGACCACTTATAATGCTCTATAAGTCATGTCTCTCCACTTAGAGCCTGTAAAGACCACTTATAATGCTCTATAAGTCATGTCTCTCCACTTAGAGCCTGTAAAGACCACTTATAATGCACTATGATGTGTAATGCACTGAAATGTCACTTCACTTAGAGCCTGTAAAGACCACTTATAATGCTCTATAAGTCATGTCTCTCCACTTAGAGCCTGTAAAGACCACTTATAATGCTCTATAAGTCATGTCTCTCCACTTAGAGCCTGTAAAGACCACTTATAATGCATTATGAGGTGTAATGCACTGAAATGTCACTCCACTTAGAGCCTGTAAAGACCACTTATAATGCTCTATAAGTCATGTCTCTCCACTTAGAGCCTGTAAAGACCACTTATAATGCACTATAAGATGTAATTTATTGAAATGTCACTCCACTTAGAGCCTGTAAAGACCACTTATAATGCACTATGAGGTGTAATGTATTGAAATGCCATTCAACTTAGAACCTGTAAAGACCACTTATAATGCACTATGAGGTGTAATGTATTGAAATGCCATTCCACCTAGAGCCTGTAAAGACCACTTATAATGCATTATGAGGTGTAATGCACTGAAATGCCATTCCACCTATAGCCTGTAAAGACCACTTATAATGCACTATGAGGTGTAATGCACTGAAATGCCATTCCACCTATAGCCTGTAAAGACCACTTATAATGCACTATGAGGTGTAATGCACTGAAATGTCATTCCACTTAGAGCCTGTAAAGACCACTTATAATGCACTATGAGGTGTAATGCACTGAAATGCCATTCCACCTATAGCCTGTAAAGACCACTTATAATGCACTATGAGATGTAATGCACTGAAATGTCACTCCACTTAGAGCCTGTGAAGACCACTTATAATGCACTATGAGATGTAATGCACTGAAATGCCATTCCACTTAGAGCCTGTAAAGACCACTTATAATGCACTATGAGGTGTAATGCACTGAAATGCCATTCCACTTAGAGCCTGTAAAGACCACTTATAATGCACTATGAGATGTAATGCACTGAAATGCCATTCAACTTAGAACCTGTAAAGACCACTTATAATGCATTATGAGGTGTAATGCACTGAAATGCCATTCCACTTAGAGCCTGTAAAGACCACTTATAATGCACTATGAGGTGTAATGCACTGAAATGCCATTCCACTTAGAGCCTGTAAAGACCACTTATAATGCACTATGAGGTGTAATGCACTGAAATGCCATTCCACCTATAGCCTGTAAAGACCACTTATAATGCACTATGAGATGTAATGCACTGAAATGCCATTCAACTTAGAGCCTGTAAAGACCACTTATAATGCATTATGAGATGTAATGCACTGAAATCTCTCTCCACTTAGAGCCTGTAAAGACCACTTATAATGCACTATGAGATGTAATGCACTGAAATGTCTCTCCACTTAGAGCCTGTAAAGACCACTTATAATGCATTATGAGGTGTAATGCACTGAAATGTCTCTCCACTTAGAGCCTGTAAACTGCTTGGAAGTTCCCTTTGGCACCTGTACTATTACATGACATGTTCTTAGAGTGATCTTAGTTGGTTGACCACCCTGGACAGGGTAAAAATGGCCTTGAATTTCCTCCATTTGTCCACATTTTGCACATTTTAATTCACAATCATAGTTTATTTGCTGAAGTCAGCATACTGTGGACATAAACGGAGAGGTGTGTGAGAGTGATGGCACATTCTATAGTTAGATTTCCTCCCAAAAGCAGAAAAAAAAAGAGAAATTGTGCATTAAAATGAGCAGAAAATGCCTGTTTAAGCGTGTTAACTTCTTTTCAGCCAGCAAATCAACTGATACGGATCTTTTAGCGTCTATCAGTGTAACATCATGTGGTTTCTGAATGGTTACACAATGTAACAGAGAGCTATTATTTTTGAAAGGAGTCTAGAGGACTCTAGGAGGTTTTGTAATGACAGCAGTAAATCAACACTGTAATAGACCTCGGAGACGGGCACATGGCAAACAGAAGTTAAATGAGATGAAAGACAGTGAAAGCGAGAGCACCAATCCGGCAAAGGCAAAGCAGCAGGGCCACCACACGAGTTTACAGGAAGCAGAGCATGCTGGTACAGGAAGTGGCAGAGATGGTGGCGTCTGTGGAGGTTTTGCTCTCGGATCAGTGTGTCACAGCTCAAGGTCATGAGAAGTGTCCTCCAATGGCAGCGGCAACGGGGGGTTCACATGCGTCTGTGAACCTCTCTGATCTCCCACACTGCAGTTTCCATTTACTGTCTGTTCACTTCAGCCTATTCAATCTCAATCTACTTCCTCCAGAACGCTCTGTACCATATTATATAAACAACTAAGTTCACATGCAGAAATGAACATATTGGAGCCGTGACATTACATCTCATCAGCTCCACTGGCCGTCTGCTTCTCTGTATACTTTATTTTCCTGTCCCTCAATGGTCAGGACCCCCCCAGGACCACCACAGAGCAGGTATTATGTGGGTGATGGATCACTCTCAGCACTGCAGTGACACTGATGGGATAGTGGTTTGTTAGAGTGTGTTGTGCTGGTGAGACTAGATCAAACACAGTAGTACTGCTGGACTGAGAATCGTCCACCACTCAAAACTCTCCAGCCAACAGCATCCTGTGGGCAGTGTCCTGTGGGCAGCGTCATGTGGGCAGCGTCCTGTGTCCTCGGACTAGACGATGACCAACACTGCACTGTGCAGCAGGGGATGAGCTATCGTCTCTGACTGTACATCCGCAAGGTGGAATAGCAAGGTAGGAGTGTCTAATAGAGTGGACAGTGAGACAACAGCCCCCAAAAGTTTTCCGGTAATGGTTGATCAGTCCTCCTTGAAGGAATTTTAGTCCGGTCTTTTGTACAAAACAGGTTCAGATCTGGGATGTTGTTGGGTTTCCTCCCAAGAACTGCTCGCTTCAGGTCCTTCCACAGCATTCCTACTTAATTACTATTGGGAATTTCAGAACTTCATTAACTTTGTTCTACTTTTGACCGTCTTTGGTAAAACCACTTGTGTGCTTACGGCCGTTGTCTTGCTGACTGACCCACATTCTCTTGAGATTCAGCTCACAGGCAGATGTCCTGCCGTTTGTCCTTTAGGACTTTCTGGTATAATTCCGATTTCACTGTTCTATTAATGATGGCAAGCCTTCCAGACCAAGATGCAACAAAACAGGCCCAAACCATGATACTACCACCACCATGTTTCACACCAGGGTTCACCATTATCCAGACATACCGCTCCCCATTTGAACCAGAATGATCTGTTTTAGTTTCATCCATCCACAAATCTGACTGCAGATGGGCAGCAATGTTCTTTTAGGAGAGAAGTGAGGTTCTCTGGGCTAACCTGCTATGCACACCATCGCTGTAGAGTGTTCTCCTGACGGTGGACTCATGAACTTTTGCATTAGCCACTGGGGCTGCTTAGATGTTACCCTGGGTTCCTTTGTGACCTTGTGGAGTATTACACACCTTGCTCTTGGAGTGATTTGTGTTGGTGGTCCACTCCTGGGGAAGGTAACGGTGGTCTTCTGTCTGACTTTGGATGGTGGAGTCCAAACTCATTAAAAATAGCTCTGCAACCTTCTCCAGCCTGATCATCAACAGCTCTTCTTCTGAGGTTCCTCAAAAATCTCCTTTGGTGGTGCCATGACACTTCTACTAACGAAGATCGAACTTTGATAAGTCCCTGTTCTGTAATAAACCAGGGCGCTCACCTACACCTGATCACCATCCCATTGACTGGAAACACCTGACCTTACTTCACCTTCAGATTATCTGCTAATCCTTAAGGTCCACATTCTTTCCACATACTTTTACCCTCACAGAAATGAGATACTGGATGATTTTCCTCAGTCTGTTAATGACCAGGTCTATTATTTTGGTCTGATTTGTTTGACTGGGTTCTCTTTATCTACTTTTAGGACTTCTGATAAAGTTTACGCTCAAATATACACAGAAATATAGAAAATACTAAAGGGTTTATACAAGCACCACTGTGCACTCACTCATATGCTAATTTTTGGGCTCCCTGGTCAAATTGTGAAAGTAAGTGAGGTGAATGTAAGTGAACACATCCTCTACAGAAAACACACAAACTATGACCAGTTTATTGCATAATTTATTAGCTATATTTCGTATATTTGGGGAAAAAATAAGAATAAAACATAAAAGCTGCCATTTTACCCAAATGTGTTATCCCCCCGGACCCCCAGCATGTTGTTTTCAGTCAATAAACTGTAATGGTGCGTTCAAATGTGCAGATTTGTGCAGAGTTTCGAAATCTGTGCAATGACTAACAGGCACGAGATCATGCCAGACAGCATGAAGATGATGTTTTGAGGAATCAGCACATGCACCGAGAAAAACATGAAGGTGCTAATGAGGAAACGTAAACAGTCTCTGAATCACCAACACATCACCCGCCACCTCCTCCCAGCCCCCCAAGACCCCACCACCCAAAAACTGTCAAACTGCCTGTGAGGTGTTTTGAACTAGGAGTGGGCCAGATAGGGCCAGAGATAAAGGGCCAGAGATAAAGTTCGACAGGAAGTGAGAGGGTTGAAGCTGGGAACAAAAGGGGCGAGCGAGTGAGGGCAGGCGCAAGCCGCGGTGAGACGAGACGGCAGTGGCTGATTTCTCACACATCTCACTTCCTCCCGCACTGGCCTGGCTTCGCACGCAAGCCTCAGTCAGCAACAGCTCGGCGGGCCCCGCCCCCTGGCACTAAAGAACAAGGAACAGGAACCGGGTAGTCCATCAGACACTCATACACATGGCTGAAGCGCTAGTTCAGCACAAAACGTTCATCTTCCTGCAGTTTGTCCCCTTACAGGACCCGTATCCCGCGCGCTCCTTTCATTCCCGTGAGGACTGGAAACACCCGAGTGGTTTTATGCACTAAGAGCAGTAATGATTTATTATACACGGCTGTTTTTAAAGCTCTCTTTATCTCTTACACTTAAAGACACTGGTTTCGTTACTGCGCCTTTAAGACTAATATATGCAAATTCTCTCTCTCTTGATTGGCTACTATATTGTGCTGTGTGCAAGAAGCACTGCAACACCGTTAAGCACTTTGGTGTGAGTGGGCACAGCAACTATTCTAGACTTCAGTAGAAATGTGGGGATGAGGAGATAACGGTGTTGGGTATTGTGGGGGTGGGTTGTGGATGATATTGGTTGTTGTGGGGATGTGTTGGGGTTGATATTGGGTATAGCAGGGATGGGGAGAGGACAGTGTTTGGTGTTCGATGGAAGAAAAGAGGACCGTGTTGGGCACTGTGGGAATAGTGCGGGTGTGGTGTTGGTAATGTAAGGATGGTGTGGTAATGGTGCAAGTGTGGTGTTGGTAATGTAGGGATGGTTTGGGTATGGTGATAAGTAATTCGCAGATAGTGTTGTGGGTATGCCATTGGCTAATGTGGGGATGGTATGGGTGTGGTGCTGTGTACTCATGTTAGGTAATGCCAAGATGGTGTGGGAATGGTGCAGGCATGGTGTGGGAATGATTTTGGATAAGGCAGGATGATTTGAGTACGACTTTCAGTAATGCAGGTAATGCAAGGATGGTGTCTATATGGTGTTTAATAATGCAGGAATGGTGTGGGTCCAATGTTAAGTAATGGATGGATGTTGTGGGTATGGTTGGTGTGGTGCTCAGTAATGCAGGGTTGTGGTTGATATGGTGTTAAGTAATGTAGGGATGGGGTTGATATTGTATACAGCAATGCAGGGATGGGGTGAGTATGGAGTTTAGTAATGCAGGGATAGAGCAGGTATGGTACTCAGTAATGCAGAGATGGGGTGGGTATGGTTTTCAGTAATGCTGGGATAGGGTGGGTATAATGTTCAGTAATATAGGATGGGGTATGGTGTTCAGTAATGTGGGGATGGGGTGTGTATGAAGTTTGGTAATGTAGGAATGGGAGTTTGATGTTCAGTAGAGGTGGGATAGGGTTGTTATGGTGCTCAGTAGTGCAGAGATGAGGTGGGTATAGTGTTCAGTAAAATAGGGATGGGGCATGGTGTTCAGTAATGCTGGGATGGGGTGAGAATGAACTTTGGTAATGCAGGAATGGGAGTATCATGTTCAGTAGTGGTGGGATAGGGTTGGTATGGTATTCATTAATGCAGGGATGGGGTGGGTATAGTGTTCAGTAATATGGGATGGGGTATGGTGTTCAGTAAAATAGAGCTGGGGTATGGTGTTTAGTAATGCGGGGATGCTGTGAGTATTGAGTTTGGTAATGCAGGGATGGAGTATGATGTTTAAAAGTGATAGGATATGGTTGGTATAGTGTTCAGTAGTGGTGGGATAGGGTTGGTATGGTATTCATTAATGCAGGGATTGGGTGGGTAGAAAGTTCAGTAATATAGGGATGGGGCATGGTGTTCAGTAATCTGGGGATGGGGTAACTATAGAGTGTGATATTGCAGGGATGGGGTATGGTGTTCAGTAATCTGGGGATGGGGTAACTATAGAGTGTGATATTGCAGGGATGGGGTATGGTGTTCAGTAATGTGGGGATGGGGTGAGTATGGAGTGTGGTATTGCAGGGATGGGGTATGGTGTTCAGTAATGTGGGGATGGGGTGAGTATGGAGTGTGGTATTGCAGGAATGGGGGTATGGTGTTCAGTAATGTGGGGATGGGGTGGGTATGGAGGGTGGTATTGCAGAGATGGGGGTATGGTGTTCAGTAATGTGGGGATGGGGTGAGTATGGAGTGTGGTATTGCAGAGATGGGGGTATGGTGTTCAGTAATGTGGGCATGGGGTAAGTATAGAGTGTGGTATTGCAGGGATGGGGCATGGTGTTCAGTAATGTGGCGATGGGGTAAGTATGGAGTGTGGTATTGCAGGGATGGGGGTATGGTGTTCAGTAGTGGTTGGGTAGGGTGGGAATGGTGTTCAGTAGTGGTTGGATAGGATGGGTATGGTGTTCAGTAGTGGTTGGATAGGATGGGAATGGTGTTCAGTAGTGGTTGGATAGGGTGGGTATGTGTTCAGTAGCGGTTGGATAGGGTGGGTATGGTGTTCAGTAGTGGTTGGATAGGGTGGGTATGGTGTTCAGTAGCGGTTGGGTAGGGTGGGTATGGTGTTCAGTAGTGGTGTTCAGTGCTGATCGACTATGCATGCCTGATGTAACCCGAGTAAACAGGCGTTTCCTGCTGAACGATGGCTGTAATGTGCTGAGCTCAGCTCCGAGTCTCTGAGAGTCAGTCTCTGGTCTTCGGGGTGCGACCTTGGTTTTGGTGTTGCTCTAAATTGACGGCGTCTCCATCTTTTCCTCTGTATTCCTGCCGTGTAGCTGGTCCCTGTTTTTCCTCCAGCAGCACTGAGATGTTCTGGAGCTGCTGTGGTTGTTCCTCTCAGCGTTTTCCCCCGAACGCTGAAGGAGAGGGAGCCTGTCATGAATATGTAAACGATCCTGCCCACCGTGTCTTCTGCAGATTCCTCTTCAGCATGCGCCTGCAGCTCCCTCTGCTCTTCCTTCTGTTTGTCTTCTGCTTCCACCCACCATCCGCTTTCTACACACAGACCCCCGAGGCCATGAAGGAGGAATGTGAGCTAAATGACAAAACGCAAGCATATCCCTCTCTTTCTGTCACTCTCTCTCTCTCTCACTCTCTCTCTCTCTCTCTCTCTCTCTCTCTCTCTCTCTCTCTCTCTCTCTCTCTCTCTCTCTCTCTCTCTCTCTCTCTCTCTCTCCCTCTCTCTCTCTGCCTGAGCTAGTTGCTCATGCTGGCTTGTCATATATATTATATACAACCTCACAAAGAAATCCCTTATATTTACTGAACACAGTACAAAGACAACGAATCTAATACTGAAGCTAGGGAACTCTGAAGTTCTGGAAGTCAAATGTTTTCCATTCTTGCTTGATACCGGATTTCAACTGCCCCACAGTCTGGATTCTCCTTTGTCCTATCTTTCCATCCATAATGCTCTGAATGTTTACTGTGGGTGACCCGGTCTGGACTGCACATAGGTCAGTTTAACTCCCGAACTCTTTTCCTACGGAGCCATGCTGCTGCGCGGAATGTGGTTCATTTTCCTGCTGAAATAAGCAAGAGCTTCCCTGGAAAAGACGTCGCCTGGATGCAGCATATGCCGCTCCAAAACCCGTATACACCGCTCAGCGTTAGTGGAGCTTCACAGACATGCAGGTCTCCCAGGCAGCGTGCACCAATGGCCTCCCTGCATACCACCACTGTGCGGTGATTATGAGCTGGATGGTTCCTCTCCTCTTTATTCCAGAGGATCCATGATTTCCAAACAGATTCCCGATTCATATTCTACAGAACACTGTGCTGCTTCTCCTTAGTCCATCTTAACTGAGCTGGGGTCCGGAGAAGGGGGCGGGGCTGTTTCCGGATCCGTGTATGTCTGGTTTATTGCTGGCATGGTGGAGTTTTAATGTGTTCTTGTGGAGCAGTGGTGAACTGTGTTCCTAGACGATGGAGTTGGGAGGTGTTCCTGATCCCAGCAGTGTAGCGTAGTAAACTGTAGCGCAGTCTTTCTCTCATTCATTCATATTTTCATTCATTCATTCATTCATTCATTCATTCATTCTGTTTCTTTCATATTTTCTATTATTATTCATTTTTTGTCTTTCTTCCTCTCTTGTTCTCTCTTGATCTCTCTCTGTTCCTCTCTCTCCCTTTCACACTCTGTGGTTATGTGTGAATGTATTCTGAGTTGTTGAGAGTTAACGTGAGAGATCTGTAGGTCTACATTGGTCTGTAGTTTTCTGCTGGTCTGTAGTTCTCTATTGGTTTGTAGGTCTCTGCGGGTTTATAGTTCTATGTTGGTCTGTAGGTCTTCGCTGGTCTGTATGTCTCTGTTGGTCTGTAGTTTATTTATTGCTGGTCTGTAGTTCTCTGTTGGTCTGTAGTTTTCCACTGGTCTGTATTTCTCCATGGGTCTGTAGTTCTCTGATAGTCTGTTTGTCTCAGCTGGTCTGTGGTTTTCTGCTAGTCTGTAGTTCTCCGGTGATCTGTAGGTCTCCTTTGGTTTGTAGTTTTCCGCTGGTCTGTAGTTCTCTGCTGGTCTGTAGTTCTCCGGTGATCTGTAGGTCTCCTTTGGTTTGTAGTTTTCCGCTGGTCTGTAGTTCTCTGCTGGTCTGTAGTTCTCCGGTGGTCTGTAGGTCTCCTTTGGTTTGTAGGTTGCCGCTGGTCTGTAGTTCTCTGCTGGTCTGTAGTCCTCCGGTGGTCTGTAGGTCTCCTTTGGTTTCTAGGTTGCCGCTTGTCTGTAGTTTTTTGCTGGTCTGCATTTCTTTGTTGGTCTGTAGTTCTCCGCTGGTCTGTAGGTCGCTGCTTGTCTGTAGTTCTCAGTTCTCTGCTGGTCTGCATTTCTTTGTTGGCCTGTATGTTTTTGTTGGTCTGTAATTCTCCGGTGGTCTGTAGTTTTCTGCTGGTCTGTATTTCTTTGTTGGTCTGTAATTCTCTGTTGGTCTGTAGGTCTGTGCTGGCCTGTATTTCTTTGTTGGTCTGTAGTTTTTTGTTGGTCTGTAGTTCTCTGTTGGTCTGTAGTTCTTTGTTGGCATGTAGTTCTCGGTTGGTCTGTAGTTCTTTGATGGTCTATATGTCTCTGCTAGTCTGTAGTTCCCTACTGGTCTGTGGTTCTGTGCTGGTCTGTAGGTTGCCGTTGATCTGTAGGTCTCTGCTGGTCTGTAGTTCTCTGCTGGTCTGTAGTTCTCTGCTGGCCTGCAGTTCTCTGTAGTCTGACCATCCAGTACAGGTTCTGGTTCTTGTCCCTTGCATACAGAGGTTCTCCCGGTTCTCTGGATCTCTCTATCTTGTAATGATAGTATGTGGTGCAGATGATGATCATCTCCAAGTTGTTTGCTGCTGTACATTGAGGAATGTTCTTCTTCTTTAATTGCTGCACTAGTTGGAGGTACAATTTTTCACAGAGTGGCGACCTCCCCCCATCTTTACCTCTCTGAGACTCCACCTCTCTGAGACTCCACCTCTCTGGGAGGCTGTTTACAGGGCTATCACAAATGAATCTAATTGGAGTTCCATTATCTCTGTAGCTTTTCTGGGACCTTCTGAAGAACCAGCAACTTTAACTTAATGATCCTTTGGACTGGACATGGGATAAGTGAAGGGTGGTCTCTGCTTCTAGCACCGTACTGTAGATACAGTACACACATATAAACATCCCTCTCTCTGTCCAGCTCTGCTAGCGGACTCAGGGGACAGCTGTAGGTCAGGCGTACTGGTGAGCTGTCAGACTAAAAGATCCCTCCAAAGCCCCCCAGTGGGAGATGCTAAAAGGAAAGTTTCTCCAGGGCCGTAGTGGCTAACGCTAGTCCTGTCCAGCAGCAGGCAGAGTGAGTGGACACCGCTCTGACTGTCTTGTGTAACTGTGATGTCCATGAGTGTCTTCTGAAGGGCGCTGGAAGAGCAGGTCTGTGATTGTTCATCTCAGGCATCTGTTCCTGTATCTCCTCTGCAGCACCTCAATCATTTCTCAGGAACCGAAAGAGGAAGCCCTGACGGAGCTATGCTGGTGTGGGACATCAGCTGGAGGGATGGATGAGTGGAGAAATCCCTCCCAGGTAATACAGCAGTGCCCCCTGGCTGCAGAATGCTTCACTGCATGCTGGGTTAGCAGAGAGCTTAGAAAGCTCACAGACCCAATAGCATAACAGCACCTCCACAGGCTTTAGCAGGAACTGCAGGTACACTCTCTCTCTCTCTCTCTCTCTCTCTCTCTCTCTCTCTCTCTCTCTCTCTCTCTCTCTCTCTCTCTCTCTCTCTCTCTCCTCATATTTATTGTTCTTCTCATTCTTTCTTTCTTTTCTTCGTTTCCTCCCACCCTCTCTCTCTCTCTCTCTCTCTCTCTCCTCATATTTATTGTTCTTCTCATTCTTTCTTTCTTTTCCTTTTTTCCTCTTTTCCTCTCTATATCTCTCTTCTCTTATTCAGTCTGTATTTCTTTTTCATTCGTACATCTGTATAATCTTTCTTCTTTCTCTCTCTCTCTTATGCCCGAATGTACTCTGAGTTGTTGAGAGTTAAAGTGAGAGACAGAAGCAGCTGCTGGTCTGTAGTCCAGTGTTGGCCTGTAGGTCTCTGCTGGTCTGTAGTTAGTCTGTAGGTCTCTGCTGGTCTGTAGTTCGATGCTGGTCTGTAGTTGGCCTGTAGATCTCTACTTGTCTGTAGTTTTCTGTTGGTCTTTAGTTCTCTGCTGGTCTGTAGTTGGTTTGTAGGTCTCTGTTGGTCTGTAGGTCTCTGCTGGTCTGTAGATTTCTGTTGGTCTGTAGTTCTTATAATGTCCTAAAGGTCGAAGCAGGTCTATAGGTCTCTGTTGGTCAATAGTTTTCTCTTGGTTTGTCTGTCTCTGCTGGTCTGTAGTTCTCTGCTGGTCTGTAGTTCTCTGTTGGTCTGTAGTTTTCTGCTGCTCTGTCGGTCTCTGCTGGTCTGTAGTTATCTGTTGGTCTGTAGTTTTCTGCTGCTCTGTCGGTCTCTGCTGGTCTGTAGTTCTCTGCTGGTCTGTAGTTCTCTGCTGGTCTGTAGTTCTCTGTTGATCTGTAGTTTTCTGCTGGTCTGTCGGTCTCTGCTGTCTGTAGTTCTCCGTTGGTCTGTAGGTCTCTGTTGGTCTGTAGGTCTCTGCTGGTCTGTAGTTCCCTGGTGATCTATAGTTTTCTGCTGGTCTATAGGTCTCTGCTGGTCTGTAGTTCCCTGGTGATCTATAGTTTTCTGCTGGTCTATAGTTCTCGTTTGGTCTGTAGTTCTCTGTTGGTCTGTAGTTCCCTGCTGGTCTGAGTGATATACTGTATTTTAGAGTGGTTGTATTAAATCCTCGCAATTCCAGCTGATAAATATGAGAACCTTTTGAGGAAATCTATGTATACGCCACAAAACCTCAGAATATTAATAATGTTTATTATGTATTCAGTAAAAATCTACACACTGTAGACTTTATTAATCTAAATATTTCAAGTTTGTTCAAACACAAGAAGAACATAAACAGTAATTACGTATTTGTAGTGTTTTCTGTAAAGGTTTCTGCTTTGATAGTAGTACTTTTGAACATTCTAAAAATATTTTTTAATATCATTTTAATATGCAATATTGATTGTATTATAATTTAACTTATAAAACATTTAAACATAAAACTTATGATCCCACTCAAATACATCAAATTCCAACATTCTCGTTATACTTCTTATCAGAATTTCAATCTGGAAATGTACTTTGTATCATTTTTTTATTCTTATTAACTTTAGATTTATTATATTTTTCATATCCTTTTTATTTTAATTTCATTTCATAATAAGAACAATATTTAGATTTCACTCTGGGTCCTAACTTTATTTTAGTTTATTTCTGATATTAACAATATTTTCATTTAATTCTGGATTATAGCTTTACATTAATTTCTTTCTGGTCTTTTATTTATTTCAATTTTATTCTGATATTAAAAATAATTTAGTTTCATTCTGGATATTACCTTGATTTTAACTTCTAAATTTAAATTCTGATTTAATTTTTATTGCCATTTTAGTTTGGATAATAATTTTTTACACTTTTATTCTGGATATTTATCTTGTTGTAACTTTATTATGATTTTTTTTTTGTAGCTTCATCCTGGATGTAAAACTGGTTATAAATTCAACGTGGTTGTTTTTTTAAAGATTCTGGAAACTGTAAATACATTTTGGCAAAATAAATTTGATAACATCATATAATTTCATTATATATGTATATATATATATATATATTATATTTATCCTGGATATTATTGTATTATAGCATCATTCTGTATGCTGTTTTGAACTTGACTCTGGGGGTTATATTTATGGAGATGAGTTACTCAGTGACTGCAGTGCTGTATTCAGAGCGTTAGCGGGTGGTGTGTGGTAAACCAGGTCATGGTTATAAATATCAGTGTAACTGAATCATAGCTGAGGGTTGTGATGAGAGCGGAGCTTGGAGATGTTTGGAGAGCTTTACTAGTGACTGTATCTGTTCTTGGCTTAGCCGCGTTCCTGCGGGATTAACTCAGGGGGTAAATCCTCAGACTACTCCGGAGGGAACAGCAGCCTAAATACAGCTCAGACTAAACACCGCTTTACTTCTCACCGTGACGTAGCGAAGTTCAGCAGCAGAGACAGCACATTCATAAACACTTCCCCATAAACAATACAGATCAGGAACATGGGACTGTGTACTGTGAACTAGCTTTTTCCATCCTGTAGTGACGGTGCATTTCTTAGTTTTGTGATATTGCGTAGATGTGGAAAAGCTATTCTAGTGATATTAGTAATATGGTCATCGAAGGCCAGATCAGGATCGATCGTGACACCAAGACTTTTAACTGAGGTACCTGGTGTAGTTAAGAAGCTATTTAGATTGAGCGGTAATGCAGATAGCTCGGTTCTAACAGTTCTGGGACCAAAAAGAAGAATTTCAGATTCTGAAAAAGAAGAAGAGTTCAGTGGGAGGAAGTTACTGGACATCCAGTCTCTTATGTCTTTAACACAGCTCTCTATCTTATTGGGTGTCATCGGCGTAGCAGTGGAGCTTTATGTTCTGGTTTCTGATCATGGTACCGAGTGGTGCATATATAGGTAAATAACATGGGTCCTAAGACAGATCCCTGTGGAACACCAAACTGTGCTTTTGTGTGAGTGGACGATTGACCGTTTATATTTACAAATTGATAGCGGTCGCTTAAGTAAGATCTGAACCATGAAAGAGCTTTTCCTGTTACTCCTACAAGGTTTTCCCACGTATCTAGTAGGATGGAGTGGTCTAATCCTTGTGTCCTTGTGTTTAATGGATATTAGATCATCCTCATCATTCCTTATTATTTCAGGATCCCGATTCATCTCATTAATACTATGTCTGATCCACTTCCACCAGCACACCACTGCCACATTTTATTATAAATACATTCAAATCTAATGAACGTGATGTCGTCTGGAGATGCATGTGCTGTAAAACACTTACTGATCAAGCTACACCATACACCAACCAGATACAGTATTTAAACATATCATGTCATAAGGGTCATAGACTATTCAAACCCACATTCAAATCTAAAGACACTACTTCAGTTTAAAATGATCTGCTTCAACCGGCAAACAAGGATACAACCACACAGCATGGCTGCTACTTACAGGCTGCTGTTGGGGTTGTGATGGTAATAAAGGTGGGACCGCTTCTCTTTTCAGCCTCTTCAGGGTCAAATTCTCAAAGAGTTTGGGAAACTGTTCGGAGTGAAATGTGCAGGATTAAAGTTTCCCAGGATACTGTTAAAGATATGGGATCTAAAGTTCCTGTTCTTCAGCTTGTTTTAAGAATACCAGGTTCCACCTTAAATGATGCTGGAGTTATATTCAGGTGCATTTACAAGCAGCAGAATTTAAGGTGGAACAGAACATTGGATTAAGAAACTGGTAAATAGGAAGCGACTTCAGCCTGGTTCAAAGATGAACATTAACCGTGTACCGCTGACAGCTAGGTTCCTTGGGAAGGGAATGAGATGTGCCGACATTCCCAATCTACAGCCTGGAACACTGACAGTTGGGTTCCTTGGGAAGGGAATGAGAAGTGCCGACATTCCCAATCTACAGCCTGGAACACTGACAGTTGGGTTCTTTGGGAAGGGAATGAGAAGTGCTGACATTCCCAATCTACAGCCTGGAACACTGACAGTTGGGTTCCTTGGGAAGGGAATGAGAAGTGCTGACGTTCCCAATCTACAGCCTGGAACACTGACATTTGGGTTCCTTGGGAAGGGAATGAGAAGTGCCGACATTCCCAATCTACAGCCTGGAGCGCTGACAGTTGGGTTCCTTGGTAAGGGAATGAGAAGTGCCAACATTCCCAATCTACAGCCTGGAATATTGACAGTTGGGTTCCTTGGGAAGGGAATGAGAAGTGCCGACATTCCCAATCTACAGCCTGGAACACTGACAGTTGGGTTCCTTGGGAAGGGAATGAGAAGTGCTGACATTCCCAATCTACAGCCTGGAACACTGACAGTTGGGTTCCTTGGGAAGGGAATGAGAAGTGTCGACATTCCCAATCTACAGCCTGGAACGCTAACAGTTGGGTTCTTGAGAAGGGAATGAGAAATGCCGACCTTCCCAATCTACAGCCTGGAACACTGACAGTTGCGCTCCTTGGTAAGGGAATGAGAAGTGCCGACATTCCCAATCTACAGCCTGGAACGCTGACAGTTGGGTTCCTTGGGAAGGGAATGAGAAGTGCCGACATTCCCAATCTACAGCCTGGAACACTGGATTTCTCCACACAGTCCACTACTTTGGCTCTGTAGCTCCGTTGTGGTCGTATGTAAATACTGTAGGTGTAAATATTAATGAATCTGTTCTGTAACAGTTTAGGAATTGGCCTGGGAGTTGGCCTGTTTACCCGTCCTCTTTAGGAAATGCAGGATTTGGATTTGAAGGAGGAACAACAGTGTTTGAGGTTCCCAGTATATCACACTGTTACTCCGTACATACAGGTTTGCAGTCTGTGGCACCTTTAAGGCATTCGTTAGTGTCATTTCATAGGAAATGACATCATGAGAGTCGAAGCTAGCCAGCATACCTCTTGGGTAAGACAAGCTCACCAAAAAAGCCGAGGAGGGTTCCCGACACACCAGGCTTAAAACGATCACAGTGATCTCACTCAGTGCGGCATCAACAAGGGGCCAAAGGTCAACACTAACTGCCAGTGGGTGTAATGAGGACAGCGAGGATGAAATAAGAGGCAGCAGAGCATAAATCTAAACGTGATATGGCCATAAGCTGCTTTTAGTATGCTGACCGTCTTGGGCATGCTTGTTTCATATCGCTGTGATGACATCAGTGGTGTAACAAGAGATGTGGTAGGAGGTTCCAGGCTCTAGCAGGAGGTGTATATATAAAGCGCTAAGCTGTCTGTTGAGGCCAAAGCACTCCAGCCAGAGAGAAGCAAAGCCACAACCAGAGCAGCTTCTGAAAATATAGAAGCACCAGAAGCTCCAGGGAGTCCAGAAGCTCCAGAAGCAAAACTACAAACACAGAAGCTCCAGAAGCTCCGGGGAGTCCAGAAACAAGGCCTCCAGCACAAAAGCTCTAGAAGCTCCAGCACCTCCAGAAGCAACCCTTCAGACACAGAAGCCAGGAAGATGGCCCAGTCCTTGATCGAGAGCCTCTTTGGGGACGACCCTTTCTTCGAGCCCACCTACCTGCTCTGGCCGAGACGTAGCACCCCGGTAGCTAGCCTCAGAGAGCACTTCCAGCAGCGCAGAGCTCAGCTGATGGAGAACTTCCGGACAGATATCCGAGAGGGCCTCTTCAGAGAGCTGACCGACGGGCTCCATGGAGACCTGTTTGAGACCCTGGAAAGCCTCTGTTCCCCCTCCACGTCTAGAATCAGCACAAGCCAGTCCCAGGACAGAACCTTAGCCTGGACTCTGGACACTCAGGGCTTCTCCCCAGAAGAAATCACAGTGACCGTGGCTGGGCGGAAGCTGGAGGTGATGGCTGCAAAGGCAAGCACCCAAACAGACTCGCCTTCGGAACCAAAGCCGGCTGGATTCATTCAAAGCGTGGACCTGCCTGACCACATTGACCCCACAGCGCTGACCTGCACTCAGGCTGAAGACGGCCTCCTACGCATCGAAGCCGAAACCAAGCAGGATCCTTCAGAGGAGAGAACCGTCCCCATCCGCTTCAGAACCTCCCTGGACTTTCCCCTCACCAGAGACAACACCAGCAAAACAGAGGACGGCTTGGAGAAGACCTCCTGAAGCATGAACTGACCATTTCTCTCACCACGCACTGCTGCTTTCCTTCGAGTTTTATGTTTTGTAGATGAGGAATTTTATTAATAAATATCAACACTGATCATTTCCTGATGCAGCTTCATCATTTGTTTAGAATGCAGTCTCTTATTAGGTCAGTATAAGCAAGACAGAAGAGAAGCCCACCGTACAGACATCTCACCCTACCTTAAAGGGCTTCTTGGATAGTCTTAATTCCAATTAATGTGGTCATAATAAAAGTCAAAATTATTCATATTAAACAAGAACTTGTCTTATTAACTCTTATGAAACGATAATATATGGCAATGTATTGGAAAATATAGTGCAATATATTAAATAATACAATGTCATATATGGGAAACAAGTGCATATATTTTGCATATATTTATATAGTGATAAATATATTACAATATATTGTATAATACATAAGGAATTGCCGCTTTTCATATATTGTATGAATGGTAGTATAATATATATTTACTTATATATTGTAATATATTTCATTTTATATGTAATAGACATCATATGTATTTCTCCATATGTGTTTGGGATGTGAACAGAGTAATCCAGAGCGGGTTTGGTGAGAGATGGTCCAGATGTTCTTTACAGTGGTGGTGGTGGGAACCATGGGTCTCCATGTCTACAACACACACATAGACATTCTATCTACTATATATCTAAACCACCAGTGAGCCTACACATGTCTCTGAGGGTTATATGGAATGCTGATGACGGGAAAATCTGGAAAACCTGGAAATAATCCATTAATGGAGTTTAAGGCTGAAATCTTCTCCAGACTATCATAAACATGTAGCAACTTTCTGTGAGGGAGCTTTTAGAGGTGGAATTGGTGGAATTCCATTTGTTTTATATGATATATTAATATATTGATATAATAATGCTGATATTTACAGGGGTTGGACAATGAAACTCAAACACCTGTCATTTTAGTGTGGGAGGTCTCATGGCTAAATTGGACCAGCCTGGTGGCCAATCTTCATTAATTGCACATTGCACCAGTAAGAGCAGAGTGTGAAGGTTCAGTTAGCAGGTAAGAGCACAGTTCTGCTCAAAATACTGCAATGCACACAGCATTATGGGGGACATACCAGAGTGCAAAAGAGGACAAACTGTTGGTGCACGTCTTGCTGGAGCATCTGTGACCAAGACAGCAAGTCTTTGTGATGTATCAAGAGCCACGGTATCCAGGGCAATGTCAGCATACCACCAAGAAGGACGAACCTCCACCAGCATCACGTAGTGACCTGGCCACTATCCTGCAAGAAGAATGGCTTAAACTCCCTCTGACCACTGTGCAGGACGCAGTATATGTCATTCCCAAGACCAACTGACGCTGTATTGGCCAACCCCTGTTTCATTGTCCAACCCCTGTACCTCATCATTCCCAATTAAAACACCCATAAGCATCATTAGCACATTTATACCGCTTGGTCAGCCGTGTAATGAAGTAAGAACTTCAGCTAACAGCAGTTAAATGATAAAATTTTATTAATACAGTACCATGGAAATGATGTACCCGTGTCAATCAAGCACATCCTGTTACTCAGTGTAGGAACACAAGGAGCTCTTGGAAAGAAGAACAGTGTACGGTTCCTCTCCACTGACAGATGGTGGTGCTAACGCGCTTTGCTGGACTCCACTGTCTGTGAAAGCAGCCGGCTCTCTCCAAACAGCTTCATATTCCAGCTCTGTACCGGGTGTTTACTGTAACGTGCATATTACACATGTAATGTATACATATACACTTTTATACGTTTATTTAATTATTATATCATTTCTTCCATTTTATTAGGACATTTTGCTGATATGATATATATTTCTGGTTCATACAGTATATAGCAGTTTCTCCACCTTGTGGACAGAATTTAGCTCTTTTGATGGCTCTGTATACAACCTTTATTTTACTAAAGGTGAAGGTTCTATGATTTAAGGTGCTCTTTATTGATGTTCAGCTTTATTGACAACAGAAAACCCCTCGTATGTGATATATATGTTATATCTATGACTTTCCTACAGAACACTTTAACAACTCTGTGTGAAGGAGTTGTAGAAAATATGGTTCTACCTAGTAGTAATAAAAGGTTCTATAAAAACTTTGAGACCCATTTGGTGCTGTATAGAACCTTTTCAGGTGCATATATAAGAGGTTCTTCATCATGGATAACTGTGTAAGCCTTCAGATGGTTCTCTATAGAGTGGTCCTCTATATAACCACTGCCTTAAGAACCCTGGAATTTATTTTTAGGAGTGTGGGGTAAAGCGTTCTCCCCGCTGCCATTCTGAGTCACTCCGTGCCAGTCTGGTATGACGCCATTGCAGTCTTTGGTGACGTTGATGTGGTGTTAAGGACAGTCGTAGTAACGGTCTGTGTGCATGTAGTCCTGCGTGGTGCAGCCGTCCGCCAATGGTGCCGGCACTAACAGGACTCATGGAGGACATCACTGTTCGCTGAATGTCCCCAGTGGGGCCTGTTGGGTCGGTCGGGTACAGAGATGAGGCCCGTCCTTGCTTACGTCACATGTGCATCTTTGTGAAACTTGAATCACTGGCATGTCCCACAATGTCAACCTTCCCCACCAAGTTTCATAGCTGTGGGTTGATTCCTTCTGGGTGCAGCTATTTGTGCAGCTACTCCTAAGGGAATACACTCATGAATCTTGAGGCTCCTAATCATGGTGGCCTATGCTATCTCTATGTTATCTAAAGTTTCTTCACAAAACTGCTTGGAATGGATGGAAACCTGTTGAATTCCCAATTTTCCCAGTTGTGCATAACATTTGTGACAGGTTTGATTGGAAACCCATCGCTGTAACGGTGTCATGCCATGATCTACACCCTGTATGGCGGAGATCAACAGCCTGAGAGCCGAAGCCACTATAGTAGAAACGGCGAGCTTGTTAAAAAGAGAAAAGGAGTAGAAGCAGGTATTGGTGAGGCTGGACAGCAGGGGAATTACTCTCCAGAGACGGAGAGATGAAAAGCCTCAAACGCTGCCATTACAGCCCATTCACCAGAGGGGCCAAATTAGAGCCGCTAAAGGTTTCTCTGACATTTTGGGCCTGAGGGACACCGTTTGTTTCGGCCGCCGCGCGGGTACAAAAACACCGCAGCGGTTAATATTTGATGTGGGCGACCTCGGGCGGGTGGGGGTTTGAGCAGCGCAAACGTCTCGGGCTAATTTAAATGTCATTGAAGCGGGAGTTCTCGGCCTGATCCTGGCCGAGCCTTTCCGTGAACGTTCCCAGAGACTGACAGACTAACGGAGGGCCTGAGGGTCACTTCTTCTTCTTCTTCTGACACTTATGATCGCCCAGAACTGACCGCCACTCTTACAAACAGGTTCAGAGAGATTACAAAATTGGCACAAGATGGGCAAAAGCCTGACAAATGTCACCCTGAACGCAGTGTACGAGTCAGCTAATGGCCGAGGGTCTCTGCTGACGAGTACAAAGACCCCGGAGCGACAGTTCATTGATTTTAGATAATTAAAGCCTTCTCTGGATTCGGTTACGTCAGATGTGGACGTCGCAGCAAAGAACAAGAACAGATGAAATCTGATGTGATGTCGATAATGAACCTATTTTATTAAATTGCAGAGCTGAATTTCACATACAGACAATTTAAAGTCCATAATTTGGAGACGTTTAGCTTTTTAAGCTGTTTTAATGCAAATGATCATGTTTTGTTTGTTTTTCAACAAGTTGTCCATTTGTGACAACTTACATTTACATTTACAATTAAGGCATTTTGCAGACGCTCTTATCCAGAGCGACTTACAACCGTGCTTAGTGTTCTGTTGGATAATATTCCAGCTAGTAGGAAGTGTAGAGCCTAAAACCCACCACGAGCTCAGACACTGCCCGAACAGGGGGCCAGTGCTGGTACCTAGAGAAAGGTCATTATAAGGGCAATACAAAAAGGTCATTAAACTGCCACACGATACACACAATTTACACGTCTGCTAGAGCTCACTCACTTAAGTGCATTACGAAGAGATGGGTCTTCAGTCTGCGTTTCAAGACCGCGAGAGACTCCGCTGCTCTGACGCCCAGTGGGAGTTCATTCCACCATCTGGGAGCCAGGACAGAGGAGAGTCTGGACGCTTGTCTTCCATGTGTCCTCAGGGATGGTGGTTCGAGACGAGCTGTACTTGAAGCACGAAGGGCTCGAGGTACAGCTCGACTCTTCACCATTGCCATAAGGTAGGGAGGCGCTGGTCCATTCTTGGCTTTGTAGGCCAGCATCAGAGTTTTAAATCTGATGCGGGCAACAACAGGAAGCCAATGAAGGGAGTGCAGCAGTGGAGTGACGTGGGTGAACTTCTTGTGACCTCACTGAAACTTTTTAGAAGTTTAACCTGGCTTTTATCAAAACCTACCGACCACGGAACAGCTGCACAAATAGCTACACCCAGAAGGAGGCAACCGAGAGGCATGAACCTTGGTGGGTAGGTTTGACAATGAGAGACATGCCAATTATTGCACATGTGACGTAAGCAAGGATGGGTCTTATCGCTGTACCTGACTGACCCAATATCCAGAACTGCAGACATTCAGTGAGGAGTGATGTCCTCCATGAGTCATCCTGTTAGTGCCAGCACCATTGGCAGATGGCTGCACCACACAGGACTACATGTACACAGCCCGTTACGACAACTGTCTCTAACACCACGGGAACGTCACCAAAGCCTGCAATGGTGTCATGCCAGACTGTCATGGAGTGACTCAGAATGGCAGTGGGTCATCTTCAGTGGCGAATCCTGCTTTTGTTTTGGTGGAGACGACCAACAAATCCATGAGGCACCGTGGTCAGCGCCATGATGAACGGTTTGTTGTAACACGTCCACAAGGCCTGGTGTCTCTCCACCACCACCCCTACTGCACAATCTGCAGGAACTGTGTGAAGATATTTAAGCTGCATGGGATGGATTATCACAGGACACCATTAGGAACCTCTACACCTCCATGCTGAGACGTATGGCATGCTGCACTAGCAAACATACTAAGAGACACTACTTCTGTATGTGTAGCTCAATAAATATCGTCCATATCAGTCTAAATGTATCATCATCTATTGTTCCTGGTAATCTTTATGTTCCTTCCCAACAGCACTGCAATCCCACACCTCCTTCTGGGTGCAGCTATGAAGCAATGTCCTGATATACGACATATACTCTTGATGTACCGCAGTGTTATATTTCTCCACCTCTAATATATATTTAGTGGTGCAAAAACCTTGATCTCTTTTCTGAGTAAAAGTTCCAGTTTCCCTTTCAGTTTAGTGAATATTCATGATGGACGGACCAATAGAACTGCTCCAAACCTGATTAGAAACAAACCTCGTTCTATCAGCCTCAACTGACCTTGTTATATCAGCCACCTTCACTTCTGTTCTACAGTAAAGCATGAAAATGAATATGAGAACCTGCTATGAGGTGCCGTCTCTAAACTTTTGACTGCTCTTTACTGAAGTATTTCCATTTTGGGGGCGTGTTTACTTTAACCCTAACACTACATTTCAAGGTCTAATGTCTTACTGTATACTCCACTACATGATAGCCTTCGTTTTGGTTTATGTGAGCATATAAACATAACATGTCCCAACGAAAGACCCCTTACTCTGATTTCTTTCAGCTTTCTTAGTGTATGTGTGAAAACTGTAAGACTACAACAAAACATGCTTGGAAAGATGCTGAAAACACGTGAAGGAGAAGTTTGCACTTTCACTGGAGGAATATTTTACACTGAGTATCTGTAACTCAGCTCCTGCTTTGTGTACTTCGTCCACCACTATGATTAATACAGTATACTCCTAGTTCAGGCCATTAATAGCAAAGATTTGGCAGAGATATGGAATACTGTGTGGAATTCCCAGCTAACAGTGCTACCCTACATACCAAGATTGACATTTCGGTGAACTTCTCAGTCTGGATCTTGTGTTTTAAGGTAAAGTGTGCAGTAACTGCTCAAGCATTTTCCTTAAACGCTCCCAATCTGACCACTGTGCTGGGTCATCTCAACTGTCTCTGATGGCCCTGTTATCACTGGGTCTGTCTGCCATGGCTGAAGAAGCAGATGGGTAATCATCTGAAGTTCCCAAGACCCACAGGTAAAGCCTACAGGTGAAGTATTGATCCCCTGACCACACTCGGCCCTAACAGGGATTCCACCGTGTTGGTCAGCTCTTAAACCCCCTGGAGAGAGTCCACTTTAATTCCTGGAATGGGCAGCTTCATCGGGCCTCGGCTTCCAGGCTGTGTTTGTCATCGATTCCTCAGAAAAACGGCCGTCCACTCTCCCACTCGGCGCTGCCCACTCGTTTCTCTCTGATGCCTCAAACAGTCGCTTTAGCATTTTCATCTCTGCACAAACACAGTCATTACTGTCAAACCCAACAAAGTCGGCGATGACTGAGCCACTGCAGACCTGCTGTTAGCGCTGACAAAGCCAAACATGTTTACTGAAGCGTTGCCGATTCAAAAGAACCCAGAGAGAGACATTATAATCACTGGACCTCATAAAGGCGCTTCATTAAGGGCATCGGCAGCCGTAGCCTTTCAGATGTTCGCGCTCGTATGGCGGGATGAGACAATGCGCGTTTGGAGCACTGCAGAGTTAAAGAATGCTAATCGCTAAAGCACAGCGTCCGCTGAAACAATGCGGCTGGGATAATGGCTGGATGTCAGGTTTCTTAAACTTCGGTCATGCAGAAACATGATTCAGTCATTTCAATGCGATTCCAGCCTAACTTGTGTTGAGAGGTCAAGCGAAGGAATGGCATTCAAAAAATGTGGTATAGAACTTTTAAACTTTTTGGACTTTTGGATTTTTTTACATGGGGAAACTTTTGCACAACTTTAGCTGCTTGAAACCGACGAGGAACTAAAACGCAACAGCTGCACCTGTCTTGTCATCGTGGACAACAGTCAATCAAAATGCTGATAATGCATCACATGACCATGTCAAACAACCATTTCAAACAGCTGATTTGACCAGTTCAGTGCACATGGAAATAAAAAGTGAAAGTGGGTGAAGAAGAGATGGGATTATAGCACTGGAATAATATAATCTGGAATGATTACTATAGTACACGATTACTATACCATGGGATTATAGGACTACAGCACAAAATTAGTAGACCCAGGTATTATGAAATTCATTTAATCTGGGATTATGTCTATATGTTTGTTTACAGTCCCAGGTTATAATAATAATAATAATAATAATAGTTTACACTTCTATAGCACCTTTCAAACCCAAGGACGCTTTACAAACACAACAATAAACCAACAAATAAACAAACAAACAAAATAAATCATGAAGAATGAAAATGTTTAGAGAAAAGATAAGTTTTTAAGTGAGTTTTGAAGATGGAAAGAGAGGGTGAAGTGCGTATAGATGAAGGTAGGGGGTTCCAGAGTGTGGGGGCAGCAACACTAAATGACCTGCCACCCATAGAGGAAAGCCTGGACCTAGGAACAGCCAGGAGACCAGAGTCAGAAGACCTTAGCTTAGTGATGGAGTGTAAGGATGTAGGAGGGCTGACAGATAGGTGGGTGCTAGTCCGTGTAGGGCTTTAAAGGTCAGGAGAAGGATCTTATAATGGATGCGCTCTGTAACTGGTAGCCAGTGTAGCTGAAGAAGGATGGGGGTGATGTGTGCGGACTTCTTGGTGCGGACTAAGACTCTGGCTGTGGAGTTTTGAATATACTGTAGAGGGCGAAGGGTTTTGGAGGGTAGACCATGGAACAGAGCATTGCAGTAATCGAGCCTAGATGAAATAAATGCATGAACCAGAGTCTTAGCATTTTTTGAGGTAAGCAGTGGGCGGAGCCTAGCAATATTGCGAAGATGAAAAAACACAGACTTTGTCAGAGATGTAATCTGGGAAGCAAAACTGAGGCAGGGGTCAAACAGAACACCAAGGTTCCGCACAGTAGTGGACGGGGTGACTGGTGTGTCATTAACAACAAGCACACAGTCGGAGTAAGCAGAGACAGCTGTCTTAGTGCCAATAATTATAAATTCAGTTTAATAAATTCCATTAATATATTCTGGGATCATTTCTATAGTTTAGTTCAAAACAAAGAATTAATAAAGCCTGGGAATATTTCAATAGTGGGGTTATAAGGATTGATATTTAAGGATTATGCAGCTAATATGTCCTGAGATCATCATAGAGTTTGGTTTATAGCATGGTTTTAACACAAACTGGGATTTTTTCTGTAGTATTGTTTACAGTACAGGATTGATATTCTGAGATTATGGGGTAAATATAACCTGAGATTATTTTTACAGTTTGTAGGATGGGATTAATGCATCCCAGGATTATTTTTACAGTTTGGTTTAAAGCACAGGGTTAATATAACCTGGGATTATTTCTGTCATTTGGTTTATAGTAAAGGATTGATATCCTGGGATTATGAGGTTATTATAACCTGATATTATTTCTACAGTTGTTTATTGTATGGGATTAATATAACCTGGGATTATTTCTAAAGATTGACAGGGTTATAGTTGTGTTGATGGACAAACAGATTGTCCATCTGTCCAGGCGAGGTTAATTTAACAGATTTGTAATCGACCACAGCAGCAACAAGAGCAAGCAACATAACAAAAGGGCAAGACAGGGTCAGAGTCAAGAAACAAGCGGACGCCAAAACCCAGGCAAAGAAGCAGACCAGAAAAAGTACCGAAAGGACAAAGACTAAAGAGCAAATCGGTAAAACAGAACAATGTCAAAACCAGAGCAGCAACCGAGTAATCACAGAGAGACCCGCTCGGTACGCACAGAGCGGCAATACTTCCCAGGGGTCAGTGAGAGGAGTACTGTATACAAACAGACTAAATTAACTACAGGTGTGATCAATACTCGGGATACTCAGATCTGGAAAACGGAACGGGATTGGGAGATGGCGGACATGTGACGTCATCAGGTAGTGGGTTAAGGGAATTTGAATCCGGGAGATCGGGGGTGCGAAGAGAGCCAGCAGGCGTGACAATAGCACAAGATTAATATAACCTGGATTATCTCTATAGTTTGGTTCAAACTAATTCTGTAGGTTGGTTTATAGGATGGGATTAATATAACCTGGGATTAGTTCTAGATAGATATTGATCCCAGAGAGAAACTCTATAATTCTTTTATAGCTCAGGATTAATGTAGTGTGAGATTATTTCTAGTTTCAGAGCATATATAGTGTTAATAAGTGCATCGCTGCACCTCCCCATGTAAAATAACCCCTTAATGATTCACTGATGAGCATTAGCGAGAGATCCCTGAGAGAAGTGGGGAGGCTTTTGTAGCTGAAGGTCTGCTGGAGAAACACTGTGAGAACATTGGCTTCTTTGGAAGAATGTGTCCTAATAGACTGGAGCAGCTCAGGAGCTTCACTTACAGTCCTTAATCAGTAGTGGAGCTTCCCTCAGGACACAGCAGTGTCTTACAGAGGGACAGAGGACATTACTGTCCTTCCAGCTAAACAGATAAAGTAGTTCTGGAGGTTCTATAACGGTCCTGTAACCTTATAGCTGAGTCTGATTTCGGACTCAAAGACAGATGGATACAAAGATGGAAGATTTAAGGTCATAACGGAACTAGAAGAAGAAGAAAACCTGACCACTGGGCTTGACCTTTGCATTTGACCCATCAGTGAAACACATGCACACACACAAACACCAGGGGGGCAGTGGGCACACTTACCTGGAGTGGTGGGCACCATTATCCACAGCACCAGGGTAGCAGTTTGGGTTCAAGTCTCTGCTCCGTGGCGCTTCAGTCGCCAGCAAACCTGCGGCTTTCTAGTCACAGTGTTGCTTCATCTACTTTGTGTCCCCTATGTCCACAAACTGGCCACTTTATTAGAAACACCTACCATATCTTTCCACTAACCAGCCTCTCTATTAAAAACACCCACCTTGTACTGGCCACTTTATCAGAAACACCTACCATGTCCTTTCACTAACCGACCACTTTATTAAAAACACCTACCTTGTACTGGCCACTTTATTAGAAACACCTACCTTGTACTGGCCACTTTATTAGAAACACCTACCTTGTACTGGCCACTTTATTAGAAACACCGACCTTGTACTGGCCACTTTATTAGAAACACCTACCTTGTACTGGCCACTTTATTAGAAACACCGACCTTGTACTGGCCACTCTATTAGAAACACCGACCTTGTACTGGCCACTTTATTAGAAACACCGACCTTGTACTGGCCACTTTATTAGTATAAGCTTGTGCTTATACTACCTGGCCACTTTATTAGAAACACCTATAGTGTCCCTCCAGTAACTGGCCACTCTATTAGAAACACCTACCTACTAGTTGGTGTAGCTAAGCGGATAACACCACTACCCGCAAGGGAGCCACCACCACAAGTAGCCTACCTGTAATATGATTAACCTTGTCGCTCTGGATAAGAGCGTCAGCTAAATGCCGTTAATGTAATGTACCTTGTAGTTGCCACATTATTGGAAACATCTACACTGTCCTTCCACTAACTAGGCACTTTATAAGAAAAACCTCCCAGTACAGTCTACTTCATTAGGAACACCTGCCTTCTGCTCTCACTAACTGGCCACTTTATTAGAAACACCATCTACATCCTTACACTAACTGGCCACTTCATTAGGAGCACTTAACTTATAGTTGCCAATTCATTAGAAACACCAAGATTGTGCTTCCACTAACTGGCCGTTTTATTAGAAACACATACCTTGTAGTGGCCACTTTATATGAAACATCTACCTTGTCCTTTCACTAACCGACCAGTTTAATTAAAAACACCTACCTTGTACTGGCCACTTTATTAAAAAAACACCAAGCTTATGCTTATACTAACTGGCCACTTTATTAGAAACACCTACCTACTAGTGGTTGGTGTAGCTCAGCGGATAACACCACCACCCGCAAGGGAGCCACCACCACATGTAGCCTACCTGTAATATGATTAACGTTGTAAGTTGCTCTGGATAAGAGCGTCAGCTAAATGCCGTTAATGTAATGTACCTTGTAGTTGCCACATTATTGGAAACACCTACATTGTCCTTCCACTAACTGGCTACTTCATTAGAAACACCTGCCTTGTAGTGGCCACTTTATTAGAAACAGCTACTTTGCGGGGTTACCTGTATAAAGTGATGTGTTCGTGTGAAAGATGGATGAAGTATGTGTGTATCAGGTACGTTCAGCTGGTTCAGGGCTGAAATGTATCGGAGCGAGTGGAGCGGTTCTGAGTCAGTCCGTATTGATTCACCCTGGAGTGTTTCTCATTTCGACAGGGGAAAGAACATAATTGGTGCAGTCGTCCGTGCCGAAGGGCCATGTAGGTTTGAATTAGATCATTCGGCTGTTTAGCCTTTATGAGGCCGCATGACAGTCTGGAGCGATTGGCGTCACACGGCGGCGGCATGAAATGTGACTCCGCGGGTCAGAAGCCTCCAGGTCTCGAGGATGACAGATATGAGCTCGTAATAAAGATGTATTCCACCGGGAGAGAGTGTGTGTGGTGGGGAGTTGATTTGTCCTGCTGTTTGAGAGCGGCTGACCGTGTCTTCGCTCTGCTACCTGCTGCCCCTCTTGGCACATTAACACCGATAACTGCAGCGGCATCTCACAGATGCACTGATGAGACTGGATAACACTGCCCATTAACACGCAAAACACATTTGCACCTATTACATCAACGGGAAGCACATGAGCTTTAACCCTTAGACGTCTGTATTCAGGCTGATGTTGTGCTATTGGAGTGTAATTGACCCGTTTAATCCCACAGGCCACATCTGTGACCGTAATGTACTTTAGAGGCTCTCTTGATTTCATTGGTACATGTTATATGGGTGGTAGTCACATGACTGGAGGAAGCATGTACCGTCAGAAGAAACACACTGACCACTTCATTATGTCCACTTTCTTGTTTCTACAGTCATTGTCCATAATAGCAGCGCCACTGACCACACTGGGTACAGACTGTAGTCCATCTGTTTCTCTGTACCCTTTATTATCCTGTTCTTCAATGGTCAGGACCCCCACAGGACCACCACAGAGCAGGTATTATGTGGACGATGGATCAT
The DNA here is from genome assembly GCA_024036415.1 of Prochilodus magdalenae. Lineage (NCBI taxonomy): Eukaryota > Metazoa > Chordata > Actinopteri > Characiformes > Prochilodontidae > Prochilodus > Prochilodus magdalenae. The sequence continues at coordinate 79,612 of JAMWET010001075.1, read as the reverse complement.
TCTCAGCACTGCAGTGATACTGACGTTGGTGTGTTAGTGTGTGTTGTGCTGGTGTGAGTGGATCAGACACAGCAATACTGCTGGACACCTCAGTGTCACTGCTGGACTGAGAATGGTCCACCAACCAAAACTTTCCAACAGTGTCCTGTGGGCAGTGTCCTGTGGGCAGCGTCCTGTGACCACTGATGAAGGACTAGAGCGTGACCAAAACTGCACTGTGCAGCAGCAGATGAGCTATCATCTCTGACTGTTCATCTACAAGGTGGAGCAGCAAGGTAGGAGTGTCTAATAGAGTGGACAGTGAGTGGACACAGTGTTTAAACACTCCAGCAGCACTGCTGTGTCTGATCCACTCACACCAGCTCAACACACACCGCTTCATCAGCGGTCACAGGACTCTGCCCATGGGACGCTGTTGGCTGGATAGTATTGGTTGGTGGACAGTTCAGCAGTGACAGGATTTAGTACCAATCCAGAGAGTTATTTAACCAGGACTCTGGAAACCACACTTCCCACATCAATAACTTCATAACTCAGTGTGGTCCATTTATATATATATATACAATCATGAATTCATACCGGACACACCTGTACCTGCAGAGTTTAAAAAGATGTTTATCCACATACACATTGCAAAAACAAGAACCCAAACAGGAACCAACAGAACTTACGGTTCTAATGTCAGTTCACTTTTACACCTTTTTGAGGGAGGGACCATTATAATCAGTGATGAACCACTTCTATGCTCACTTTATGTCACTCTAAAGCAGCTAAATAGGCTAGTTTGCTGTTTTCTTTATTAGCAGCAATGAAGCGATATACTGCTCTACTCTATGCAAGCTCACACACACACACACACACACACACACACACACACACACACACACACACTTACACTCATGCACACACATCTACATTTACACAGAGCTATGTGGAGAATCAAACAGCTTTTCTCTGTCGAGTGTTATTATGAGCAGAAACACTCGTTTTGTGGCCGCTAGCATACGTGCTAATAGCGTTAGCTTCTCCTAGCTGGTCTCCTGATGCTTTCTACAGAGTAATAGCTTTAAACATGTGGATCAGCACATCATCATACTGTCCTAGTTTACACTCTGGAGCTTTTATTGGTGTATAATCGTGCTGGTGGAACTCATCTTCATCTTGAGAGTAAAGGATTCACTAAACTGTGATTAGCTTCAGCTGCTAACGTTAGCAAACACAGAGGATCCTCAGTGAGTGCTAAGCAGCTCAACCTGCTTTAGAAAGCTGGAAAACCACTAAATCCATTACACATTTCCCATTACAGCCTCAAACACAATGTAATTTGTCTGCTGTTGACAGTGATTTATTAATTATGATTGAATTTGCTGTAAAATGTGGTGTAAATTGAGCTACTCTCACTCAAACTGGGAGTTACACACCAGGAGCTGTCTTACAGCTCTACAGACACTCCATTAGCTCTGTTAGAGAGGGTGATTGGCAGAAGAATCACGGAACCCAGAAGAACTTCCAGTAAATGAGCCAATTATGACGTCACAGAAGGATTTGACATCACAGGTCAGATCATTCCAACATTTTCTCCAGAGGCGCAGACGTCTTCATCTGCTCTGTGTCTTTTACCTACAAACTGTTTCCTAAACTTCAGGAGAAACACGTTCCCTTCGAGACAGGTATGTTCATGAAGGCCCACATCTTTAAAGGCATCTTCATGTCCACTCACACAGCAGGTAGAAGTGGCTCAGATCTTCTTCACGTGTGACACAGATGTGTTAGCTAAACTGTGGCGATTTGGCATACTTTTAAATAGAAATCTGTTTTGTTTCCCATATTCCGTAAAATTACTCGGCCTGAATAGCCAGAATGGGATCCATGCTTGCAACTTTTACTTCAATCCTGTTCGAAATTTATCATAACTTGGGCTGATGTGTCTGTACAAAATCCTGGACGCACTGTGTTTAATGTCCGAACACAGTAACAGTTAAAAGTCTAACAGCAAAATTTGAAAAAATCAAGGTTTTTAATCAAAGTTGCCCAAAGTGGCCCAAAGTGGCCCAAAGTGGCTTTTATGAACCCAGCAGTTAGTCAATGGGCCATTGTGTCTGCTCCTGTAATGCTGGAGAATATAAAGCTAAAATCTTCAGGACAGGGTTGCCAGATTGCGTGAAAAACCCCCAAGAAGTATAACAATGCTTGAAGGTCAGCATTTTCTGCACCCTCCAAAACCCGTTTCCCTCCACCAATACAAGTAAAATCCCCCAATTTGGAGGGAAACCCCCCCAATCTGGCAACAGGAAGCTGAACCTGCATCTGGATGAGTATGCCCTGCATAGCACTCTTCTTTTGTGCGTGCAGGTCAGTTTAGGAGCATAATCTGTTCAGACTGATGTCGGACATACACCACAGTCAAAAGATAGCGTGAACAGCCTAACAAGAAAACTGGATTTGGGTCACTTTCACCTGCTGTGAGCTGTGTGTAGTCAAAGTCAGCAAAATTGACCTCAAAACTTGTAACGGGTCGCCTGGAATGTTTGAGTTCTGTGTTTTACATTCCATTCACATTGCGATTGAATTTCAGTGATCTCAAAATTTTAGGGAATCATATTTTTGAGTTATTGAGTAGCATTTTCAGACAAGTGGGGTACAACTCCACTCACCTGTATACACCAGTTTACTCATTTAGGTATTGATATAGTAGATTCTAAACACCTGGGAGGCGGGGCTTAAAGGCACAGGAGCTCAGGTGTTCAGACAGGAGGTGAATACTCACATACAGTTTGAGGAAAGGACTGTGTTTGGGGAAACTGACGCATGTAAATCTATTCTGGTAGAACCCAAAACTGAAATGATCATTACAGGTCCTCTTAAATCCATAAAAACACGCACAAGGGGCTGGAGTAGTGTACTGGTTAACACTGCTGTCCACCACACAGTTCAGCTGTCAGCTGCAGCAGGAATACCTCCATCATGGTATTTGCCTAGCACGGTGTTCGCCTACCTCTGATTAATACTGTACATTACTATGGATAAAAGCTTCTGCCTAATGCCAAAATGTAATGGCAATATGAAAGAAAATTAAAGGGGCTATGACTGAATGTTACGGTGGCATCTCGTGGCTGATAGTTTCCTTCCACCACCTTTGGTGATTGTCATTAGCATGTAGCATATGAGCTCATCACATTTCCTTTGTCTTCTGTTCTTTCTGTAGGGTGCAGTGCTGACAGTAGCTCATTGGTTTGAGACGCCAGCTCTCTGTACTCTTGTATCAAAGGTAGCATAGAGTTTACAATTCAGTGACAGTCACAGATAATGTTGGCTCTACCTTTACATACAGATTCCTTGTCCAGTGGCCAGAACGAGACTTTTTTTTTTTTTTTATAGTTCTCCAGGTCCTCATCATCTACCATTTCTTCAACTGAAGGCATCTCAGCCCCTCCTTCACTTGCTCTTTGGAGGGTGATCTCGACTGGTTGCCAGGTTCCGAACTCCCTAAAGGAGATTTGAGGACCATGCAGGATTCATCGACTCCTGCATTGGACAAATTTGCTGAGGTGGACTCCCACCCATTGCAAGACACCAATCCCGGATCCAATCAGCTGACCTTAATGCTGAATTCTTACAGGGCTACTTCTGGGCCTGATGCCTCAGGGCTCGCTTCTTCAAATGTCCGGCCTGTCCAAGAGAAAAACGAGTCTTCTGAAATGACCTTTACAGAAGAGGAAGAAGAGGGTGACTTGATTATTGACTTGTCATTTGTGGAAGGGATGCAGTCTGAGCTGGATTCCTCAGCCTTTCCCGGTAGTATTATTACTTTCTGGGATGAGTCGACTACTTCTGACTGTCCAGCAAGTGATCCTGGAGCCATCCAACCACTGATGCCTGATGGTGCTGTTGCCCTCCATGTGATTATGGACAAAGATGATCAACATGAATCAAGGAACATCGTTTTCTGTCCATTTTCAACCAGTGACTCACCCGTATCTGCACTTGATGGCACTAACATTGGCTTCCTGTGTCAAGATCCCATGCTTCTCATGGAGAATGACCATTTCTTGATCACTCTTCAAACTGGAGGAGACAGGGACGTGCAAGACAAGCCAAATTTGGCTTCTCTGCCGGAGGCAGAGGGCTCTGATGTCCTGTATCCGGTCTACATGACCAGTCCAGCAAGTGAATCCGCCGTCTTCCTGCCACGGATGTCTGATGGAGATGTTGCCCTCCATGTGATTATGGACCAAGATGATCAATATGATTCGAGCAACATCGATTACTGTTCTGTTTCAACCAGTGACTCTGCACTTGATGGCACTACCAGTAGCTTCTCAAAGTCTGCCTGTCAGGAGGCACAGCATGGACAATTTCCTCAAGGTGCTCGTCAAGCTCCTGTGCATTTTGAAGGTCCAGCAGGATCCCCCATTGAGAAGAGTGCCCTTTGTCCAGTCTTTACGACCAATGGACTTCCTGACCAAGGATGTGTGCCTGACTTTATCGTGAACTTCTATTGTCAAGGTGTTGACCCAGACATAATTAGCTCATATCGTAATTTCCCAGAGGCCTCTGGTTTGTGTGGAGCCTTCACAGCCTATGAAGATGGTACTGGTTTGCAGGCTGCTGCTGAATCCAGCATACTTCTGTCCACATCCAGCCCTTTACTATCTGACAACACGTCACCCACATATGGTCAGGACCAGGAAAGTGATGTTGACCCACTGATCCTTGGGCACGCACTGGAAGCCGCATGTGATACTGCCAACAAGCCACAAGAAAATAATCCAGATGCCTACAGTGATTTCGTCAATAAGGAACAGATCAAGAACGTTGATCTTCCTGAGCTTGCTGCAAGTCAGTATGGAGATAATCCAGAGCCATTAAAAAATGGGCTCCATCTTCCAGAGCAAGCTGAAACAGGTAGGGAGCTGCTGCTACCGCCAACTGCTCAAGCAGACACCATGGCCTTCTTGGTTCCTGACAACGTTCCTCACCATTACTGCACACATGCCTGGACTAGGTCAGTCAAGAGACAAATGGAGACTTCAGAGGAAGAAGATGAGAGTGTCAGTAACACAGCTCGTTACCCAAAGAGGCAGAAACTCCTCTCCAGCACGAATGCAGAAATCAGGATAAGAAAGTGGCACCAAAACGACTCCTGGTGCAGATAGGAAGCTGCAGTCCACCAGGAGGAGGAGGACATGATTCAAAAATGCCATGACAACCTCTCAGGATTGATTCCTTTGTTTCTCTATCAATGTCTATTGTCAATAAACACATTCAGAGCAATTTGGTGTGAAATGGTTGATTGTAGAGACTAAGATGGTCTTGACGATGGTGATAATGATGGAAACATGGGTCACCAAGTTTACAACACATATATATCTAAACCACCAGTGAACCTATGTGGCTTCACACGTGTTTTATGCATTATAAATGGAGTGCTGATAATGGGAAACTCTGGAAAACCTGAATTTAATAGGGTTACCTTGGGGACTATTTACCTTACAATGCCTTGGATGCATCGCTCCACCATGGCTGGCACTTAAAAAATGTTTAGGCTAAATCCCCTCTCAATGGTTTTTAAACACAGCGTCTTGGTTAGCATATTCACAGGGCAAGGTAGTGATGGCTGGATACTGCAAACACTAAACGTATTCATTAACGTATAGTAGAAATGTTCACCAGGCACTCGTATGCAGAATGTGTAACGTAATGTCAGGGGGATGTGGGAGGTTGGTGTGTTTGGTGGGTGATGGGGTAGCATGGAGCTTTGTTGCTGGAGACCTTCAACACTACGCATGCATTCACCTATTCAGCTCTTAAACAGAACGGCTTCAGCTGAATCTCAGTGGACCACCATTACAATATTCTGAATACATTAGCCATACATACTGACATTGAAGCGCACTGGGAATAAACTCATATGTAATTTCTTATTCATTTCATTCTGTTTCCCGTTGTTATGGGTCGACATGTTTGTTCATAGAGGTCAGGAACTTTCTGAGTCTCTGCAGACCTCCAACCTCCATGTGGCCTTCAGATTAGCTCAAGAACAGTGTGTAGAGAGCTCCATGGAATGGGTATTCCTGTCCGAGCAGTTGCATTCAAGTGCAATGCAAAGCGTCGAAAGCAGTGGTGTAAACCACCACCACTGGACTCTAGAGCAGTGGAGACGTGTTCTCTGGAGTGACCAAACACACTTCTCCGCCTGGTAATCTGATGGAGGAGTCCTAACCTTAACCCGATAGAACACCTCTGGGATGAATTACACTGGAGACTGCGAGCCAGACCTTCTCGTCCAACTTCAGTGTCTGACCTCACAAATGCGTTTCTGGAAGAATGGTCAAACATTCCCATAAACACATTCCTACACCTTATGGAAAGCCTTCCCAGAAGAGTTGAAGCTGTTCTAGCTACAAAGTGTGGACCGGCATCATATTAAACCCTATGGAGTAAGAATGGGATGTCACTCAAGTTCATATGCATGTAAAAGCAGACGAGCGAATACCTTTGGCCATATAGTGTATTTTTCCTGAACAATTCAATTATTCAAATGAATTGATCTGTTTCAGTCCACTGCTACTCCCACTGCCCTTTCATGACCTATTCTCAATCCCCATGACAACATCTTGCATATATGACTATATAATGAGTAGCTATGTGATTTGTTGATTCATTATATTGTGATGTATTGCAATTCAAAATCAAATCAACAATATTTATTTGATATATTTATACCTATATCTATATATCTATAAACACACAATGTTTAATAGAACCAATACAACCGAAAACAAAAATCACAGATATAAACTAGACATAAAAGATCAGCAACTAGGTGTATAAATACACAACAACCGACAAGCAACACCTGGGAAGGGGAGGAGCCATAAACTATGGACAGGTGAGGGGCATGGCATGAGGGTGGAGACAAGGAGGAGCCAGAACCAAGATAAACAAAAGCACATGGAAATGACAGGAACATGAGGAAAGGTAAACAAGGACAGAAACAGGCAGGGAGGGAACCAGGGCAAGGCGTGACACCTGTCACCTCACGGTTATAGTGGTGCTTCCTAAGTGTGTAGTCCCCAGCAGTACCTAAATACAAACACTACACACATTAGACAATAAATACACACAGTACTAAACACCAGAATAGCTCTGGTAGTCCACATATACAGTTTTATATAACAGTAATATACAATTTTATATAGAAGCTATGATATATATAGATGTACACATTCCCATATATGCAGTTTGGGGGAGTCTGATGTAGATAAAAGAAAGGCAGAGCCTATACAGGGGATGGAATACTGATATATTATATATATATTATATTATATATATGGGCCAGATTTGATGGATGCCTTCTCTTGCAGAATTCAGAGGAGACTGGTGTTTTAGCCACTGCTGGTAGACCCGTATGACCGTACGCTTCCACACACCTTCAGATTCAGCTACTTCCTTCACACTATGGTCTTTGGTACGTCCAAATGCCGTCACTCCTTTCAGCCAATCATGAACGTCTGCTTTGGAGCCACCTTCCACACTTGGGACGAGACATTCCCTGGACTGTACCTTCCATCACTCACACCCCACAGATATTTTTGGCCCCATCATCCTCGTGCAGCGCCATCTGCAGGAGCCTGAAGTTACTACCACATGCAAGGTGAGCTTATATACGCATATAAAGATATTCTGTCTACAAAGATAAGTGTATGTACCTGTAATCTTTCATATCCCAGCCCTGTGAATTCATAACTGTTCCATGTAAGGACGTCTGGTTCTGTTGCATGATTTTGATGTGCTGTCCTTATAATAAGTGGCGTAATGTGCCGAATTGGTTTACACATAGCAGTGTGTGACTCCAGGCTAAGCCCTGTCATCCTGGAAAGACGAACAGCTGTGATTAAAAATGATGCTCCGGGACTGTTTAGGCTTCGGGGCAGGACGCATCCCGTTCAATTATGGATTAAATAATAAAGAAAGCTCCGGGTTTCAGCAATATATCCCGCAGAAGTCTCTCTCGGATTAATGCTTTCTTCTATCATTACATAGATGCATCATATATTGAAAGTTTTGGGGTTTTTGGGCATATAAAACTACCATTAACTGTATAAAACTATATATATATATATATATATACATACAGGGGTTGGACAATGAAACTGAAACACCTGGTTTTAGACCACAATCATTTATTAGTGAGGTGTAGGGCCTTAGGGTCCTTTTGCGGCCAATACAGCGTCAGTTCGTCTTGGGAATGACATATACTGCGTCCTGCACAGTGGTCAGAGGGATTTTAAGCCATTCTTCTTGCAGGATAGTGGTCAGGTCACTACGTGATGCTGGTGGAGGTTTGTCCTTCTTGGTGGTATGCTGACATTACCCTGGATACCGTGGCTCTTGATACATCACAAAGACTTGCTGTCTTGGTCACAGATGCGCCAGCAAGACGTGCACCAACAATCTGTCCTCTTTTGAACTCTGGTATGTCACCCATAATGCTGTGTGCATTGCAGTATTTTGAGCAGAACTGTGCTCTTACCTGCTAACTGAACCTTCACACTCTGCTCTTACTGGTGCAATGTGCAGTTAATGAAGATTGGCCACCAGGCTGGTCCAATTTAGCCATGAGACCTCCCACACTAAAATGACAGGTGTTTCAGTTTCATTGTCCAACCCCTGTATATATATATATATATAACATATATATAACATCACGGAATGCTACAATGGTGTCATGCCAGATTGTCATGGAGTGACTAAGAATGGTAACCGGTCATCTTCAGTGACACCTGCTTTTGTCTTAATGGAGACGATCAACGAATCCGTGTGCGGAGGCATCGTGGTCAGCACCAAGATGAAGGGTTTGTTGTCACATGTCACACGTCCAGAAGGCCTGGTGTCACTCCACCTCCACCCCTACCGCACCATCTGCAGGAACGGTGTGAGAATATTTAAGATGCATGGGATGGATTATCACAGGACACCATTAGGAACCTCTACAACTCCATGCCGAGACGTCTGGCATGTTGGGTTAGCAAACACGGCGACCCGGTGCCATACTGAGAGACACTACTTCTGTTTGTTTAGCTCAATAAATATTTTAATAAACTTGAAAATAATGCAGGTACTCCTCTATTAATGGCCGAATGATTCTCAAAGCTATTGTAATCCAGCATCTCAGACATTAGGTGGTGTATTCATAACCATTTCAACGTTCACTGGGGAAGCACTGAAGCTCTCCAGACATTCGGTTCCGGTCACCACCACGGTGAGCAGAAATGGAAACCCAGCCTTCTCAGAATGAGCTCCTTCGTCTATGCATACTGCCGTTTCAGGGCAGCGATTCACCTGCCTGATTTGAAAGAGCAGATCAATTTGGTGAAATAAGCTTCACTGAGCAGACAGAAAGCCCCCCTGAAGCTCGAGACCCTCCCAGCCTCTATCACCTACGGAATAAACAAAGCAATAAATATTGACGTCCCGGGGACTCTGGGGAGAACCATCCGGCGTCTATTCGTGATGAGCTCCCATTGTGTGTCCCCCCCCCACCCCATGAGGCTACGAGCAAAATACACACGTGGGATCGGGCTATTTTAACACCTCAGAGTCACAGGAGAGCCCACAAATAAACAAGCTCGGCACAGTCAGTACAGGGTGCAGTACGAGCAGTGGTGGGGGAAGCGGTTTAGAGCCTGAAATTCCTTCTCAGGTCTGAGCTTTCTACATTTTACATTTCTACATTTGGCTGAGTGTGTATGGAGGCTTCAGTCACATGTTAAAACGTGTTTTGGGGTTAGCTGGGGCCTTACGTGGGCTACAGAGCGATGGGGTCTGGCTGAGAAGCTGCCTGACTTGGTCAGCTGCATCAAATGCTGCTATCTGAAAGGCACACCAATTACCTTAAGGCCCAGTTGACCAGATTTGAGCTGAGGGGCCCTATGGACAGTCATGCCCCTCTCATTAGGGTACCTCCCCTAAGAGAGACAAAGAGAAAAGCCAGCCCAGGAAATTGCCATTAAGCATACACAGTGTAAATCGCCAAATTCCGACTGGGTTAGGGAACTTAGGAACACCCACACCTGTATATGCTGCGAGGTGTTGTCTTGTAAGTGAAGTTGGCGCTGGTCAGCGTGCTCATGGCAAGGCGAGACTTGATAGCGGGTGCCAGTTGGATGGGCCATTGCTTTTCCAGGGTAATGCGGGAATTCCTTGATTCAGAGTGTCATGTGTATACCGGGGATACGTCATAGAATGCATTACCACACACAGTGGACAGCATAGTGGCCACACACAGGTGCTTAATGGAGGTGACCGGTGACGTTTGGCTAGAACTGTCTGTGTGTAGGATATGGGGGCAAACCCACCTCTGTTAACACCACCACACCAGACACAGCGCCTCACCTGGGCTTGTGAGGTTGCTAACTGGACCCTCGAGAACTAGCAACATGTGGTGTGGTCGGATGAGTCATTATACCGGTTGTTTGGGCTGATGGTAGGGTTTGTGGACCCCATGGCACTGGGCACGCTGTTAGTGGTTCCATACTGGTGTGGGGTATGTTCTCATGGTATGGGTTGACTCCACTGGTCCACCTAAACACGTCATTGACTGGTGCCCATTACGTTTCACTGCTTGTTGATCATTTGTAGCCCTTCATGGACCACCACACTGATGGGATATTCCAGCAGGTTAATGCACTGTACCATGGAGCCCAAGTTGTTCAGAAATGGTCTGGAGCAAGTATCCTACTGTCCTGCGTCCTCTTAAAGACCAGGTCAGTGGGAAACAGAGAGGTCCAGAGTGGGTTTGGTGTGAGATGGTCCAGGTGTTCTTTACAGAGATGGTGGTAATGGGAACCAGGGGTCACCATCCATGTCTACAACATGCAAATTTAAGCCACCAGTGAACCTACACGTGTCTTTTGGGTGTTGTATGGAATGTTGGAATCTGGAAACCTGGTAATAGTTTTCGTTGGGACTACTTTTCTGCCACACAGCGCCCTGCAGTATGTATCCCTCCACCATGAATGGATGACGAATTAATGACGGATATAATTCACCATATTTCTCTCCTCTCCATGTAAACTGGGCGGTCCTAATCTTGGGTAAGCCTTCCGTAAGCATTCCCCTAACCAACCGCAAGCCTGGTGTATTTTGCCCCGCCCAGTCAGAACAGCTTTAGAACAACAGCCTCTGCTTTCATTCCTCTGTGCATCTCTTTGTCCATCTATCTGTTCATCCTTTCTTTTGTGTGTTACTCCATCTATCTGAGTCTACCCGTCTGTCCATCCAGGTGCACATCTGTTTCTTCATCCCTTTGTGTGTTGTTTATCTGTTTGTTTGTTTGTTCATCCATCCGGGCAGCCGCCTGCATATCTGTTGTCTGTTCCTTTGTGTGTTGCTACATCCATCCATTCCACTGTTACTTCGTCTGGACATTTGTTCATCCATTCATCTACACGTCTGTTTGTCCATTCCTCTGTGTGTTGCTTTACCCGTCTGATTGTTCATTTATCTGTCCATCCATCTGCACACCTGTTCGTCCATTCTCCTGTACATTTCAGAACAGTCTCTGCTTTCATTCCTCTGTGTATCGCTTTGTCCATCTGTCTGTTCATCCTTTCTTTTGTGTGTTGCTCCATCTATCTGATTGTCTACCCGTCTGTCCAGCCAGGTGCACATCTGTGTTTCCATGCCTTTGTGTTTTGTTCATCTGTTTCTTTCATCCATCCATTCCTCTGTTACTTCATCTGGCCATTTGTTCATCCACCCGTCTACACATCTGTTGGTGTATTCCTCTGTGTGTTGCACACCATGGAGCCCAAGTTGTCCAGAATTGGAGCATTCTGGAGAGTTCAGACGAGTGGTGTGGCCTGCACGTTCACCTGAGATTAGCACAGTCGTGGCTCCACCCTCATGCCTCGTTCAAACTCTCTGCTCGGAGCATGAATGCCAGTGTTCAGCCTCTAGAGTTACCTCTTCAGGTGGGGGGGGTTCCTAAGCCGTCCCCTAATCCCCATGTCTACAACAGACATAGATATGCAATATTCGATATCCAAAACCACCAGTGAACCTACACGTGACACTTATCCTCACTATATATATATATTTTGTTAATATTTCATGCTATTTTGGTTGCCGTGTAACGGCATACGTGTTAGTCAGGAGTTATAATGTCTTCCCTGTTATTGTGTAACGTGGACAATCCCTCGCGAATACGCGTGTCCACCTCTGGCTGGTCCTGCATGTGGGTTATATGGGTGGGCTAAATAATGAGCATATGTGTGTGCTGGAGTGGAGAACAGTCCCTCCATTCTTCTCATGGTCTCCTCCCTGCGAGACGAGCGAGCAGGCTGCATGTTTTGGCTGGAGTTTAAACTCAAACCATATGACGCTGCTAAGTCAGCAGGAGTAACAGCTTCGCTGAAGGCCTGCGAGTTTATGATCCCTCCGCGCGGCCTGCTCCGGGTCCAGCCCGGTGTACTGCCAATTAATCTTGGGTAAACACACATCCTGGGACACGCCCCGGGCTTCCTTCGCATGCTGTAGCGAGTGACGTTCAAGGGCTCATGAATCTGAAACCCCCCCCACCTTCGTCAGGCTAATCCGGTTTCACTTTCAACACACGTTATTACGGAATCCATCAGCGCAGACGAACATCACTCATGATCCTACAGCACAGCAGCGACGGCGTCTGGAGCAAGGACTGGTAATGTCCTGCGTCCTCTTAAAGACCAGGTCAGGGGAAACAGAGAGGGTCCAGAGTGGGTTTGGTGTGAGATGGTCAGTGGTGGTGGTGGTGATGGGAACCAGGGGTCATCATCCATGTCTACAACACACAAATTTAGACCACCAATATATGGAATGTTGATGATGGGAAAATCTGGAAACCTGATAATAATAGTTTTCCTTGGGACTACTTTTTTGCCACACAGCGCCCTGCAGTATGTATCCCTCCACCATGAATGGATGACGAATTAATGACTGATATAATTCACCATATTTCTCTCCTCTCCAGGTAAACTGGGCGGGCCTAATCTTGGGTAAGCCTTCGGTAAGCATTCCCCCAACCAACCACAAGCCTGGTGTATTTTGCCCCGCCCACTCAGAACAGTCTCTGCTTTCATTCCTCTGTGCATCGCTTTGTCCATCTGTCTGTTCATCCTTTCTTTTGTATGTTGCTCCATCTATCTGCTTGTCTACTCATCTGTCCATCCAGGTGCACATCTGTTTCTTCATCCCTTTGTGTGTTGTTTATCTGTTTGTTTGTTTGTTCATCCATCGGGGTAGCCGCCTGCATATCTGTTGTCTCTTCCTTTGTGTGTTGCTTCATCCATCCATTCCACTGTTACTTTGTCTGGCCATTTGTTCATCCACCCATCTACACCTCTGTTTGTCCATTCTTCTGTGTGTTGCTTTACCCGTCTGATTGTTCATTTATCTGTCCATCTATCTGTTCGTCCATTCTCCTGCACTTTTCTTCATCCATTCATTTATTCATCCATCCTTTCGCACATCCATTACATTGTGTTGCTCATCTATTCATCTGTCCGCCCTTCTGCGCATCTTTTCGTCTGCTACTTTGTGTGCTGCTTCTTTCATCCATGTGTTCATCCACCAGTTCATGTGTCTACATGTCTGTTCATCCATTCCTCTGTGTGTTTCTTCATCTGTCCATTAACTCATCCATCTATCTACACGTCTGTTCATCCATTCCTGTTTCTTTGTCTGTTCATTTGTTCATCCATCCATCTACACACCTGTTTGTCCATTTCGCTGTGTATTGCTTTACCTGTCTGATTATTCATCTGTCGGTCCATGCAATCACCTGTCTGTCCATCCATCTGAACATCTATTCGTCCATTCTCCTGTGCATTTCTTCATCCGTTCATTTATTTATCCATCTATTAGCACGTCAGTTGTCCGTTACATTGTGTGTTGCTTCAACCAACAACCTGTCCCCCCATCTTTGTCTGTTACTTTGTGTGCTGCTTCTGTCATCCGTTTGTTCATCCATCCATTCATGCATCTATTCATCTGTTTCTGTGTTTCCTGTCTATTTGTTCATCCATCTATCTATACATTTGTTAATCCATTCCCCTGCATTTATTCATCCATTCATCTGTCCGTCTGTTTGTCTGTTCATCCATTCCTCTGTGTGTTTCTTCGTCTGGCCATTTCTTCATCCATCCATCCCTCTTTTCATCTGTCCCTTTGTAAATTGCTTCATCCGTCTGTCAAGTTAGCTTCACATAAAGGTGGATAATTTGGACAGAGAGCTGTCAATCAAGCTGCTCAAAAGCCACGCCCACACAGTTCTCAGATATGTATCTATATGTTCTATGTTCAAGCTCTGCTGGATGTTTAATAGAAGCTCTCGAGTCGAGCCTCACACAGATACGTCCAATGCTTCACCCTGTGTTCAGTGGGACTTGTGCGGTTGTCCCTGCTGTACATTACCTGGAAGTGAGTCCTTAGCTTTGGTGACACGGTTCGTACAGCTCTGCTGGAGGCGTGTGTCAGTGTGGGTGAGTTTGTGAAGTGCTTGCCTCCACCGCTCTGATGTAACCTGCTGTAAGGGTCTGTGTTTTGCGGGAGCTGAGAAGAGCAGCTACAGTGAGTCTTGATGTGTCTGATGTTCCTCAGTCTGCAGCCATCAGATAAGATAATTGCTGAATGACAGCCATTTGTTCTATCACGGTTCTTGATAAATATCACTGTCAGTCTTTCGCTGCTAACCTTTTCTCCGGCGGATCCCAACATATCAAGCGATGTGTCAGACGCGCCCTGCGTCTCCTGCGTGATCGGCCATCAGCGGGAGATTACAGCCGCCGTTAAGCAGGCCTACGCGGCCAACGCCGACAAATACCACGCGCACGCTGTGTGATCTTAAAGCGACGGTTCACCTCAAATATCCTGTCAGCCTCTGTTCCTCTTTCACCTCACCGCAGTCACCCAGCCTAAACATGAGCAGGCAATTTCCATGGCGTGGGCAAAAAGAGGACTGAAGGGCTGGAAAAGGCAGAAGTAGCCAACAGGGAGCCTGAATTCTGTCCATGTTTATAAATACCCGTGTGTGATATAGTGCCAAAACCACATAATCAAGATTATTAGAGGCTACTTAAAGAGTTCCACTCCTTAACAGTGGTGGTGGTGGGAAACCAGGGGTCTTCATGTCTACAACACACATACTGCATAGACTTTTTATTAACTATCTAAACCACCAGTGAACATAGACCTGCTCTCCGAGTGTTATGTGGAATGTTGATGATGGGAAAGTCTGGAAATACTAAGTTTTCTTTGGGGGACTATTTTACCTCACGGCGCCCTGCAGCATGTATCCCTCCACCATGAATGGAGTTTAAGGCTGGAATCTATCATAAACAGCGTCTCAGACATCAGGCAGCGTATTCATAACCATCTCATGCAGTAACTTTCTGTGAGGGAGCTTTCAGAGGGCGACGTCTGGTTCCATTCACCACCACTGTTTGCCCTTTCCCACCAACGTGAAAAGGGTTCCGTTCAAGTTCTGTGCATGTAATTTTTAACTGTATGACTCATTTCCACCAGAAGTAAACCCAACACTTTGTTCTAGAATAGCAGGTTCTTCAGCACAAACTGCGACAGCATGCCTGGGCGTGTCAGTTGTTGAGGAAAGTGAAGAGAACAATGGCCATAGCCCGTGGTCTGCTGGAGAACCTCTTCTACATCTTCTTATCTCAAGTAGTTAATCCGTCCATGCTTTCTGGATGTAAACAAACATCTGGAATAACAGCACTAGCGCTCGCAGCTACTCTGTACACTCCGCCATCTTGGTACTACTGTTTACTACCTCTGTGCCGCACCCTCTGTTGACGTTCATGTCTGCTGCTGAACCGGTGCAAATGCAGACTGGTTCCCTGAATAGCACCAAGGTTCTGAGAAGCCTGAATGGAACCAGTTCAAAAACCTTGGTTCTTTTGGTCAGCAATGGCTATCTGTATAATTCTGAGTCAGTAAGTTTCCCCTGAACTGAGCATCTCACACCAAAAGCCACTCTGAATGACTTTGTCTAAGTCTGGCATTGTTTTTAGGACCTTAGCTCGGTTGTAGGGAAGTTCTGGTCAATTACTTCATAATTAGCTCCATCAGTTAATGCTTAATTTAAGAAGCACCAAACCTGCCAATGCCCAGTTAATCAGTTTTTCTTGGTTGAACTATTACTCTATCGTTCAGGAACTGCTAGAGACCGACCTTCTCGTCCAACGCTACCAGTTTTTAGCACCTCCGCTCTGCCAGACAGGCCTTCACCTCCAGCCTCCTCTGAGGAGCTATCATTGAGAAGGCTATGCTACCTGCTGCTGAGTAAGCTTTCACCTGTCGTTCTGTGCGTAAGTTGTGGTGAGGGAAGCTGCTGCCCGGAGCCCTACTGACCACAGGAAAACTCATGGAGCTCTTCTGGTTTGGCACAACGTGCAGTAAAGCACTTACAGCAAGAGTTGTTATACAAAACTGAAATGCAGTTAAGGCGCAGATGTGCTGCTTTCTACTGTATCTAGCACTGGAGCTATGAGGCTAATGTAGCTAGCATGTGTACTGTTTAAATGAGATGAAATGCTAAAGGCAATGCTGTTCAATGTTCCTTGTAAACAGGTTCTTCTTGTACAGTGTGGTCCAGAGGAGGTTCTCTTGGTTCCTCTCAGTGGCTCTTTCCTAAGCTCTTAAAGTGGTCCTCTTTTTGAGTCTTGTTGGTTCCTCCTTGAGCCTTAAATCTCGGTTCTTCTTAGTGTTTGTTTGTGGTGCTTTAGAGAATTTCACTTGGTTCTTCACAGTAGTCCTTCTTCATGCTCTAAGGAAGGATCTCTTCTGAGTCCTGGTTCTTTCAGTGGTTCTTCTTCTTGCTCCTAATACAGTTCTTTTTTCTTTCGAGTCTTGGTTCCTCTCAGTAACTACACATGCTTTAAGAATAGGTTCTGTTTTAATTAAGGTTAAAACAAAACTTTGTGGGTATTAGTTCCGTTCAGTGGATTTTCCTTATGCTCTCAGAGAGCTTCCTATTCTGTGTGTTGCAATTACTAAGGGATTCTTCTTCATGCCTTAAGAAAGGTTCTCCCTTTGAGTCCTGGTTCCTCTCAGCGGCTTCTCATGCTTTAAGGAAGGTTCTCCTTTTGAGTCTTGGTTCCTCTCTGTGGTTCTTCCCTATCTTTTAATTGAGGTTCTTCTTGTGGGTCTTGCTTCCTCTCAGTAGTTTTCCCTCATACTCTTAGAGAGGCTCTCCCATTGAGTCTTGGTTCCGTTTGTGGTTATTCCTACTAAGGCTGAATGCCTGTTGTAGAAACTGCCATACAGGTAGAACAGATCTCAGCACAGACAAATGCTGGTTCTTCTGCGTACGGATGATGAACGAAGGACTTGACCTCCAGTTTATGGTTCACTGGATCCACTCAGCGGATGGATGCTATGGGTTGTGTGAGGGCTCTGGACTTGCTAAGATGAAAATGAACGGGCCACAGGTGGCTGGTTCTGTCAGTTTAGATCAGGTGGAGGCGCAGTTATGCCAGCGGGCCGGAGGATGGAAGATAAGGGCCGAGGAAGGACAGCTGTGTTCGTAAGGCAAATGGATTAGAAAACAATGAGTTGGTCTGGAGCAGACACCCAGAAGAGAAGCTTCAGATTTCCCAGATTCCCTGCAAATAAAATATACGGCATCAAGACAATTAGCAACCAGTGATCTTGAACATAAGCTCCCAGACAAAAACGGAGGCCCCTCTATGATGTTCTAGGCATGTTTTAATGCTGTGGAAATGGGTTCTTTGGTTGAGGTGACAGCAAATGTGAACCACAGTGGCTACACTGAGCTGCTGGACAACCAGGTTTCCCCCTATAGCTCATGAAACAAGAAGTGTCCAAGAAGACAGTTCTGGCATTTACAGGGCTGCAAATGGGACTGACTGGCATGATGGTCAGTATTCACACTTCGGACTGGCCCTCAAGATTCCCAGAATTAGATCCTCATGGAAATCTGTGGGATTACCTGGAACAACCACTAAAACTCCAAGGAAGGCATCCACCAAATCTGAAACGTTCCTAACATCGTGTAATACCTCCACGAGCACCAATAACAGCTGTGGTTGGATTCGGCATGTACTGGACAAGTTTCTGGATGTAGGCCACATCGATGTTCAGACACCCTTACATCAAAGAATTGTGCAGTTGGTCCAGATTTGGTGGATGTCTTCCCTGGCACAATTCCAAGGAGAATTTCCTGTAGACTGGGATTTCAGCTACGGCTTGTAGACCCGTATGATCGTACGCTTCCATACACCTGCAGTTTCAGCTGCTTCCTTCACACTATGGTCTTTGGCACGACCAGATGCAAACACTCCTTTTAGCCAATCATTAACATCTGCTTTGAAGCCATTTTCCACACATGGAACGAGACATTCCCTGCACTGTACTACCTCTTTCCAATCTATGGATCCCATCACTCACACCCTGCAGGGACTTATAGCAACATCCTTGTGCAGTAAAACATGTAAACAGCTCCTTAAAACAACACAAATGAACATTATTATTGTAAACTGCTACTGACTGTTACCAGCCTCTAGAAACTAGCGAGGTGCAGCCATGCTAACAGCAGCACCAGAGGTGTGGGTTGAGTGCCGTGTGCCCAGCAGACCTCCAGTCATCTTCAGCACCGTGGGCTCGCTGATATCTTTACTTTGACCAACCAACATTAATCCAGCTCAGTGCCCATGACCAACATTCAACCCAGTGTCCATGGCATAGGGATGGTGGAGAAAGTGGAATGTGGCTGAGAGGCGGACCCTTGCTGCTGCCATCACCTCCAGCTCCACCAGCATGGCGATAGATGCTTGGCCTTGGAAGAGGACAGGGGGAACAGGCTGTTAAGGAACAGGCACCCTGTCAGGTGTAGCCATAATGATGACCATGCCAAAAGGATCATGGGAGGTGCATGTCGTCTGAATGGCGACCCCCCCCACATATTCAGTGTTCTGTATGTGCCCGTCTCCATTGGTGTGAATTTAGGAGGAGCATTTCTCACAGCAGAGCCTCCAGGCCTCCTCTTTACTCCGCTCTACAGTAGGAAATGTGTTTAGCAGTGGTTTGTTCTCTGTCTTCTCGTGAGTGAGGAAATGCAGGTTTGATCTTTTTTGGACATTTTGTTTCATGAGAAATCGAGGAGAGAAACTCACATATCTAATAAATGTCCAATAGAAAGCCCACTTTACTGCACTGTCGCAGACAGAGCCATAAAACTGTCACGAACTGAGATTGAGCTCGGCCTTTTCAAAGCTCCAGCACTTGCCAGATGAACCTGAATGGGGTTTTGTTTCAGTCGGCCTGTAAAGCAGTTTACAGTCCTTCGTTGTTGGCTGAACTGTGTCCTGCTAGTTCCTGGCTAATTCCAGTTGGTGTAATTGTTCTGTCATCACAGCTTGGAAAGAAAAACGACAAGTTTGGAATACGGTCTAATCCAGCTCTCATAATCTGGCCAGAATCAGGCTGCATTGTCTCGCAGAAGTTCCTTTCTTCTGGATGTGGCGAAGTAGAAACCTACTAGTGGTAGTTCATGTAAAGCACTGTGTTCCCTGCGAAAGCTACCTCTTTGCTGAGCCCACAGTGGTCCCCTCAAGGTTGACCTGAGTACTGTTAAGGAAGAAGTAGCATGGCAAGGATGAAGATGGCCATAGAGACAGCACATCAGTGGAGCCCAACTGGAGGACAGCAACAGAGGTGGCAGTGAGGATATTGGGAAGCCTGGACAGTGGTCAGCCATGACGACCTGCCTTGGGATCAGCATGGTGGCCTTGCCACATTGACCACCACCCTCCAGTAGCTATTTGAGTAGGTGCTGGCGGTGTGGTTGACCGAGACTGAGAAGCAGCATCCCTGGCAGCAGAAGAAGCACAGATGCCTCTTTTCCACCAACATGGTGCCGGCTAAATCAGTGCTGTTCCAGCCCCTTGAACCCACTGGTCTGGAACCATGGAAGCCATGACGCAAGTGGCAAAAGGGCATGGTGCTGCCATCACCACGTAAAGTTGATGAGGCTTCCATTTGCAAAAAAGAAAAGCAGCAGCTAAGCAACCCATCATGTTCTGCCATTTTGTTTTCATGCCTCTACTGCTGGAGGTCTGCTTCATATACGAAGGAGCCCCCCACCCAGATATCTTGCCATTTAGCTGTCAAACCAGTAGAAAAGGGGCCCTGTTCTTAACAGGTTTGACAATTCCGGGGAACTAGCTCCCGTTTCCACCAACATGGTTCTGGCACAAACACAGTCACTTTGTTGGTAGCAAAACCAGGAACCCCTGGTACTTTGTAGGTGAAAGAGACACTTGACCCAGCTGAAAAGGGGGACTATGTAGCACCCTCCTACTGTACTGGTGCATTTGGTCATGGAAACATTGGAGGCACTGCCAAACAGAGGGACCACGTGAATGGGCTCCTGGGACACACCGCTAGCGGTTGCCGAGAGATTGTAGTTGTTGTACACACCTGTTGCTCTTGGTTTTAAGGGTATGGTATGTGTTGTTCGTGCTGTTCTGTGCTGGGCTGTGGTAGAGTGGAACTGTATGGTTGGAAGTGACTGGCCTGCTCTGAGCGGTGTTGCTCCCCTGCTGCAATGTTAATAAGACAGCATTCCCGCATCACCTTCTTCTACACCGACACCACAGTACTAATGGCATTAGCCACACAAAACGCTTCCCAATCAACCAGATTGCTTCATCAAAATTAGAATCACCTGCGACAAGCTATAAAGCGCATTCATGTAGCATCAAGCTAGCATCAAATCTGAAGTGTATTGTGCTATATGCTTTATTTGCAGAGGGCTTATGTCTGCTACCGTGAAGGCCAATTCAAATAAGACAGCTAGCTTTTAGAATGATTGTAGAACCGGTCCATATTAAGCCCGTAGCACAAACCCACTACATCCATCATCTGGCCTTGGTTTTCCCATAACACCAGCCTTACAGGAACCTACAATCATCATAAATCCAGCCCTGTCCCCTTCCCTTAGTGAACTTAATCTCCACTCACCGGCCTCCATATCTCAGCCTTTGGTTATTCAAACAGACCAGGACGGCAAACAGCAATAACCAAACTGGCCTGACTGCCTTTAGCAATGACGCTAAAAAATGGGTGTCAGCACAGAGCTAATATTAGCGGCACTTCTCGCTCTCTCGTTCTATCTCTCTCGCTACCTCCGCGCTAAAGCCCTGTGGAAGGCTCACGATTGGACTGAGATCACACCCGTTCCTCAGGGGGTCCGGGCTGGGTAATTATTCTCTCAGAAACACATTAGCGCTAGCTAGCACCGGCGCCGTTTGTTTGAGCGGAGAGGTGAGGTGCAGTCAAACACTCTGCTGATGGACGCTGTTTGCTTAGCTGTGCTGACTCAATCAGTCATGTGATCCATGCTAAACTTTTTTTCTTTTTTATATTGCTGCCAGTTATGGTCAAGAGGTGTGGTCATATTCCTTCAGGATTCCTGTTGGAATGGGCCTCTTGAGAGGTCGACTCCTGGCAAATAGCTCAACATAATATTATATGGGTTTTTCGTTTTTTTTGTATTGTATTGTGTGTATGCTTTCGTGTTTCCCTTCTGGTTGAGAATTTGCCATTACAGCCACTGAGATAGTGACTGGGAATATATATCCGTCCTTTATCCGGCCGTAGCTTGGAGGCTTGACTGGCCGTTCAAGCATATCCCAGGTATGATGCAACCTAAAGTGGCTGCTTGGACGACACTACACTGCAGCTGAGGTGCTGGTAGGACCGGTGGTGCCTGCTGCATGCATGAGCGGCGCCATGCTGGAGCTATAAGGCCTTTTAAATTGGCTGCCTAAGTTGCATTGACAACAATAATAATAATAATATTTTTTTTAAAAAGTAACATGAAGTCCAAACTGGTCTAAGCTTGTATATGCTGGTCTAGTGCTGGTTTTATAAAGTGGCCAAGGTGGGTGTTCTTATATAGTGACCAGTAAGTGAAAATACAAGGTTGGTGTTTCTAATATAGTGGCCAGTGAGAGTAAGCACAAGGTTGGTGTTTCTAATATAGTGGCCAGTGAGAGTAAGCACAAGGTTGGTGTTTCTAATATAGTGGCCAGTAAGAGTAAGTACAAGGTTTGGTGTTTCTAATATAGTGGTCAGTGAGAGTAAGCACAAGGTTGGTGTTTCTAATATAGTGGCCAATGAGAGTAAGATAGATAGATAGATAGATAGATACTTTATTGATCCCAGAGGGAAATTCAAGGCATCCAGTAGCAGGTATACAAACAAACTATACAGAAGTAACAACAGAAGCAAAGAACAAGGTTGGTGTTTCTAATATAGTGGCCAGTGAGTAGAAGCACAAGGTTGGTGTTTCTAATATAGTGGCCAGTGAGAGTAAGAACAAGGTTGGTGTTTCTAATATAGTGGCCAGTGAGAGTAAGAACAAGGTTGGTGTTTCTAATATAGTGGCCAGTGAAAGTAAGCACAAGGTTGGTGTTTCTAATATAGTGGTCAGTGAGAGTAAGAACAAGGTTGGTGTTTCTAATATAGTGGTCAGTGAGAGTAAGCACAAGGTTGGTGTTTCTAATATAGTGGCCAATGAGAGTAAGAACAAGGTTGGTGTTTCTAATATAGTGGTCAGTGAGAGTAAGCACAAGGTTGGTGTTTCTAATATAGTGGCCAATGAGAGTAAGAACAAGGTTGGTGTTTCTAATATAGTGGCCAGTGAGTAGAAGCACAAGGTTGGTGTTTCTAATATAGTGGCCAGTGAGAGTAAGAACAAGGTTGGTGTTTCTAATATAGTGGCCAGTGAGAGTAAGAACAAGGTTGGTGTTTCTAATATAGTGGCCAGTGAAAGTAAGCACAAGGTTGGTGTTTCTAATATAGTGGTCAGTGAGAGTAAGCACAAGGTTGGTGTTTCTAATATAGTGGCCACTTAGAGTAAGAACAAGGTTGGTGTTTCTAATATAGTGGCCAGTGAGAGTAAGAACAAGGTTGGTGTTTCTAATATAGTGGCCAGTGAGAGTAAGAACAAGGTTGGTGTTTCTAATACAGTGGTCAGTGAGAGTAAGAACAAGGTTGGTGTTTCTAATATAGTGGCCAGTGAGTAGAAGCACAAGGTTGGTGTTTCTAATATAGTGGCCAGTGAGAGTAAGCACAAGGTTGGTGTTTCTAATATAGTGGCCAATGAGAGTAAGAACAAGGTTGGTGTTTCTAATATAGTGGCCAGTGAGTAGAAGCACAAGGTTGGTGTTTCTAATATAGTGGCCAGTGAGAGTAAGAACAAGGTTGGTGTTTCTAATATAGTGGCCAGTGAGAGTAAGAACAAGGTTGGTGTTTCTAATATAGTGGCCAGTGAAAGTAAGCACAAGGTTGGTGTTTCTAATATAGTGGTCAGTGAGAGTAAGAACAAGGTTGGTGTTTCTAATATAGTGGTCAGTGAGAGTAAGCACAAGGTTGGTGTTTCTAATATAGTGGCCAGTGAGAGTAAGCACAAGGTTGGTGTTTCTAATATAGTGGCCAATGAGAGTAAGAACAAGGTTGGTGTTTCTAATATAGTGGCCAGTGAGTAGAAGCACAAGGTTGGTGTTTCTAATATAGTGGCCAGTGAGAGTAAGAACAAGGTTGGTGTTTCTAATATAGTGGCCAGTGAGAGTAAGAACAAGGTTGGTGTTTCTAATAAAGTGGCCAGTGAAAGTAAGCACAAGGTTGGTGTTTCTAATATAGTGGTCAGTGAGAGTAAGCACAAGGTTGGTGTTTCTAATATAGTGGCCACTTAGAGTAAGAACAAGGTTGGTGTTTCTAATATAGTGGCCAGTGAGAGTAAGAACAAGGTTGGTGTTTCTAATATAGTGGCCAGTGAGAGTAAGAACAAGGTTGGTGTTTCTAATACAGTGGTCAGTGAGAGTAAGAACAAGGTTGGTGTTTCTAATATAGTGGCCAGTGAGTAGAAGCACAAGGTTGGTGTTTCTAATATAGTGGCCAGTGAGAGTAAGAACAAGGTTGGTGTTTCTAATATAGTGGCCAGTGAGAGTAAGAACAAGGTTGGTGTTTCTAATATAGTGGCCAGTGAAAGTAAGCACAAGGTTGGTGTTTCTAATACAGTAGTCAGTGAGAGTAAGAACAAGGTTGGTGTTTCTAATATAGTGGCCAGTGAGAGTAAGAACAAGGTTGGTGTTTCTAATATAGTGGTCAGTGAGAGTAAGAACAAGGTTGGTGTTTCTAATATAGTGGCCAATGAGAGTAAGAACAAGGTTGGTGTTTCTAATATAGTGGCCAGTGAGAGTAAGCACAAGGTTGGTGTTTCTAATATAGTGGCCAGTGAGTAGAAGCACAAGTTTGGTGTTTCTACTAAAGTGGCCAGTGAGTAGAAGTACGAGGTAGGTGGCCAGTTTTGTATAGTGGTTTCTTACTCAACACAGATTTCAGGCCAGCGTGTGTTTATATAATGAGTTCTGAGGATTTCCCTCTGGTGTTCAGTGAAGCCTGAAGTATCTGGAATTGATGTAGTTCCTCTTCTGATCAGGAGGGTCATGGTGGTCAGTAGCAAGGGGGGATGATTGACAGATTGCGTAGATGGGGAGAGCTATGACGCAGGATGCACAAATCCCCCACACCTGTTCTCACACTCCTCCAGCCACAGGATTGCGCAGCCCCGAGTACAGCTCACGGCACTGTCTAGCAAACATGCACAATTTAACCCCCTTAACTCTGAAGTTCTGTGTGAGGACCTACACCTCAGTTCCGTACTCTCACAGCTAGAGAGTCTAGACACTGGTTTTATAGCAGATATGAATAATACCGTATTAGTGTGTTAGTGTATCTGTACTGAAGTGTTTCCATTCTGGGGTTTGTCTACTTTAACTTCACTACAGTTCAAAGTCTATTACACTCATCGTCAAAAGAACAGCTGCACCCAAAAAAGAAGATGGTGCGGTAGGGGTGGAGGTAGAGTGACGTCAGGCCTTCTGGGTGTGTGATGCACGATAAACCTTTCATCTTGGTTTGTTAGTCATTGCTAGCCGGTAGCTAATGTGAGCTAAACATGAATGGGAGTCTATAAGGGGGAAAGAAGGTATGAATAAACAACTCAATAGAGGAGTATGGGTCAGTGTGTCTGTGGATTACCAAGTATGACTGTGGATTGTCAATGTCTTGAAAACTGCGGGACTAGTGAGTGGATGAAAAAAGTCTCAACTAAGAAGAATCGGATAACAATAGTGTTGGATTGTGAAACCATTAATTCCCTTGTGATAACTATGCTGTAAAAGGCACCAGTCAGATTATGGCCTATAGATTATGGCCTGTAGATTATGGCCTCCAGTTTACGGCATTATTAATATTCCCTGGGAATACACTAGGAGGGGACACTGGACAAGTGGAAATGCAGGTCCGTGTCTAAACTGAGTTACTGAATCCCTCAGATGATTCATCAGTAAATCAGGAGGACGTTTGGGGTTTGTGAGGATAGTGAACAGACATCGTTTTTACTGAGGTAATAAAAGCCCAGTCGACGATGTGACAGAACAAAGAGTGAGTGATGTTCAGCTTCTAAACCACTCAGATTGATTTTCAATAGAACCCGCGCATAGATGGACCCAACATGGCATGACCACACATACCTCACCATGAGCCCACACGTGAGCAAGCTTAGAGGTGCTGTAGACCATAAAGCTGTATTTACATAGTGTAATAAGGAGAGCTCAGTACACTGACATGATGTGAAGCTCAAACATTGTTGTTTGCCAATGTGTAGCAAGTGCTCCAAGAACTATCTAGAACATTACATCTCCATTACTATATTATATTAGCTGTTAGCATTAGCTAGTGTTAAACACCAAGAAGTATCTAGAACATTACATCTTTGTTAATATATTACCTCAGCTGTTAGCATTAGCTAATGTTAAACACCAAGAATTTTCTAGAACATTACATCTCTGTTAATATACTGTATTACCTCAGCTGTTAGCATTAGCTAGTGTTAAACACCAAGAACGTTCTAGAACATTAGATCTCCATTAATATGTTACCTCAGCTGTTAGCATCAGCTAGTGTTAAAACCAAGAACTTTCTAGAACATTACATCTCTATTAATATATTATCTCAGCAGTTAGCCATAGCTAGTGTTAAAGCCAAGAAGTTTCTAGAACATTAGATCTCTGTTAATATATTACCTCAGCTGTTAGCATTAGCTAGTGTTAAACACCAAGAAGTATCTAGAACATTACATCTTTGTTAATATATTACCTCGGCTGTTAGCATTAGCTAGTGTTGAAGCCAAGAATTTTCTAGAACATTACATCTCTGTTAATATACTGTATTACCTCAGCTGTTAGCATTAGCTAGTGTTAAACACCAAGAACTTTCTAGAACGCTACATCTCTGTTAATATATTATCTCAGCTGTTAGCATTAGCTTGTGTTGAAGCCAAGAACTTTCTAGAACGCTACATCTCTGTTAATATATTACCTCAGCTGTTAGCATTAGCTAGTGTTAAACACCAAGAATTTTCTAGAATATTACATCTCTGTTAATATACTGTATTACCTCAGCTGTTAGCATTAGCTAGTGTTAAACACCAAGAACTTTCTAGAACATTAGATCTCCGTTAATATATTACCTCAGCTGTTAGCATCAGCTAGTGTTAAAACCAAAAACTTTCTAGAACATTACATCTCTATTAATATATTATCTCAGCAGTTAGCATTAGCTAGTGTTAAAGCCAAGAACTTTCTAGATCGCTACATCTCTGTTAATATATTACTTCAGCAGTTAACATTAGCTAGTGTTGAAGCCAAGAACTTTCTAGAACGTGTTGTTCTCTGACCTACTCAGTCCACAGAAATCTGGCTTAAATATGGCTATATTTAGTGGCTGGCAGACTGAAAATATTCCAGTTTCTGTTAGTAATAATAAGTTAGCTATCAATTAATCAGATGACATTTTAAAAATCTCAACGAGGATTCCAGTATAGCCACGGAAGCCTCTCTCCATTAAACGGTTTACACATCAGATCAGATTCTTTCTGTGTTCCTACGCTAGACTGTGAAACTGATGGGCCGTGGGTTTATCCTGATGTTTCTCAGCTCACCGTTCAGGTGTCAGGAGGACATGCGAGCTGGTGCTTTGAATGGATCTGACAGGCGTGTGCCAACCTACCCTCGGCACAGTATTTACTGAGGCTTGTCTCATATTTGTTCTGTATGTTTTGTTGTTTTTTCGGGAAGTGTGTTTATGGATAAGCATGAAATCACGGCTCATGAGACTCGGCATGAAGTCTGAGAGGGAAACAACGTTCTCTCCACAGGAGGACGCCATTAATTCTGCAGAAAGTACTTTAGTTATGTTCCAGTTCATCACCGCCAGACTCTTCAGTGTTTCTGAGTTAATTGATGTTGTTGAAGTTCTGGCCACTTCAGCTCAGTACTGAATGTTTTTCTCCCCTGTGCTGCAGGGTAATGCACCTCCATGACAGGGTATTGAAGGAAAAGCATGTAATGTAGTGACTGATGGATAAAGATTGGCGTTATTAGGTGATGTAAGGTCTTACAAGATGATGTTTATCACCTTACATCACCTTATAACAACTTACATGTCAGGTGATAAAAGGGTTAAGATGATTTAATATGTTATAAGGTAATATAATGTGTTATAAGGCAATATAAGCTGTTATAAGCTGATATAAGGTAATCTAAAGTGATTTAATGTAACGTAAGGTTATATAAGGTGTTATAAGGGGATAGTAGGTGATTTAATATGTTATAAGCTTATATAAAGTGTTATAATGTGATATTAGGTGATAAAATGATATTAAGTGATATAATGTGTTATACGGTGATATAAGATGTTATAAGCTGATATTTGGTAATATAATCTGATATACTGTTATATAAGGTTATATGAGGTGATATTAGGTGATAAGGTATTATAAGGTATTATAAAGTGATATAAGGTGAGATAATATGTTATAAGGTTATATAAGGTGTTATATTGTGATATTAAGTGATAAAGTAATAAGGTGATGTAAGGTGATATTAGGTAATATAAGGTGTTATAAGGTTATATAATGTGTTATAAGATGATATAAGCTGATATAGTTAATATAAAGTGAAATACTGTGATATAAAGTTATATAAGGTGATATTAGGTAAAAAAAATGATATAAGGTATTATAAAGTGATATAAGGTTATATAAGGTATTATTATGTGATAAGGTAATAAGGTGATGTAAGGTGATATTAGGTAATATAAGGTGGTATAAGGTTATATAAAGTGTTATAATGTGTTAAAAGGTGATATAAGCTGTTATAAACTGATATAAGTTAATATAATGTGATATGCTATGATATAAGGTTATATAAGATGATATTAGGTGAGATAATGTGTTATAAGGTTATATAAGGTATTATTATGTGATAAGGTAATAAGGTGATGTAAGGTGATATTAGGTAATATAAGGTGGTATAAGGTTATATAAAGTGTTATAATGTGTTAAAAGGTGATATAAGCTGTTATAAACTGATATAAGTTAATGTAATGTGATATGCTATGATATAAGGTTATATAAGATGATATTAGGTAATATAAGCTGGTATAAGGTTATATAAAGTGTTATAATGTGTTATAAGGTGATATAAGCTGTTATAAGCTGATATAAGTTAATATAATGTGATATGCTATGATATAAGGTTATATAAGATGATATTAGGTGATAAGGTTATATAAGATGATATTAGGTGATAAGGTAATATAAGGTATTATAAAGTCATATAAGGTATTATAAAGTAATATAAGGTTATATAACATTTTATAAGGTTATATAAGGTGTTATAATATGATATTAGGTGATATAATGTGTTATAAGGTGATATACGCTGTTATAAGCTGATATAAGTTAATATAAAGTGACATACTCTGATATAAGGTTATATAATGTGATATTAGGTGATATAATGTGTTATAAGCTGATATACGCTGTTATAAGCTGATATAAGTTAATATAAAGTGACATACTCTGATATAAGGTTATATAATGTGATAATAGGTGATAAGGTAATAAGGTGATGTAAGGTGATATTAGGTAATATAAGGTGTTATTAAGTGATATAAGGTTTTATAAGGTTATATAAGGTGTTATAAGGTGTTTTTTGACCATAGTGATATTTAGCCGGGTTGTTTTTGGGTGGTGGGCCACTCTTAACATAAGTTTATATTATATGTGAGGTTGTATATGTTATTGCTAATAAATAGTTCATTTTAGTTACTAATAATAGATATGGGGGAATTTGTATTGGATGCTGAATAATTCATTGAAGTTCTTGAAAAATTCATAGTACATAGTGAACCATTCATAGTAGAGGCTGAATAATTCCTAGTAGAAACTGAATCATGTGTCTTGTTATGGTCTGCAGTTAAAGAAATTAAAATGAGTAAATAACTTCCTGTGCTCTTCCTTACCATCCCTCTGCTGTCAGGGTGGCCAGTACGAGGCTGTGTGCCGACTGTGTGTTTGAGAGGTTTAGTCAGTGTGAGCTTGGGGTGTTTGGGAGCTGTTTCACTGGGCTGCGTGACTAGCTCACACCTCGAGGGGGCTGAACAGGACGCTGAGACATCACTGATATTACACTGAGAAAACTCTCATCTCATTACAGAGGACCGTCAGCAGTGAGCTAACCCACTGACGTCTCCTCTACAGTAATAGCACAGACCAGAGCTTTTAACCCCTACAGGTCTCAGTTATCACCAGCAAAGTCCAGCTATTTACTCACTACCCACTTCATTAGAAACCTTGTGCTTCTGCTAACTGGCCACTTTATTGGAAACACCTACCTTGGGCTTCACAGTCAGTGGCCATTTTATCAGAAAAACCTACCTTATACTTCCACTCCATGGCCACTTTATTAGAAACACCTACCTCGTGCTTCCACTCAGTGGCCACTTTATTAGAAACACCTACCTCATGCTTCCACTTATAGGCTACTTTATTAGAAACACCTACCTCATGCTTCCACTCAGTGGCCACTTTATTAGAAACACCTCCCTTGTGCTTACACTTATATGTCACTTTATCAGAAACACCTACCTCATGCTTCCACTCAATGGCCACTTTATTAGAAACACCCCCCTTGTGCTTACCCTTATAGGCCACTTTATCAGAAACACCTACCTCATGCTTCCACTCAGTGGCCACTTTATTAGAAACACCTCCCTTGTGCTTACACTTATAGGCCACTTTATCAGAAACACCTACCTCATGCTTCCACTCAATGGCCACTTTATTAGAAACACCTACCTTGTGCTTACACTTATAGGCCACTTTATCAGAAACACCTACCTCATGCTTCCACTCAATGGCCACTTTATTAGAAACACCTACCTTGGGCTTCACAGTCAGTGGCCACTTTATCAGAAACACCTTCCTTGTGCTTCCACTGAGTGGCCACTTTATTAGATACACTTGCCTTGTGTCAGGTGAGGTACAGTGGAAGGTGGACAGTGCGGATTCTAATCTATACTGTCTATACTATACTGTTTTTTCTATTTACAGTATTATGATGGCATTATGATCTGAGTTGATGGAAAGTTAATGGTGTGAGAAAAATCCATCTTTTAAATCTTTTGACATCAAAACAAGTAAAATCAAATACATTGAGTGCATTGAGTGCAGATAGGCATTACTCATTATACTGTATTAGTAATTACATGCTTGTAATTAAGAAGTGCTGAATCCGGAGCTGTAGGGGTTAACTGAGCCCAGTGTGCGTCAGCTCCCCCAGGGCTATATTCAATCCTCTGACGCTGCCGACGTGAGACAACAGGGACAGAGAGGGAAAGAAAACCCATCCCCAACCCGTCCCTGTCGCCATCCATGTTCTCATCCGTCACTGGGGTTATAAGTAGGACCTGTTTTCCAGCGTTAAAGCTGCCATAGATTCTCAATTCAGTGTTCATGTTCTCTGATGTTCTACACGACGGGGGGTAAGAAATGGCCAGGTGTGGTTCTACACATCCATTTCCCCATTAAAATCTGGTTCTAGAATGAAACAGACTGTTTCTATTATGGTGAGTCCATGAATAATTAGGTGGCTGGTTTACAGAAAGACGCCGCCCATGATGATCACAGCAAAGCAACATGTGGAAAACGAGCCTCTGTGTAAATAAGCTCCGCCCTCATACTGTTCATTTAACTATGCTAGTTAAGTGGAGCTAATGCTAGTGGCTAACGTTTCCTATACTGGATACTGGCTTTCCATTCGAAGAACAACACACAGTAGATTAAAGTTGTTCCTCACTGTGGAACTCTCAGTTTAGGATGATCTGCTTCAACTGGCAAACACGGATACAATCAATTACACAGCATGGCTGCTACTTACAGGCTGCTGTTGGGGTTGTGATGCTAATAAAGGTGAAGCTGCTCCTCTCTTTGGTTTCTTCAGGGTCGAACGCTGAGCAGAGCTGCTCCATATTGTCCAGAGAGGTTTGGGAAACCGTCTGGAGTGACATGTGCAGCCTGCAGGATTAAAGTTATCCGGGATCCTGTTAAGGATGTGGGAGCTGAGCTTCCTGTTCTCCAGGAAGACATTCTGGCGACAGTACAAACTGCAGCATTTAAGGTGGACCGGAACGCGGGATTAAGAAGCTGGTGAATAAGAAGCAACTTGAGCCTGGTTTAAAGGCCGCTGACAGGAAATGCTAAACCAGCCTCTAGGACTGAACTTGGGCACGGTGGCTGCAGGTTTGGTGCTTGTCTGTGCTTTTGGCGGTACTCATACTGTGGTTCTGGCGGGCCGGTAATTAAAGTGATGGTGGTCTCTGACCTGTGTGCGGTGTGAGAGGGTTGTGAAGGAGCTGTTGCCTTTGAAATGTAAATGTCTTGCTGTTCTGTGAGAGCGTGGGCGTGCGTCTCATTTGTAATCATGAAGTGAGCGCGAGCAAACTTGGTGTGCTTAAACGATGACTGGCCGCCCCCCGTCGCACTCCTCAGCGACAAGCCTCACTCTCCACGGCTCCATTTATTATCTGCCCACTCCACTGGACGTGACGCAGCGACCACAGCGGTCACTCAGCTATGGAAATTCTCACCCAACAGTGCTGATTCTGCCCGACTGACTGGTCATTTCACACTGGCCCTGCATGTATACATGCATCCACATTAAAGGGCCTTCAGTCAGGAAATAAACACATACTGGTACATATATAGAATCTGCCTAAGGTTTGAAGAACCTTCACATAGCGTGCAGGTTCTAATATAATAACGTACAAACATTATTATGAAGATGGTACAGCTCCAAGTGCTTCATAAAAATAAAAGAACAAAACAAGGCCACATATAATATAGTACAGTAGTACATAGTACTTGCTGAATAATTCATTGTAGATACTAAATAATTCATAATAGATGTTGACTCCTTAATATAATATATAGTTATATAGTATAATATGTAATATAAAAGTGAATGCTGAATAATTCATAGAAAATTTACATTGGATACTTAATAATTCACAATGGATCCTAAATAATTAATAGTAGTTACTAGATAATTCATAGTGGATACTGAATAATTAATAGTAGTTACTGAATAATTCATATTAGATACTGAATAATTCATAGTAGCTACTGAATAATTCATAGTGGATACTGAATAATTCATAGTAGCTACTGAATAATTCATAGTAGTTACTGAATACTTCATAGTGGATACTGAATAATTAATAGTAGTTACTGAATAATTCATAGTAGTTACTGAATAATTCATAGTGGATGCTGAATAATTCATAGTAGTTACTGAATAATTCATAGTGGATACTGAATAATTCATAGTAGTTACTGAATAATTCATAGTAGTTACTGAATAATTCATAGTGGATGCTGAATAATTCATAGTAGTTACTGAATAATTCATAGTGGATACTGAATAATTCATAGTAGTTACTGAATAATTCATAGTAGTTACTGAATAATTCATAGTGGATACTGAATAATTCATAGTAGTTACTGAATAATTCATAGTGGATACTGAATAATTCATAGTGGATGCTGAATAATTCATATTAGTTACAATAATAATTCATAGTGAATGCTGAATAATTCATAGTGGATACTATATAATTCATACTAGTTACTGAATAATTCATAGCGGATGCTCAATAAATCATAGTCGATACTGTATAATTCATAGACAATTCATGGTGGATGCTGAATAAGTCTGAATTCATGTTAATAAATGATGCTCTGAGTTTAAAGAGTTAAGGAGCACAGTAAATCAGAGCACTGCTGTTATGTTTACCTCACAGCGGTAATAATTCACAGGGCATGTGTGTTATTGTAATTGTCTCTAAGTGCATTAGGCTCTCCATCAAATTGGCCTCATTCACAGTCCATTTACATCATTATTTCATTAGCAGTAATTGTCCGGCGTTCATGACCAAATTGATCCTGATTGGAGGCTGGAAGGTCCTGCAGAGGTGCCGCAGCTGGAGCGGTATCTGCGGGGTCTGCAGCACCCTCTGCTGCTTGTTATGAGCAACTGCAGCTCACTGAGCAGACCGACAGGCACAGCTCATACTCACCCTCATTATTCTTCTTAACCAAATTAGACCAAATACCTGCTCTCATTTACATACGCAGACAGCATTCTGCATATTAATGAGGTGATTAGCGTTTAGGTGAGCTGAGCTGGTATAGTGAAGCTGCTGGTGTTTATTATGATGCGTATGAAGACTGGACGTCAGGGAACGTCAAATGAAGCTAGTCGTGTGGGCTGTTACTCATAATTTGGTGACGAGCTGAAGGGTCTGCTTGCTGCCCCCTCCCTCCCTCCTTCCCTCCTTCTTTCTTTCTTTCCCTCCCTCACCCCCTCCCTCCCTCTCTCTCTCTCTGATGGTATATAAGCAGGTGGAGCTGCAGGTTGGAATCAGACGAATCTGCATTTAGAAGAAAAGCCAAAGTCCCAAACTCCTCAACCTTCCGGCTCATCTCCGCACTCACTCGGCTGAAAGTAAGTGTCTGTCTCTTCACAAATCATCAGTTTTATTTGTTCCTTTATTTGTTTTTTGTTGAACTAAAAGTGTTTTTTTCCAAGATTTGGCAACCCAAAATGCAGCCTGTTCCTCTAATTATGTTATTTAAATGTGATTTAATTGTCTAAACTTACAAACGTCCATCCATTTACCAGAATTTGAAATTATGATCTTAAAAATGTATTATCAAAAGTAACTTTTACCACAACTTGGCAACCCAGTGTGGTTTAAATGATTAAGTTTTAAGCCTCAGTTATTGGTCGGTTTACAGTCTTCGGCATCAGCCACAATAAGGTTATATGTTTTATATTTATATTTAAAAAACTGAATTTATAAAATAATTTAAAATGATTAAATATCACTTTATCAGTGTCAGTGTATATGTGTTATCTAGTTTGATTTAAATGATTAATTTGTGATTTATTTGTTTGTTTGTTTGGGATGCACAGTCAGCCTTGTTCCCTTTTTTAATGTTTCTTAGTCAGTGATTTTTTGGAAGATCGGCTCGAGAATTGGAGCCAGTCCGCTGCCCTCTGAACAAAAACCTTATGTCACCTGATTTCATTTTTCATTTTGGACATTAATTTGAAAGCCACTGTTGCTCTTTACATTGTGCACACATTGTAAGATGAACAGACTAAAGGAAGAGGCTCAAAACCGCTTAGACCCGTCAGGTTCCATTGACTTCCATTAAAAGTAACACAGTCTGCTTTTTATCCTCCTGTGAAGTTAGTGTACTGGAGATCAGGGGCTTGTTTGGATGGCAGCGGTATCAGAAGAGTCTTGGTGTTCTAGATTGGAAATCGCCAGCTTCACTTTTAAACAGTCATTCTTCAAGGGTTGTATTATATATATATACAAAACCATAACAACGTACAGAACCATTAGATTGCTTAAACCTTGAACATTGCTGGGTTTTTTTTCTTTTTTTAAATGACCTACAATTTTAATTGAGGTTAGAATATATATATATACAATTATAAAGTTTCAGATATTAGTTTGACTGGTCGGTTAATAGTATTTGGCATCAGCCATAATAAAATCAAATCCAAATTTGATTTTATGTGAACAAACTAGCTGAACATTGTGCATGAAAACCAGAACCCTGTTCTGTAGAACCTGTAACAACGCACTCAGTCCAGATCACCCCGATCTGGTGGGGTCCACACAGAGCTAGATCAGGTGCGGTAGATCCTGGTTCATGCTAAAACAGCAGGATGGTAGGTCTCCAGTTTCAATGTTGGTTCCCAAGTCCATTCGTCCGTTCAGCACCACGGACAGCAGTTCCGACAATCAGCCTTACAGAGCAAACTCACCCGCACACTGCAGGGAAGCCATGAACTCTCAAAGCACCATATTCACATGAAAGTGTTCTCTGCATGGTTAATCTGTTCTGTAGGTTGATATGGTAAATAGGGTTCCATATAGAACTTTGCTGAAAATGGTTCTAGGCAGCACCAAAGAGTTCTGCAAGCTCGTAAATCCTTTTTGGTACTACATGCAGCACAAACTGTTATTTGTTACAATGGTTATTTGAGTGTTCAGGGCTCCATACAGAACCGTTGTCTTTACCAAAGGACCCTGGTAGAACCGTCATTTAATAAGAACATATTCATATGTCATTCCTGTTATAGCAGGGCTGATTCTGCTCATCGCCTCATTAACAAGCACTTCAGATGGAATTTTGAAAGCGGAAAATGGAATTCTTTGAATTTCTGAATAATTACGTGCTTGAGATGTTAACAGAAAACCAGCAGTAAATCTGAAATGATGTTTTCTTTGGTGGGAACTATATTCTCTTCTTCTCCTGTAATGATGGTAGGATTAGTTTTAATCATATAAAGAATTATAGAACCTATTGTTCCTCTCCAAAGGAAAACATACCTTCATTTTTATCAGTTTTTCTTTTATGCGTCATTTGAACACAGCTGCTGTTTACACTGTGTGAAAATGCCATGTTGAAAGGAGCAATAGAAATGACCCAAATCTGTTTGGAAAGTCTGGTTCCATTAAAAGTGCTTTTTCCCTCCTGTAAAGTCACCATCTTTTACCGTCGGGTTTGTTCTGATAGGGGTGATATCAAAAGATTCTTGGTAGCTGGTTCCACAGTTGTTCCAAATGGGTTTATTATATATACAGAACCATCACGACTTAAAGAACCGTTAGATTGTTTAAACCTTGAACATGACTAATTTTCCTAGTTCTTATTTTTAATGACCTACAGTTTTAATTGGGCTTAGAACATCAGAAATAACACCTGGTTCTATTGACTTACATTCAAGTGATATTAGGTTTTTGCAGGGAACCGTATTATTAAGTTGATAGGAGAACAAAAATATAGTGTATGTATGTGGGTTCATTTCTAGCGGTCCTTTCAACATTCATACAGCATTCTTTGAGCTATGCCATAGAAGATCTGTGTATGGTTCCTGAAGGGCCATGTTTGAGGAACCTTTAGGAGGTTTAAAGACCCGTCATGTGCCGTAATGGTCCATTTAAAGATGTCCTTACTAGACAGCTTTTCATTTCAGCTTTAAAATGCTTCACAGATCTCTTGTATGTTACTGGTTCTCTAAAGAACCATCCAATGAACAGGTACCCAAAGTGCTTCCTCTGTGCCATTACAGAAAGAATCCTTGGGTTCCTTTAGGACTCAACATTGTACCAGAACCGTACATCTCCAAACCAATAACTTCTGTATTGCTGCTGTCAGAACACAACCTGATATCTCCAAAGCGAGAACCTTGCAGGAGGAGGAATTACCTACTGTATTTTAATGGAAGTCAATGGAACTAGATCTTTTCCAAGTGGTCCTGGGTCATTTCCATTGGCTCATTCATTATGTCATTTGCACACAGTGTAAAGAGCAGCTGGTAAAATAACCCACAGTAGATACTGAATGTATGATCAGGTTTTCAGGCTAGCAGATGAGCCCTCCTGGTTAGTCTTGACCATAGATGTATCTAAATTGTGATTCCCCTGAACAGATGACTGTCATGTTGAAGTCATGGACGATCGTGGCCGCCCTGCTGCTCTGCGTACTCCTATATCTCGGCACCTTCGTGGACGCATATCCTCCCAAACCGGAGAACCCTGGAGACGAAGCATCTCCTGAAGAACTGGCCAAATACTACACCGCCCTGAGACACTACATCAACCTCATCACGAGACAAAGGTGAGTGGCCCCCCCCCCCACCGTTGAGTCCCACTGCTACCACGATTACACACTGCCTCATATCTGAAAGGAAGACAAGGCAGGCTGCGGATCACAGACGCCCCGCAGCTCTCTCATGCATCACTGACGGTCATTTCCTGCTCATCCTGCAGCCGTTTATATTCCCCTCTGTCACTCTGTGCTGGTTATCTCATTCAGGACTGTAGCTGGAGCCTAAAATATCATTACTGGTCACTCTCAAAAGCACTGATGGCTCTCCTTCTCACTAGGGTAAGCCTGGCAGATGCAACCCTGAGTGGTCCACAATCCAATCCCAAACATATTTTCCCCTTCACAGATCCAATTTTTGTGCCCCTCCCTCCCGGAAGGCCGACTCTATTTACATGTTTATGATTTCCGAATTGGTCCTTGCCTTTCAAATTGGAGAGCAGGGCAGCGAGAGGATTAGCTGATCTACTTCAGGAACCATTTCCTCCTCACTGTTTACATATGTGAAGAGAACAGCAAGCAGATGAACATGGACATGGTTTTTCAGGCCACTGCTGAGAATGATCTACCACCCACATAGTACCTGCTCTGTGGTGGTCCTGTGGGGGTCCTGACCATTGAAGGACAGGTTAATTAAGTATACAAAGAAACAGATGGACTACAGTCTGGACCTGTAGAACTACAGAGTGTCCTATATGGTCAGTGGAGCTGATAACGTGGACAGTGAGTGTAAATACAGCGATGTGGATTATAGATAAATAGGTACAGAGAGACAGATAGAGGTGGAAGTGCTAACCTATCTACTTACCCACTTCCCTACCTACCCACCTACCTCTCTACCTACTTCCCTACATATTTACCCACCTCCCTACTTCCCTATCTACCTCCAAATCTATCTCCATACCTACCTCCCTCTCTACCTACCTCCCTACCTATCTACCTCCTTCCCTACCTACCGCCATACCTACCTACTTCCCTATCTACCTCCAAATCTATCTCCATACCTACCTTCCTACATATCTACCTCCTTCTGTCTACCTCTTTCCCTACAACCACCATACCTACCTACTTTCCTATCTACCTCCATATCTACCCCCTCTCTACCTACTTCCCTACATATTTACCCACCACCCTACTTCCCTATCTACCTCCAAATCTATCTCCATACCTACCTCACTCTCTACCTACTTCCCTACCTATCTACCTCTTTATCTACCTACCGCCATACCTACCTCCATACCTACCTACGTCCCTACCTATCTACCTCCTTCCCTACCTACCGCCATACCTACCTACTTCCCTATCTACCTCCAAATCTATCTCCATACCTACCTTCCTACATATCTACCTCCTTCTGTCTACCTCTTTCCCTACAACCACCATACCTACCTACTTTCCTATCTACCTCCATATCTACCCCCTCTCTACCTACTTCCCTACATATTTACCCACCACCCTACTTCCCTATCTACCTCCAAATCTATCTCCATACCTACCTCACTCTCTACCTACTTCCCTACCTATCTACCTCTTTATCTACCTACCGCCATACCTACCTCCATACCTACCTACGTCCCTACCTATCTATCTCCTTCCCTACCTACCTCCATACCTACCTACTTCCCTATCTATCTCCATACCTACCTCCCTCTCTACCTACTTCCCTCCATACCTACCTACGTCTATACCTATCTACCTCTTTCCCTACCTACCGCCATACCTACCTACTTTCCTATCTACCTCCATACCTACCTTACTCTCTACCTACTTCCGTACCTATCTACCTCTTTCCCTACCTACCGCCATACCTACCTACTTCCCTATCTACCTCATTACCTACCTTACTCTCTACCTACCCCCTCTCTACCTACTTCCCTACCTATCTACCTCTTTCCCTACCTACCGCCATACCTACCTACTTTCCTATCTACCTCCATACCTACCTTACTCTCTACCTACTTCTGTACCTATCTACCTCTTTCCCTACCTACCGCCATACCTACCTACTTCTCTATCTACCTCCATATCTACCTCACTCTCTACCTACTTCCCTACCTAACTACCTCTTTACCTACCTATCGCTATACCTACCTACCTCCTATCTACCTCCATACCTACCTCACTCTCTACCTACTTCCCTACCTATCTACCTCTTTTCCTACCCACCTCCATACCTACCTACTTCACTATCTACCTCCATATCTACCCCCTCTCTACCTACTTCCCTACCCATCTACCTCTTTACCTACCTACCGCCATACCTACCTACTTCCCTATCTACCTCCATACCTACCTCACTCTCTACCTACTTCCCTACCTATCTACCTCTTTTCCTACCTACCTCCATACCTACCTACTTCCCTATCTACCTCCATACCTACCTACTTCTCTATCTACCTCCATATCTACCTCACTCTCTACCTACTTCCCTACCTAACTACCTCTTTACCTACCTATCGCTATACCTACCTACCTCCTATCTACCTCCATACCTACCTCACTCTCTACCTACTTCCCTACCTATCTACCTCTTTCCCTACCTACCGCCATACCTACCTACTTCCCTATCTACCTCCATACCTACCTCACTCTCTACCTACTTCCCTACCTATCTACCTCTTTACCTACCTACCTCCATACCTACCTACTTCCCTATCTACCTCCATACCTACCTCCATACCTACCTACTTCCTTATCTACCTTCATACCTAGCCCACTCTCTACCTACTTCCCTACCTATATACTTCTTTGCCCACCTACCTCACAGTGCAGAGAGATTTACCATGCTGTGAGTTTATGCAGTTATACAGTATAACATACATAAACCCAACTGTTACTGACAACTTTAAATACAAAACTATAATTTCGACTCTTTCACTTTATACCCCTACTGCTTTCTTATGGCTGGTGTGCTTGTGTATGTGGCAGAGTAATACTTGAAGAGCCGCGGTCAGAGAGCCATTATCGCTCGGCATTGGCACTCATCTCTCAGGCAAACACACCGTGGGGTCAGAACTAACAGTGGTATAATACACACCACTCACTGAGTCAAATGGGTTTAATCACACTGTCGTGTAAAGCTGGCCAGACCTAGAAGCAGGTGCTTTGAAAGAGCTCACTGGCAGACGGAGCACGCATAGGTTACTTGCAGTGCCGGCTGAATGGTAGGCCCTCCAGGCAGAGTCGCCCATAAAAGATGCACATTTTTTACCGTCTATTGAATCCAGGATGACAGAAAATTGTTGATTTTCTCAGAGAGGCTATAACCATGAATCCGTCCACTCCAGTGCATCTCACTCTGAGGGGTATGGATGGGCAGTCAGTCGTGACTCCATCAGATAACTGAGTGTCTCCTCATATTGTAATGCTCAGTGGGACGCAGGTGCGACTCAGCGGTGGCGGCGCTTCTGGAACCGCTGCCATATCAGCTTTCCTCGGGTGGTCCTGATGTGGCTCGCAGGCGTGTGCGCCGGAGGAATTCCAGCATAAAATTGCTTTATCAATGAGAACGCTGACCTCGCGCCTCGGAGCGTTTTCAAGAGCCGCTTGAAGTCCGCTTTAGGAAAGAAGAGACACTTAGGGGTCAGGTGTGCTGCATTTTCACCTACTTCAGCTGAAGCTGAATTTACCTTAACCACATTTTAAAGTCAATTACACCGATCATCTAAAGAACAGCTGCACCCAGAAGGAGGTGTGGGATTGCAGAAGATAAAGGTCACCAGGAACAATAAATGATGATGCATTTAGACTGATATGGACAATATTTATTGAGCTACACATAAAGACGTAGTGTCTCTCAGTATGGTGTTGGACCTCCATGTTTGCTAACCCAACATGCCCGACGTCTCTGCATGGAGTTGCAAAAATCCATCCCATGCAGCTTGAATATCCTCACACAGTTCCTGTAGATGGTGCTGTAGAAGTGGTGGTAGAGACACCAGACCTACAACAAACCACGCTGACCATGGTGCCTTCCCACATGGGTTCGTTGGTTGTGTCCACCAAGACAAAAGCGGGACTCGTCACTGACA
The DNA here is from genome assembly GCA_024036415.1 of Prochilodus magdalenae. Taxonomy (NCBI): domain Eukaryota; kingdom Metazoa; phylum Chordata; class Actinopteri; order Characiformes; family Prochilodontidae; genus Prochilodus; species Prochilodus magdalenae. The sequence continues at coordinate 38,401 of JAMWET010001075.1, read as the reverse complement.
ATGACCCACTGCCATTCTGAGTCACTGACGGTCTGGCACGACACCACTGCAGTCTTTGGTGACGTTGGTGTGGTGTTAAGGACAGTCGTGGTAACGGTCTGTGTACATGTAGTCCTGTGTGGTGCAGCCGCCTGCCAATGGTGCTGGCACTAACAGGATGACTCATGGAGGGCATCACTGCTCTCCGCAGTCGTGGCTGTTGGGTCAGTGAGGTACAGCGTTAAGGTCAATTCTTACTTACGTCACATGTGCGGCAGAGCGTAAAACTTGAATGATTAGCATGTCTCGTGATGTCAAACCTACCCACCAAGTTTCATTCCTGTCGGTTGTTTCCTTCTGGGTGCAGCTATTTGACCTCCTTGTATCTACACTCACTTTATCAGCCCACTGTCCGTATAGGAGCACTCTGTAGTTCTACAGTTCCAGACTGTAGTCCATCTGTTTCTCTGTATACTTTATTACCATGTTCTTCAATAGTCAGGACCCCCACAGGACCACCACAGAGCAGGCATTATGTGGGTGGTGGATCACTCAGTCTCTAGAGTTACTCAGAGTGGACTTAATAAAGAAGAAAAGTCCAGTGACCTTGTTGAAGAGAGAGGTTATTGGAGAATGGCCAGACTGGTTCCAACTGACTGGAAGGCAACTCTAACCCAGATAACCACTCTGTACTACTGCTGAGGTTTGAGGCTACAGAAGACCACGTTGGGTTCCACTTGTTCCATTGTCAAGTAAAGAAGGCTGAGGCTGCAGTAGACGGTATTGTTGCTGACCATGTGCGTCACTTCTTGACCATGTTCCATGATGATGCACCAGGACACAAAGCAAAGGCCAACTCCAACTGGTTTCTTCAATAGTAGACCTTAGGGAAGTGGTAAAGCGGGAGATTCACAGCATGGACGTGCTCCTGAAACTTCCGAAGGAATTGCATCATGCAGTTATTCCAATATGAAATCTTAAAGGAATATTTCCAACATGTGGAATCCAGGCGATGAAGAAGTGAGCCTGTTTTGAGAGTGAAGGAAGAAACTAACCAGTGTTAGTGGTAGGGTTCCTCTTAGAGTGCTTGGTGAGCGTATATAGGTTCTATATAGTATACGTTCTAATGTTATTTAAGAGAACAATGTACATCAGGGTTTTTCATAATGGAGAAAAACTACATTTCACCATAAAAAAGAACCGTTTGAACCTTTAAATGCTTCGCTGATTGGCTGGGGTTCTATGAGGTGCTACAGATGAACCAATCTACAGAAGAACCACTTTTGGTTCCCTAAAAAGGTTATGAGAAAGGTGTTTGTGAATGTACATAACCTTTAAAAGGCTAAAAGAACCTTCATATAACATGAAGGTTCTTTACCGTTCCTTAAACATGTACAAAACAGCTTGCTAAAGAACCTTCAATCGAAAGGTTCTTTATGGAACCAAAACTAGATCTCTCATATTGTTGCCACTTTTTCCGGCATCTGTTTTAAAACGTAGTACCGAAAAGAGGTTCTATTGCCTGGCAGCATTAGGAAAACCCATTTAGGTGCTATGTGGGATGATTTTTTGAAAGAACCGTATACAACAGGCCTCCCATCCTGTAGAAGAGCTATCTAGCCACACAAAGAGATGCAAGCATTCATATGGATTTTTGAGTGTTCCTTGTTCTATACTGAAGAATTAAAATTATATATGTGGGGTTCTTTAAACTCTAAAACAGGTTCTTTACACTTACACATATACAAACATTAAGAAAACAACAACTGAAGGGTTCTTAAGAGAGCCAGAAGAACTTCACAGGCTCTGTTTTCATTTAGAACCATCACATCTCCACACACGTTCCACTAGCCCAACTTCAGGCTAATTAGATCTGCTCCTCAGCTCTCCAGAGAAGGATGTTCCTGTCAGATGTGCTCCAGGTTCTTCCACAGCAGCAGGCTGAGATGTATCAGGAGCACTGGGCTGTAGCCCTGGCCCATATTCAGAGCTCCATTATTGCTTCATCATCTGAGTCATTTAGGAACATGTTCCTGCCAAATGTACCGCTGACTGACTCTCTCTCTCTCTCTCTCTCTCTCTCTCTCTCTCTCTCTCCCTCTCTCTCAGGTATGGGAAGAGGTCTACTCCAGAGGGAGTGATGGCAGACCTGCTGTTCGGAGATAGCAGTGAGCACAACCAGCGATCGAGGTGAGACCTCTAACAGCTGACAGACCCACCTCCTTCAGCAGGTCATGTGACTCAGTAGAACTGTGTAGCAAGTGAACCAGTCTGAAACCACATCCAAATACAGAACCTGCTAGAACCACTACTGCATCTAAAACAAATCTTTCACCGCCAGTGGAGGTCTAGATCACTCTCTTTCTTCTCTCTCTTGATCTCTCTTTTCTCATCTTCTTTCTCACCTTCTCGTCTCGTCGTCTCATTTTCTCTCTGTCCTTCTCTCTCCCATCTTTTCTCTGTCTCTTTCTTCTCCATTTCTTTCTTCTCTATTTAATCGGAGACTAAAGCGTTTCTAACCCAGACTTCATCACTCTAGTAGACAAAGTAAACTTGTAGATATAGTCCCCACCACTACTGCTCCCCAGTGCCACTTTAGAAACCCAAATGAATGAAACTCTTAGACACAAAGAAGCTACGGAGACTCAGACACAGCTTCCAGACCAGCCGGCTCCACTGTTAGTACTGACGGCTGTCCAGACGCAACAGAAGACAAGCCCTCTCCAGGACCCAGAGCTGGGAGCCGTTTCTCGCGGGGTAGCCGTGTGAATAGCTGAGAGGGCTTCGCGTGGACGTGTGCGGCTGAGAGGAGAGAAGCTGATGAATTTTTCACACCTGTAAGGAGAGCAGGGACAGATGGGATGGCTCCTCTCCTCCCTGGCTCTGAGGACGTGACGCACGCTGAATAGCTGAGAGGCCCTGACATTTAACACTGGATTTAATTAGCCTTCAGATCCACAGGAAGCAGCGAGGAGACCAGCTGAAAGATCATGGAGAAGACGTTAAGGGAAAGTCTCTTCCGGCCATCTGACTTCTTCAACTCTCTCTAGAGAACCCTAGAGGCACAGTGAACCCTAGAGTTCATAGTGGTGGTGAATGGAACCAGATGGCCCCCTCTAAAATCTCCCTTACAGAAAGTTACTACATGAGATGGTTATGAATACGCTGCCTGATGTCTGAGACACGGTTTATGATAGTTTGGAGAAGATTCCAGCCTCAACATTCCAAATTTAGATTTTCCAAACTCATGTATAGGTTCACCGGTGGATCTGATGTCTGTATTTGTGCTGTAGACATAGTGAATCCTGCTGTTTCCTTTAACTGTTTGGTTTTGTCCGATTATCCCATTCATCCCTAAAAATTCCAGGTTTGGATTCTATCCTACAGCACTTTCCATATTCAGTATTGAATCACATGAATTGCAGTGCAAACTGGTTATTCTTATTCATGGTTTCTCTTTGGGTACAGAAGTGAGTAATGTAAGCTCCCTCCAACAGCTTATTTCTAATTTCTAATAAACAGCTAGCCTAGATCTAAAAGTCCTGTTTAATAATGACCCAGGGTATAACCATTTCATTTTAAAGGGTTCAGTGTTCAAAACATGTCCTTCTTTCTTTAGTTAATAGTTTAATGTACAAAAGGGTCTTTCAGCTTGTTTTTGAAATTTTAAGTTTAGTGAAATTTGAAAAATTTAAATTGATCTAAGTTCATTCAAGATTTATTCAATACAAATTTAAGCTCAATGAAAATCTAGGTTAATTACATTTAAAGTGAAGTTAATTAAAAATCTAAGTTAATTTAAGGTTTACTTAATTAAAATTTAAGTTAAATGAAAACCTAAATTAATTAGATTTACATTGAAGTTAATTAAAAATTACAGTTAATTTGTTTAAGCTAATTGGAAACATTAATTAAAACTTTAAGTTATATATATTTCGTCGCTGTCCAATGAAAAACATGTATCTCCATTTTTGATTATTTTAACTTTTGTGCATCATTTGATCACATGAGGTGCTCTTTACACTGTGTGGGAATTTCATGAAGAATGGACCAACAGAAATGTCCCAAAACAGCTTGGAAAGACGTCTGGTTCCATTGACTTCCATTCAAATGAAATGAGGTTTTTGGCCTCTCCTGTAAAGTTCCCGTTTTGGAGATACCTGTTTTTCTTTGGACAGTGACGATATATATATATATATGTATACACGTGTGTCTGTGTGTGTGTATATGCAGTTATCCAGTGGTTCATCAGTAATGGTTCTATGCTGATGGAGAATGTGTTGTAGTATGTAGCACCAGACAGGGTTCTGCTGTTATTACGGAGTCAGACTGAGGTGTTTGGAATGAAAGTGTTAAGTGTGCATGCTCTTTCTCTTTCAGATATGAAGACTCGTACGCATGGTGATGGTCAGTAGCGTCCACTCTGCTCTCCTGTGCCTCCACCTGCAGACAGCGTACACTTCAACCAAACACACTCGTTCCATCAGTGTCTCCGACTGTTCCTCCTGGAAGCGGAGCCACTCCACTGTCCCTCATCCAAACTGTACATAATTTATTACTGAACACTGAATATTCGTGAGGATATGTGCGTGTACACTTCACTGTGTCTTACAGAGGATATATTCTTTATTGTTTGTACATATGACCGTGATTAAAGGTGTTACTTGATGACGTGCTATCTGAACTGCTGTGCTTGCAAAACATCCCTCGCATGTTTGGGATCAAACCACCTCAGTACGACACTGAGAAACTAAAACATATCGTGTGGTAAAGGTTAAACACAGAGGGGCGGGACTTATGCTACAGACACACCCACACTGATTAAAACAAATGGGCTTTATTTCGAAGATGCTTATGGACTCTAGGTGTATGCATTTATATCAGGTTTATTGGAGAATGTTTTGGAACTGGACAGCACACAGTGATGTTCTCAAGACCAAGTCTCTGGAGTCCTAAATTGTAGTTTCATTATTAGCTGCATTAGCCACAGGAACTCAAACTCCTTGAAACGGTTCCAGAACCACCATCATACCTTGCCAGGCCACATCCAACAGAAACCCCTTTGTACTGGCTCTGCCATCACAATCTTTCACTGGGCATCGCCTCTCTTGCTATCCCCTCGAGTCTGCAGACTCACTACTCCACTAGGGGGTGCTATCACACCACTGACACCAGTGTGGCGTTGGCGTAATCCCAGAGGAGGCCATGATTCTGCTACAAGAGTGGCTCTTTCATTAAACACCAACAGAAACTAAACACTAAACTCACGGGAGGTCACCAGTAACCTCAGGGATATGGAACTGCCACCAACACCATGCTAAACACAGAATAACATAGTAAACACATACACATGACCTTACATTAACAAACAGTGACACAAACAACAACAAGTTCTTTACAGGCAGCGACGAGCCTACTGGAAGACTCCATGATGGGTAGCTTGCATGGCCAGACCTCTTGGAGGCAGTCCCAGCCAGTCATGGGTCACTACAACATCTTACTCAGTGTAAACCATAGTAATCAACTACAGCAAAATCTAACAAGCTAGCTGCTGTGGAAACGACAGATTAACCAACCATTACGAGCTACCATGTGTCTTCTCCTTTAAGCACCTCGTTTACTGATAATCTAGGGAAACCAGGACGCCGTCTGTGTTCATAACAAAATCTCCACTTATATATACTTTTTACAGACTTTAAAGATGCAGGCTGCCTTACATGCTAGAATCTCACAGCAAATGGACCAATAGAAAAGCTCCAAAATGGCTCAGAAAAAAATTCAGTTCTATTTTTCTTCTTCTGTATTACTGCTGTTTTGGAGGTACGATGGCAGCCATACGTTGTGTTCCAGATGCTGGTACGCTGGTCAGCCTGTTTGACAATGGCTGGGTGTCCAGCTAAGTTACAGACCAAGTATAAGCCAGCATAATAACCAGGCTCCGGTCCCTGGTGGTCTAGTGGCTAGGATTCAGCACTCTCACTGCAGCGGCCTGGGTTTGATTCTCGGTTAGGGAAGTCATGTCTTTCTGTAAGTGGTGTCTCCGTCCCCAATACAGAGCACAATATAGGCCTCCACTATGTAGCGGTACTGATGTGGGCCATACAGCACTGACAGCTCATGACCAGAAGATGTCTCCCTCTGTCCGGTGGAAACACTCCTCATGACCTACTATTCAGTCCCCAAATCAGCACTGCTGCAGCCAGAGGGTCCGGCGCAAAAACCCACCTGCTTCATTCAAGTGTGGCAGGCAGGTTTTAGACACTCTACATTTTGCTGGTCCAACTTGTAGATGTACAGTCAGAAACGATAGCTCATCTGCTGCTGCACCATGCAGTGTTGGTCATCCTCTAGTCCTTAATCAGTGGCCTCATGACACGCTGCCCGCAGGATGCTGTTGGCTGGATAGTTTGGTTGCTTTCATATCACCACCACCACCACTGTAAAGAGCAGCTGAACCATCTCACACCAACTTAGTGCATAACCACTTGCAAAAACACTTTGAGGGACACTTATACTCACTTAAAAAACAAGTACTCCGCTGCTACCTTTTTTCAATTTTACTGCTGCTCTTCTCCTCTCTTTATTTTTTTAATATATTTATATATGGATTTAGACATCTTTCCAAACCAGTACTGCTGTTTCATGGATGTAACTGGGATCACTTGAGTACTACAAATTCGTTCCATGCAAAAATGTACCACATGGTTTGATTTTTTGACAATAAAGTCTCCTTAAATCCTTGAATATACATATTCAATGAGCGTTAATGATGGCTTTTTAATTATAAACATGAGTTTGGGAACTAAACACCATATAAAATGTAAATATTAAACTTTTTTTTTGATAATTATGTTGCAGGGCGTCCTCCATTTTCTATTAACCCACAACACGTGAGGAAGCGCCATGTTTTAACGCTACCATCTGCAGCACAAAGGACGAGAATACAGAATAAAACAGTTTACCTGTGCTGTAAATACAAAACAGTTCACCATCTGAAAGTCCTGAGACAATAAGAGAACAGGTTCTCAGTACCTCAGTTAATACACAGTTAGCGAGTTAGCTAGTAACCCCGCCTCTCTCACTCGACAGAAACACACTTAGACAACTACAACATGAAACAAAAGAAGGTTTAAAATATACAGCACACTTTTAACAGTAAAACCGGGGAATTTATCAACATTCACCACAGTATTTAGTGTTTAATAGGGGTTTTTGTTGCTCAGCTTTACTCTACGTACCTCTACCCTCAGCTCTCACTGCAGACTGGGGGAGAGAGCGCGAGAGAGGTTAACACATTTTAACCACGCTACAACTCTTTTAACACCACTTTATAACACAGATATATATATTCTACATGTTGTCAATTATAAACAGATTTATATAAAAAACAAAATAACATTTTACATCAGTTACAAACACACGGAGTAGTGTTAGTGATCAATGCATACGGACTCATTCAGTGTAGATTAATATCCCAGATTAAAGCTCAGCCTGTGGCATCTAAAGGCTGCAGTGTGTTAAATGAAGGAGGTGGGTCCCACTCAGCAGGAGAGGAGCCGTTACCCTTTTAAATCCACACAATTGAACACCGTGTACTGACGGGGCTGATTTTCCACCCGTTTTCCGGCTCCTGCGCTGCGATTGGCTAGAAGGTCATGCATAGCTAACAATCAATCTGTCAGTATATGTCTGTCTCTCTGTCTGTCTGTCTGTCTGTCTATGTATCTGTCGATTTGTTTATTTATCTATCTATCTATCTATCTATCTATCTATCTATCTATCTATCTATCTATCTATCTATCTATCTGTCTGTCTGTCCGTCTGTCTGTCTCTCTGTCTGTCTGTCTGTCTGTCTCATAAAGATGATAAATGGTCTGGAAGAGTCTGGAAGAGGCGGACTACTGATTGATTGGCTGAGTGCATATAGGTCTGATCTAGAAGCCAATCAGAGCGGAGGAGGGCGGGGCTTGTCTGTAAACGGGTGGGAAATGCAGCGTTCGGTTATTGTGTCTGAAATTACGAGGGCTACGCGCGGCGGTACGGTCACGTTAGGAGAGAGGTCAGTGTAATTCCTCCGTTCAGCGTGTTTACCCAACTGTCTGTTCCTCTGTGTGTTCGGTTTCGGAGCTTTTCATCCTCAGTCACATCAGATCCGTCTCCCTAAGCCTCTTTCTGCTCCCGCGCTGCGCGGTGTTCCTGGTGGTGTTGTGGTGCTCGTGCCTGGGTAAATATGAGCCCTGTGTTATTGTCCCGTTGATGCTGAGAGGCGCGCGCCTGTGCGCGTGAGTGTTTTGTTCCATGGGTAACGCGGTGCTGCTGCAGATACACACCATCAGACGCGCGCGGCCATGTTGTTGTCGTTTGCATGTGTGTGACATGTAGCGTCTTCTGATGTCGCGCGCCGCTGTGTGTAGTACTGTCTGAGAGAGATGAGACGAGACGGGGGAGAGAGAAAGGGGGGGGGGAGGCTAAGGTGGAGATTGAGATAAGAGAAAGAAAGAGAGAAAGATGAAGAAGAGATAGGGGAAAGAAAGGTAGGGATAAGATGAAAGCGAGAGAGGAGAGAAAGAAAGGTAGAGTAACAAGGGAAAGAGAGATGAGAGTGTGTAAGATGAGGATGGGAGAGAAGTAAGGTGAGAGAATGAGAGGGACAAAAAGAATGATAAGAAGACAGAGAAAAAGAAAGCAAAAGTAAAAGAGAGAGAGACAGACAGACAGATAAAGAGATGAGAGGTAGATGAAATAAAGAGTGAGAAAGGGCTGACACAGGAAGAAAGAAAGAGAGAGGGAGGGGAGGTATAAGAGAGGGAGAAAAAGAGAGCTGTGCTTCAGTCTGCACTGGTACGGACAGGTCGATGGGAGGATGAGTTAATCGTGTGTCTCACTAATGAGACACTAATGAGTTCCGACTGCACAGGTTGTGAGGTTACTTTTTGGCCTCACGGTCAAACTAACAGACCTACAGCAATGAGAGCTGTTCTCAATAACAGCACCTGTGAGGAAGAGGAGGTAGTGATCGTCATAAAGATGGTGATGATGATGCTAGTGATGAGGATGGTGATAATAGTGATAGTGATGAGGACGGTGATAATAGTGATGGTGATGATGCTACTGATGAGGATAGTGATGATAGTGATGGTGATGATGCTAGTGATGATAGTGATGGTGATGATGCTAGTGATAAGGATGGTGGTGATGATGCTAGTGATGAGGATGGGGGTGATAGTGATGATGCTAGTGATGAGGATGGTGATGAGGGTGATGATGCTAGTGATGAGGATGGTGATGAGGGTGATGATGCTAGTGATTAGGATGGTGATGAGGGTGATGGTAATGATGCTAGTGATGATGGTGATGGTGATGATGGTAGTGATTAGGATGGTGATGATAGTGATGGTGATGATGCTAGTGATAAGGATGGTGGTGATGGTGATGATGCTAGTGATAAGGATGGTGGTGATGAGGATGGTGATGATAGTGATGGTGATGATGCTACTGATGAGGATGGTGACAGTGATGGTGATGATGCTAGTGATGAGGATGGTGATGATAGTGATGGTAATGATGCTAGTGATGAGGATGGTGATGAGGGTAATGATGCTAGTGATGAGGATGGTGATGAGGGTGATGATGCTAGTGATGAGGGTGGTGGTGATAGTGATGGTGATGAGGATGGTGATGATGCTAGTGATGAAGATGGTGATGATAGTGATAGTAGTGATGCTAGTGATAGTGATGGTGATGATGGTGGTGGTGATGATGCTAGTGATAAGGATGGTGATGATGGTGATGATGCTAGTGATAAGGATGGTGGTGATGGTGCTAGTGATAAGGATGGTGGTGATGGTGATGATGCTAGTGATGAGGATGGTGATGATAGTGATGGTAATGATGCTAGTGATGAGGATGGTGATGATAGTGATGGTAATGATGCTAGTGATGAGGATGGTGATGAGGGTAATGATGCTAGTGATAAGGATGGTGATGAGGGTGATGATGCTAGAGATGAGGGTGGTGGTGAGGGTAATGATGCTAGTGATGAAGATGGTGATGATAGTGATAGTGATGATGCTAGTGATGACAGTGATAGTGATGGTGATGATGCTAGTGATAAGGATGGTGGTGATAGTGATGATGCTAATGATAAGGATGGTGGTAATGGTGATGATGCTAGTGATAAGGGTGGTGATGGTGATGATGCTAGTGATGAGGATGGTGGTGATAGTGATGATGCTAGTGATAAGGATGGTGGTAATGGTGATGGTGATGATGCTAGTGATAAGGATAGTGATGATGCTAGTGATGAGGATGATGATGATTAAGGTGATGAAAGTGGCGATGATGAAGTTGATGATAATGGTGATAATGATAGTGATGGTGTGGATGATGATGATGACGATGATGACGGTAATAGTGATGATAGGTGTGTGTGATGATTCAGAGTCTTCCAGTGATGAGCAGCTGATGAGCACACAGAGAAAGGCTCCTCCAGTCGCTGCAGAGTGAATATTCATGAGCATGAATGTAGTTCGGGAGACGGTGGGTGGGGGGTGGTGCACTGGCGGGGAGGTGGGACAAAGGCCTGCCAAAGGAGCCCACACGCTTTCCCAGGGCAGGAGGGCTTTGTGTATGAGAGCATGTGTAGGGGAGCAGATGGGGCGTGAGGGCCGCAGCCCAGCGGGGCATATGGAGAGCAGAGATATGAAGAGCACTGTTATCTTAGTCTGAACTCTGAGATGTATTATTCCAGAAGAGCTCCACAGAAGCAGAGCTGATAAACACTCACAGCAGGCCGGTCACTCTGTTAGCCCGCCAGGCCCAGACAAAAAACAGTTCAAAGATAGCAAGAGGATGGCGGCCCACCGTTGGCCACACACACTAACATACCATCACAGGAATTTAGACTGATATGATCAATATTTATTGAGCTACACATACAGAAGTAGTGTCTCTCAGTATGACATCAGGCCGCCATATTTGCTAACGCAACATGCCAGACGTCTTGACATGAGATTCCTAATGGTGTCCTGTGATAATCCATCCCATGCAGCTTGAATATCCCCACACAGTTTCTGCAGATGGTGTGGTACGGGTGTAGGTGGAATGACACCAGGCTTTCTGGACGTGTGACAAAAAACCCTTTATCTTTGGCACCATCCACCGATCCGCTGGTCGTCTCCACCAGGACAAAAGCTGGACTCGTCGCTGAAGATGACCCGCTGCCATTCTGAGTCACTCCATGACAGTCTGGCACGACACCATTCCAGTCTTTGGTGACGTTGACGTGGTGTTAAGGGCAGTCATAGTAACGTTTGTATGCATGTAGTCCTGTGTGGTGCAGCCGTCTGCTAACAGTGTTGACACTAACAGGATGACTCATAGAGGACATCACTGCTCGCTGTCTGTAGCCGTGGCTGTTGGGTCAGTCAGGTACAGCGAGAAGGCCCGTCCTTGCTTACGTCACATGCATGGCCAAACGTGAGTCATTAGCATATCTCACGATGTCAAACCCACCCACCAAGTTTCACTGCTGTCAGTTGATTTCATTTGGGTGCAGCTTCCTTCTGGGCTCTTATGGGTTATGAACATATATATATATATATATGTATGTATATGTGTGTATATATGTATGTGTGCATATAAATACATATGCAGTAACCTGAGCAGAAGTAAGTACTCCTTAGGCGCTGATTGAGTATATTGAGATTTTTCTGTGGGGCTCCCTTTCAAGGTGCTACAACGAGAACCGCTGATGTAGGGGAAACCCCCTTCTAAGTGTCTCCCTCGGGGTCTCACTCAGCTGCTGAACGTGCAGCCAGAAGAACCTGGACACGGTCCATCTGGCAACCAGCTTTAAATCCTGTGGAGCTTGATCACCTGCTCACCTGCAGCCCGACATTTAGATCAGAAGTTCTCCAGCCTGGGCCGGGTTTAACCAGCCCTTCCTGAACCTCCAGTACCATGCAGAGGTCCAACACTGAGATTACAACAACTGAAGTTAATATCAAGTGTTCCTCCCAGCTTTCATTCTTCTCAGGAGACTCACCTTCAGTTTCTCAGAGAGACACACCTCCAAAGTTCAGTCTTAGAAGATATTTTGGTGTTCCAGATTGTTTTGGCCTCCAAACATGTTTAGAGATGGGGTTGAGGTTCTAGACTTAGTCCTTTGTTCTGAACAAAAGCAGCTACTTTGTTGGATGTTTGTGTCTCCTTTTTTCAGTGAGGAGCTTCTTAAACATCTACACATCCTTTCAGACCTCCATAGTGTTAAAGTGTCTTCTCACAGTGGAGGAAGGATGGACAGGACTGTGTCACACCTGTGGATGTCTCAGATCTGAAGGAGCTTGTTGATGTTTTCCTCAAAGATGAAAGCTGGTTATGTGATGGGGGCAGTGTTGATGGGTCTCCCAGGTCTTCCAGGTGGTGGGATGAGTCCTTTACTATTTTAAGAAAGCATTACTTTAGATGTTGGAACATTGCTGTGAGGATTTGATTGAGTATTAGTCAGGTACTGAGGTTGCAACACAGCTGTGAAAATTTGATTGATCAGTGAGTTGCAAACCCTAGCCTGTACTCACTCAGAGCAGATCTCTAATCCACAGACATACTAACCCGCACTCCCTTTCAATCCTCTCATTTCTTCTAGCATCTCTCACACTCACACCTAACAGGGCAATTTAGCACCTCCAGTTCACATGACTGCACATCTCAGGGCTATGGGAAGAGACTAGAGCACCCAGAGGAAACCCGGGGAGGACCCCGGATACCGTAGCAGGGAATTAAACCCAGACCATTCTTGTTGTGAGGCATTGTATTAGTATCAGCCCCACAACACTGATGGTTCCATCTCTAGACTAAGCTGCTGTAGGCTAAATAGGAGGGACTATACTGTTGTAGACTAAATGGGCGGGGCTAAACTCAGTGTATGGATTGGGGGTGAACTGTATGTGTTGAAACTATGTTTACATACTATATGATATGGGCCCGGCTGGCCTGGGACTAAAGCGCAGGTTCACCATTGAACCCGTTCAGATTTAGGTTTGAACTGTGAGAGGAGTTTGTGATCCTGTGCTGCTGCTGCTGCTGCTGATCTGAGTACAGTATGTGATTAAATGTTGCTGGTTTAAGCTCAGTGGTGTTAGCTTCACTGATCAGACCCTCTGTACGTGCTTAGCGGGATCACAGTCACTGACTAATTCTCCTGAATATGGATGAGCGCTGGAGTGAAGTGTCTGCTGAGGCTCAGTTCTGGATATAAATATCCTGTATAGAACACCCAGCAGCACCGTCCAATCACAGGCATACGAGCTGTACGAAGCCCCGTGTGTAAAGAAAGCGCAAGTGTAAACTCCTACCTTGTGCTTCCTATAACTGGCCACTTTATTAGAAACACTTATCTTGTACTTCCACTAACTGACCACTTTACTAGAAACACCTACCTTGTGTTTCCACTCACTGGCCACTTTATTAGAAACACCTACCTTGTGTTTCCACTCACTGGCCACTTTATTAGAAACACTTATCTTGTACTTCCACTAACTGGCCATCTCACATCTCTTTCTTTGTCTCTCCATTGATTAATTCTCTCTCTCTCTCTCTCTCTCTCTCTTTCTCTCTCTCTCTCTCTCTTTCTCTCTCTCTCTCTCTCTCTCTCTCCCTCTCCCTTTCTCTCTCGGTGCACCTGCTACCCTTCCATTGTGTTGTCTCATTTGGGATGTAAAGGCAGGGGGACAGGCGGGGGGACAGGCAGGGGCTGGCGGGAGTGATGGGGACAGGGGGTGGGGTGTACTGGGGAACGAGTAGCTTGCTTGTTCTGCACAGACACATTCTTCATTCCACCGTCCGCAAACCACGGTGCTCTTTATATTGTACTTATTGCCATGGCAACTAGGATCATTAACAGGAGACGCCCCCCCTCGACCTCATTGTGTGAGGCTCTCAGGAGTTTATTGTTGCTCTCCTGTTGTCTTCCACAGACACAGTACCACCCAAAAGCCTGAAGACACTGGTCACATTTATATGTATGCGTATACAGTGATTGTGCTTAGATGAACCCACTCTCTCACTCTCTCTCTCTCTCTCTCTCTCTCTCTCTCTCTCTCTCTCTCACTCTCTCTCTCTCTCTCTCACTCTCTCTCCCTCTCTCCCTAGTACTGAGACTCTGTCATCATGCCTGTGGCCGCCACCGGCACGGAGCCTGGTAAGTGGATATAAACACTGTTGATGTTTCTGAACGTTATGCAGTTTATGAACACAAGACTGCAATAACATGACTGCCCATCCAGCCTACAGCAGTTTAGCCCCACCCACTCAGCCTACAGCTCTTCAGCATCACTCGTTTACCCTATAGCAGTTAAGCCCCACCCATTCAGTCAAAACTGTTTAGCCCCTCCCATTTTACCCACAGCTGTTTAGTCCTGCCCCTTTAACCTACAGCAGTTTAGCCTCCTCCATTTATGCTATAGCAGTTTAGCTCCAACCATTCAGCCGACAGCAGTTTAGCCCCACCCATTTAAACAACATCAGTTTTCCTACCTCCATTCAGTCTATAGCAATTTAGCCACACCCATTTAACTTTTAGCAGTTTAGCTTCACACATTCAGACTATAATACACTGCTCCAAAACATTAAAGAAACACATCAGATCTCAATGGGAAGAAAATCATGCAGAATATCTTTCCTCATATAGACTGGGTAATGTGTTAGGAACGAAAAGATGCCACATCGTTTGATGGAAATGAATATGATCACCCTACAGAGGGTTGAATTCGAAGACACCCTGAAAATCAAAGCAAAAACCTACTGCATTAGGTTAGGGACCTTATACAGCCTTGTCCAGGTCTCCTAGAGTAACTGCCTGTAAATCTCCACCGTACTCTTAAGTGTGTGCTGGGAGACACAGCAAACCTTGTGGCAACGCCACATATTGATGTGCCATCCTTCAGTAGTTGGACTACCTGTGCAACCTCTGTAGGGTCCAGGTACCGCACCATGGTACTAGTAGTGACCCTGACCCAAGCCAACTGCAGAACTAGTGAAACATCAGTTGGAAAAGATGAGGCAAGACAAAATGTCAATGACCTCGTCCTTTTAAACCATTCCTGTTTTGGGGGGTGTCTCATTGTTGCTCCTCTACTGCACCTGTTGTTAATTTCCTCACACCAAAGCAGCTGAAACTGATTAATAGCCCCGCTGCTACGTAACTGACCCCGATTAATCTCCCAGAAGTTAAACTGGGCTGATGCTTAAGTCTGATTAAAAAATGTTCCTTTAATTTTATGGGGAGTGTAGTTTAGCTCTGCCCATTCCACCTATAGTAGTTTAGCTCCACCCATTCACCCTATAGTAGTTTATCTCTGCCCATTCAGCCTACAACAGTTTAGGCCCAACACTTCAGCCTACAGCAGTGTAGTCCTGCAGTAACTACAGTAATCTAACCCCACCCATGTAGCCACACCTATTTAGTCTACAGATGTTCAGTCCCACCCATTTAGTTTACTGCAGTTCAGCCCCACCCATTTCATCTACAGCTGTTTAGTCCCACCCATTCAGTTTACAGCAGTTAGGCACCACCCATTTCAACAACAGCAGGTTTGACCCCACCCATCCAGCCTATAGCAGTTTAGTCCTGCCTATTTCACCTACTGTAGTTTCTATGGAAATGATCATAAAATAGACTAAACTGTGTTCCTCCTACACAGACTCCGCCCCCAAGTGTACCGGCAGTGAATGGAGTGAAGCTGAATGGAAGTGTAGAATAGTGCTAGGTAGTACGGTGTTGGTGCTGTGAGCGTGTGTGTTTTCCATAAACCCACGTAAGCCTTTGTCCTCTGTGATAGTCACATGAGGGGAGTTTAGAAGCCTGATTTTCCTCCAGTAATGGATTATGTTAGCGGAGCTGCAACACTCTGAAAGCTAATGGATTTTCTCCTAATAGCTTTTCTGAGACAGCACAGAAAGCCCGGGGCTCATAGGGACCGCGGAGAAATCCCCGTCCTGCCTAATTAAGCCGTTTACAGGGTGAACTGTTTGCACTCGGCACTGATGTGTTGATGTGACAGAGGAGTTCTCTGTGCACAAACAAAACATTATACGCAGTTTCTGATAAAGTCTAATACGCCTGATTCAGTCTGATACAGTTTGAAAGAGTCTGAAATGTCAGTACTGTGAGAGAGTACAGTACGGTCTAATTGAGCTGATGGAGTGCGAAAGAGTTTGATAGTCTGATAGAGACAGATACAGTCAGATATTCTGATAGTCTGATAGTTTCATACAGTCTGATAGAGTCTGATAGTCTGATAGAGTCAGGAACAGCACAATACAGTTTCATACTTCGATCTAGTATGATAGTCAGATATAGCCTAAAACAGTCTGAGAGTCTGACACAATACAATAGAGTTAGACGCAGTCTGATAGTCTGACTCAGTCTGATAGTCTGACACAGTCTGACTCAGTCTGAAACAGTCAGACGCATTGTGTTAGGGTCTGATACAGTCTGCTGGAGTCTAACGCAATCTGATAGAGTCCGATGCAGTCTGATAGAGTCCGATGCAGTCTGATAGAGTCTGATGCAGTCTGATAAAGCCGGATAAAGTCTGATAGTCTTATTGAGTCTAATATCCAGATGCAGTCTGATACAGCCCAGTTGTTAGTGTTGTTTAATTAAACCGGATTTAAATTATTGTTATTTTAGATTTTGAAACTTTGTGTAAACAGTTAGTAGAAAACTTAACATATTCCTTTCTTTCTCTCTCTCCTCTTCTTCCTCTATCTGTCTTTATATCTTTATTTCTGTATCCTCTTTTACCCACCATTCTTCGCCTCCTTCCCTTCTCTTCCTTCCTTTCCTCTGTATCTGTCTCTGTCTTTCTCCTTTATTTTTCTTCTCCATCTACATGTCTTCCTTTCTTTTCTCCCTGTAGCTGCGTCGCAGGTTCTGGACACTCTGAGTGATAGCAACAGTTCCACAACGGCAAATGATCTGGACCTCATCTTCCTGAAGGGCATCATGGAAAGTCCAGTGGTGAGGTTCCTGAAAGCTCACAAGTGCCATCTTAACACATACATGCTCCAAACTAACTCGTGCTGGCCGTTTGGTCATGAGATCCGGAATGAAAGCAGTCAGTGTGGTCTTCTAGCTCTGAGGCTTTCATCTTCATCTGTAAGGGTTTAATAAATCTATACCACTATACGATATCACACCCCAACAGTCTCCAGCAAGCCCAACAAGCCCAAAGGGCAGGTCCACCTGCTGTACCTGGGGGTTTGTTGGAGAGTAATGGTGTTTACTGAAGTCCGATGGTGTTTGTTGGAGAATGATGTGTTGAGAGTGATGGGGTTTGTTGGGGAATGATGTGTTGAGAGTGATGGGGTTTGTTGGGGAATGATGTGTTGAGAGTGATGGGGTTTGTTGGAGAATGATGTGTTGAGAGTGATGGGGTTTGTTGGGGAATGATGTGTTGAGAGTGATGGGGTTTGTTGGGGAATGTGTTGAGAGTGATGGGGTTTGTTGGGGAATGATGTGTTGAGAGTGATGGTGTTTGTTGGGGAATGATGTGTTGAGAGTGATGGGATTTGTTGGGGAATGATGTGTTAAGAGTGATGGGGTTTGTTGGGGAATGATGTGTTGAGAGTGATGGGGTTTGTTGGGGAATGATGTGTTGAGAGTGATGGGGTTTGTTTGGGAATGATGTGTTGAGAGTGATGGGGTTTGTTGGGGAATGATGTGTTGAGAGTGATGGGGTTTGTTGGGGAATGATGTGTTGAGAGTGATGGGGTTTGTTGAGGAATGATGTGTTGGAGAGTGATGGGGTTTGTTGGGGAATGGTGTGTTGGAGTTTGTTGGGCAATGATGTGTTGAGAGTGATGAGGTTTGTTGGGGAATGATGTGTTGAGAGTGATGGGGTTTGTTGGGGAATGGTGTGTTGAGAGTGATGGGAGTTGTTAAAGGAATGTGTTGGAGAGTGATGGGGTTTGTTGGGGAATGATGTGTTGAGAGTGATGGGGTTTGTTGGGGAATGATGTGTTGAGAGTGATGGGGTTTGTTGGAGAGTAATGGTGTTTACTGAAGTCCGATGGTGTTTGTTGGAGAATGATGTGTTGAGAGTGATGGGGTTTGTTGGGGAATGATGTGTTGAGAGTGATGGGGTTTGTTGGAGAATGATGTGTTGAGAGTGATGGGGTTTGTTGGGGAATGATGTGTTGAGAGTGATAGGTGGGGTTTTGTTGGGGGGAATGTGTGTTGAGTGTGATGGGGTTTGTTGGTGATTGATGTGTTGAGAGTGATGGGGTTTGTTGGGGAATGATGTGTTGAGAGTGATGGGGTTTGTTGGGGAATGATGTGTTGAGAGTGATGAGGTTTGTTGGGGAATGATGTGTTGAGAGTGATGGGGTTTGTTGGGGAATGATGTGTTGAGAGTGATGGGGTTAGTTGGGGAATGATGTGTTGAGATTGATGGTGTTTGTTGGGGAATGATGTGTTGAGAGTAATGGTGTTTGTTGGGGAATGATGTGTTGAGAGTGATGGGGTTTGTTTTGGAATGATGTGTTGATAGTGATGGGGTTTGTTGGGGAATGGTGTGTTGGAGTTTGTTGGGGAATGATGTGTTGAGAGTGATGAGGTTTGTTGGGGAATGATGTGTTGAGAGTGATGGGGTTTGTTGGGGAATGGTGTGTTGAGAGTGATGGGAGTTGTTAAAGGAATGTGTTGGAGAGTGATGGGGTTTGTTGGAGAATGATGTGATGAGACTGATTGGGTTTGTTGGGAAATAATGTGTTGGAGTGTGATGGGGTTTGTTGGGGAATGATTGTGTTGAGACTGATGGGGTTTGTTGGGGAATGATGTGTTGAGAGTGATGGGGTTTGTTGGGGAATGATGTTTTGGAGTGTGATGGGGTTTGTTGGGGAATGATGTGTTGAGAGTGATGGAGTGTGTTAAGAGTGATGGGGTTTGTTGGGGAATGATGTGTTGAGAGTGATGGGGTTTGTTGGGGAATGATGTGTTGAGAGTGATGGGGTTTGTTGGGGAATGATGTGTTGAGAGTGATGGGGTTTGTTGGAGAATGATGTGTTGGAGTGTGATGGGGTTTGTTGGGGAATGATGTGTTGAAAGTGATGGGGTTTGTTGGGGAATAATGTGTTGGAGTGTGATGGGTTTTTTTGGGGAATGATGTGTTGAGAGTGATGGGGTTTGTTGGGGAATGATGTGTTGAGAGTGATAAGGTTTGTTGGGGAATAATGTGTTGGAGTGTGATGGGTTTTTTTGGGGAATGATGTGTTGCGAGTGATGTGGTTTGTTGGGGAATGGTGTGTTGAGAGTGATGGGGTTTGTTGGAGAATGATGTGTTGCGAGTGATGTGGTTTGTTGGGGAATGGTGTGTTGAGAGTGATAAGGTTTGTTGGGGAATGATGTGTTGAGAGTGATGGGGTTTGTTGGGAAATGATGTGTTGAGAGTGATGGGTTTGTTGGGGAATGGTGTGTTGAGAGTGATGGGGTTTGTTGAGTAATGATGTGTTGGAGAGTGATGGGGTTTGTTGGGGAATGGTGTGTTGGAGTTTGTTGGGGAATGATGTGTTGAGAGTGATGGGGTTTGTTGGGTAATGATGTGTTGAGAGTGATGGGGTTTGTTGGGGAATGATGTGTTGAGAGTGATGGGGTTGGTTGGGGAATGGTGTGTTGAGAGTGATGGGGTTTGTTGGGGAATGATGTGTTGAGAGTGATGGGGTTTGTTGGGGAATGATGTTTTGGAGTGTGATGGGGTTTGTTGGGGAATGATGTGTTGAGAGTGATGGGATTTGTTGGGGAATGATGTGTTAAGAGTGATGGGGTTTGTTGGGGAATGATGTGTTGAGAGTGATGGGGTTTGTTGGGGAATGATGTGTTGAGAGTGATGGGGTTTGTTGGGGAATGATGTGTTGAGAGTGATTGGGTTTGTTGTGGAATGATGTGTTGGGAGTGATGGGGTTTGTTGGGGAATGATGTGTTGGGAGTGATGGGGTTTGTTGGAGAATGATGTGTTGCGAGTGATGGGGTTTGTTGGGGAATGGTGTGTTGAGAGTGACGGGTTTGTTGGGGAATGGTGTGTTGAGAGTGATGGGGTTTGTTGAGGAATGATGTGTTGGAGAGTGATGGGGTTTGTTGGGGAATGGTGTGTTGGAGTTTGTTGGGGATTGATATGTTGAGAGTGATGGGGTTTGTTGGGTAATGATGTGTTGAGAGTGATGGGGTTTGTTGGGGAATGATGTGTTGAGAGTGATGGGGTTTGTTGGGGAATGATGTGTTGGAGTGTGATGGGGTTTGTTGGGGAATGATGTGTTGAGAGTGATGGGGTTTGCTAGGGAATTATGTGTTGAGAGTGATGAGGTTTGTTGGGGAATGATGTGTTGAGAGTGATGGGGTTTGTTGGGGAATGATGTGTTGAGAGTGATGGGAGTTGTTAAAGGAATGTGTTGGAGAGTGATGGGGTTTGTTGGGGAATGATGTGTTGAGAGTGATAGGGTTTGTTGGGGAATGATGTGTTGAGAGTGATGGGGTTTGTTGTGGAATGATGTGTTGAGAGTGATGGTGTTTGTTGGGGAATGATGTGTTGAGAGTGATGGGGTTTGTTGGGGAATGATGTGTTGAGAGTGTGATGGGGTTTGTTGGGGAATGATGTGTTGAGAGTGATGGGGTTTGTTAGGGAATGATGTGTTGAGAGTGATGTTTTTTGTTGGGGAATGATGTGTTGAGAGTGATGGGGTTTGTTGGGGAATGATGTGTTGAGAGTGATGGGGTTTGTTGGGGAATGATGTGTTGAGAGTGATGGGGTTTGTTGGAGAATGATGTGTTGGAGTGTGATGGGGTTTGTTGGGGAATGATGTGTTGAGAGTGATGGGGTTTGTTGGGGAATGATGTGTTGAGAGTGATGGGGTTTGTTGGGGAATGATGTGTTGAGAGTGATGGGGTTTGTTGGGGAATGATGTGTTGGAGAGTGATGGGGTTTGTTGGGGAATGGTGTGTTGGAGTTTGTTGGGGAATGATGTGTTGAGAGTGATGAGGTTTGTTGGGGAATGATGTGTTGAGAGTGATGGGGTTTGTTGGGGAATGATGTGTTGAGAGTGATGGGGTTTGTTGGGGAATGATGTGTTGAGAGTGATGGGGTTTGTTGGGGAATGATGTGTTGAGAGTGATGGGGTTTGTTGGGGAATGATGTGTTGAGAGTGATGGGGTTTGTTGGGGAATGATGTGTTGAGAGTGATGGGGTTTGTTGGGGAATGATGTGTTGGAGAGTGATGGGGTTTGTTGGGGAATGGTGTGTTGGAGTTTGTTGGGGAATGATGTGTTGAGAGTGATGGGGTTTGTTGGGGAATGATGTGTTGAGAGTGATGGGGTTTGTTGGGGAATGATGTGTTGAGAGTGATGGGGTTTGTTGGGGAATGATGTGTTGAGAGTGATGGGGTTTGTTGGGGAATGATGTGTTGAGAGTGAGGGGGTTTGTTGGGGAATGATGTGTTGAGAGTGATGAGGTTTGTTGGGGAATGATGTGTTGAGAGTGAGGGGGTTTGTTGGGGAATGATGTGTTGAGAGTGATGAGGTTTGTTGGGGAATGATGTGTTGAGAGTGAGGGGGTTTGTTGGGGAATGATGTGTTGAGGAATGGTGTTTGCTGAACACGGTGATCTTGCAGAACGTTGTTGGTATTTGATGGATGATGTTTGTTGGTCTTGGAGAGCATTAGGTCAGTGTTACCTGTGCGCTAGTGTAAACTTACCCCAGCTGGGACTCTTCTTTTTGTCCTCCAGGGTGCAGAGAGTCCGGAGGAGCCTCGGCTCGAAGCGGTCAGAGACAATAACGTGGAGCTGGTACAGGACATCCTGAGGGAGCTGAGTCCGTTCACACATCGCAGCAATACAGCCGCTGAGCTTTCAAACATCCTCAACCAGCCACACTTCCAGGTATAACAGCCCCGGATTGCATGCCTGCCGTCCCTCCGCCTGAATAAAACCATATCCAAAAAAACATAACCTTTGCATGGAGAGGTATATGAAACATCCCATTAACAACAAAACAGCAATGTCTTCTTCTTGATGAATTCATGAATGAAGAATGGAGAGTGAACATATTTGAGAGCACCCCCCAATACAGCCTCCAGGTCCTCACTGGTCTGGTTTGGTCAGGGACAGCGATGGCCATGCCAAGCTTGGTTATGAGGTCAAATGTCTGCGTCCAAGTGGACCTGGACACCTGTTTTGGATCATTGTGCAGATAAAAGACTAAACCCAACCTAGGTTTGGCTCCTTGGGAAGATAGTTTGAGGAAAGCATGTGGCCATTTGGGATTTGGCAGTTTGCACAAAACTAATTGATGGTGTATACGTTTCCATTGCTCGTTAGCTACGTTAGTCTCATAGCCTCATGTACACCCAACAAAGCAGACCTCAGACGCTATGCATGTTGTGGCTGAGCGATCGTTTGGGATGAGATAGTTTAGGCTAAATCTGTCACTTTAAAGTGTCTTTTGATTGATGTGTCTTGACAGTCTCTCCTGGAGACCCATGACTCTGTGGCATCTCAGACATGCGAGACTCCGCCCCCCAGCCCACGGGCCTTCATGGAGCCAACTGTCACTCTCCCGCCTGTCCCAGCTGACGCTATTCGCATGGTGGGCATCCGGAAAGTAGCCGGAGAACACCTGGTAGGACTTCTAGAATATGTTCGTCTGTGTCAGTGTGGCTAATACTCTTGGTCTCGTTTCAAATGAGTGCTGTAAACAGTGGAACCGTTTAAATTCAAAGTGTCTATTTGAGTTATAGTAATCCAGTTATTGGTTGTAACCATGTGATGTAACATGAATAGTGAATTTTATTATTATTATTATTGTTATTATTATTATTATTATTATTATTATTATTATTATTATTATTATGGCTAATATTATTAATATTATTATTATTATTATTATTATTATTATTATTATTATTATTATTATTATTATTATTAATATTAATATTGTTATTATTATCATTATTATTATTATTATTATTATTATATTTTTCAGTCATTATTTTTTATCTATAGTATTTTCTGTTCACTCTTTATATATCAGCAAAATTATATGGATTTATACTAAATATCTACTATATAAATACTATGAATTATAATTTGGCATCTACTATGAATTATTCAGTAATGTCTGTAACTCCTGCTGTAATCTGATCTGTTTGCACAGAGTATGGTTTTATAAAATCGGAGGTATTTGTTCAGTTTGTGTTTATTGTTGAAATCTGTGCTCTTGTTCAGGGTGTGACGTTTCGTGTGGAGAACGGAGAGTTGGTGATAGCGCGGATCCTGCATGGAGGAATGATTGACCAGCAGGGTCTCCTGCACGTGGGGGATATTATAAAGGAAGTGAACGGTAAAGATGTTGGGGATGATCCGCGTGTTCTGCAGGAGATGCTGCAGGAAGCCAGCGGCAGCGTGGTGCTCAAAATCCTCCCCAGCTACCAGGAGCCCCATCCTCCCAGACAGGTATCAGACACACTGAAGGCAAGACATCAGAGATCAGAACAGTGGGGCTAAACTGCTGTAGGCTGAATGGGCGGGGCTAAACTGTTCATTAAACAGCTTGGTTTCCATTTATATGGCCCATAATGGGCGGAGAATGAGCCCAGCAGCGCTTTGAAACTTTAGGAACGATTGTATAACAGAACAAACTTTTTTAATGTTAAATGGATGATTGAAACTGACATGACAAGGCCAGGACCAGGCAGGACCATACTTTGTCTCTCACTCCTACTGGCCTCATTCACACGCCAGCTAGGTGCAGGTTGCACATTTCAAGGTGGAAAATAGTGTAATCATAGTGCAACGAGCCAGACAGCAGTTGATTGGTCAGTAGCTAGACATCCAATTTCCATGCATGCTTGCAGAGCTGTTTTCCAGTCTGGCACCGTCTGCGTCTCTGTCTGGCAGTACAAGGCAGTGTTTGGATTAACCAGGCTTCAGAAACTCACTGAGAGATGAGTGGATGGGGACGGGAGGCGTATGATTGTGCCCGTAGTGTGTACACCGCTGGCTGCTCCTTGCTGCTTTCTCATCCAAGCACTTTCCCGCTCTCGGTTGCCATGGACACAGAGCGTAGAGCTCCCAGAATCTCTGGGCTGTAAGGAGCATCGCTGGATGTGTTGCTGGTGGGCGGACGGGATGAGGGAAGCTGAAGTGCGTCACCAGCTGCGTCACAGAGAGCGCTCCTCTGCAGCCTGGCTTTATCACTGGCAGCCAGACCTGCTGGTACACTGGGGACAACGCATGCAAACCCAGCTCATCGTTTCTGAGAGTAATGAGCCGATTGAGTTCCTGAGCACATGACTTATGCTGGCCATCAAAGCTGACCATATAAGATGGCTTGGCTTGATGATGAACTAGGCCCCAGACTTAGCTTGACCCCTCTTCTAACACCATGGCATTGTAAACACTGGAGTGCATTAACATCAGCTAGGTCAGTTCCCAGCGGCTACATTTCAAGAGGCGAGCCCCCCTGCCTGGCACCCATTATAGCTCCTCCTTAGACAGCGGCTGCTTCATTAATTGCAGCTGGAGAAGCAAAGGACCATTTTATTGCAGACTGAGAAGAACGAGCTCGATTCTTGGGTAGGTCAGGACAGAGGGGCTGCTTGCCACCACTAACTTCCTAAAGCCCCCCATTCCAAAAAAAGATGTTTCCAAAGTTTGTGATGTATGCCGTGTTTCTGATTGGCCATGGTTGAAGCATCACTCTTCCTGCAGGTCTTTGTGAAGTGCCATATCGACTACGATCCGGCCAATGACAACCTGATACCATGTAAGGAGGCGGGGCTTCAGTTCTGTACTGGAGACATCCTGCAGATCGTCAACCAGGAGGACGTCAACTGGTGGCAGGTACAGTTGACCTAATGTGGGGGACCATTTAGCTTTCACACACAATGCTAGTTACGAATTATGGGGTCATTAAATAGTTGGTAGTTGGGGGTAGGTCTTCCAGGTGGTTGTTATGAGTCCCATATTCTCTGTAGTTTTTTTTATCATTTTTGCGATTCTGGTTTTAAAGTTCCTGGCGATGTCTGACGGGGAACAGAATGTCAGTGACTCCTTTGGGAAGACTTTGTTGACAGTAGATGCTACTTGGTTTGGTGTAGGATAGAGTACACAAATAAAATACTGATAGATCTGATGTTGTGTTTAGTTGTCGGGGCTTCTGCGTTTTCTTGCAGGCTCAACGTGTGGAGGGAGGGAGTGCAGGACTGATCCCCAGCCAACTTTTGGAGGAGAAGAGGAAAGCTTTCGTAAAGAGAGATGTGGAGCTCCCACCAGCAGGTAAACTGTACACTGCATTACATGTCTCGATTCTTTCTACCAACTCAAATTCTGACCACAGGTTTTGGGTCAGTAGTGACTCAGTCACTTGTTCCAGTGAATATGTGAGCTCCAACTGAGTGGAGGTTCTGATGTCTTTCAGGCACGCTGTGTAGCGGAATTGGAAGCAAGAAGAAGAAGAAAATGATGTATTTGACCACCAAAAATGCAGGTTTGAGTTCCTACTATACTTACAGATCACACAGCTACCTGGAGACCAAACATCTCCATTCCAGCAGGAAAAGGTTTCTGAGCCAGTGTTTACATTTCCGTAAGTAGTTCTTCCATGATTTGGGCTCCTTTAGTGATCCACCCCCTCATTTCTTTGGCTTCTCAGAGTTTGACAGGCATGAGCTGCTGATCTATGAGGAGGTGGCGCGAGTGCCGCCCTTTAGGAGGAAAACATTGGTTCTGATAGGAGCTCAGGGAGTAGGCCGGCGCAGCCTGAAGAACAAACTGCTGGTGTCTGATCCTCAACACTATGGGACCACCATTCCATGTGAGTCCACCTTAAACCTTCATGTAACCTCCACACAACCTTCACACAGCCTTTCA
>JAMWET010001075.1:0-7500 GCA_024036415.1 Prochilodus magdalenae | reverse complement strand
GAGAAGTTGATAGATAGATAGATAGATAGATAGATAGATAATACATAGATTAGATAGATAGCAGATAGATAGATGATAGATAGACCAATGCAATACACCAATGAGAATGATGTCTCCGCTATGAGTGATATGCAGGGTCTGATCATTATGTAGATAGATAGATAGATAGATAGATAGATAGATATATCTTACCAGAAAATGCTTACAGCCTTAAAAAAGTCTAAATCACCTTGTCAGGGGAAGTATTGTTGGTTGTAATACACACTGTCACCACTAAAGGTTACACACTGCTCCTTTAAGCATGAAATGGTTCCATATAGAATTACTCCACCAGTCAAAAGTTTAGACACGGCTACTCATAAAAGGCTTAGGTTAATCTTAATGCTTTGCTAGAGAATAAAAGTGACATCAAACTATAAAACATCACTCATGGAATTATACAGTCCACCTTAAACACCTCCGGAATGGAGCTTATAGGAGGATGAACCAGCTTTCCTAACCTGCAGTGGAGCTGATAGAACAAGGTTTATATATAGGCAGGTTGGAGCAATTCTATCAGTCTGCCCATCATGAACAAAGAACAAGAGCTTTTACACTGTGCAGAAAAAGAGAGGATCATCACACTCATCGTCAAGAGAATAGATGCTCCCAGAAGGAAGTGTGGGATTGCAGTGCTGTTGGGAAGGAAGATAAATTTAGACCGATTTGATCGATAGTTATTGAGCTACACATACAGAAGTAGTGTCTCTCAGTATGGAGTCGGGCCGCCAAGGTTGCTAACCACCAGATGTCTCGGCATGGAGTTGAAGAGGTTCATAATGGTGGCCTGTTATAATCCATCCCACAGCTCCTGAAGATGACCCGCTGCCGTTCTGAGCCACTCCATGACAGCCACGAAGCCATTGCAGTCTGTGGTGACATGGGTGTTAGGAACAGTGGTTGTAATGGTCTACGTGCATGTAGTCCTGCATGGTGCGGCTACCTGCCAACAGTGCTGGTACCAACAGGATCACATCACTGTTCACTGTATGTCCGCAATCATGGCTGTTGAGTCAGTCAGCTACAGTGATAAGACCCATCCTTCCTTACGGTCGACCCATCCTTCCTTACGGTCGACCCATCCTTCCTTACGGTCGAGTATGAAACTAGAACCATTAGCATGTCATACTTACCCATTCAAACCTACCCACCAAGTTTCATTCCTGCCAGTTAATTCTTTCTGGGTGCAGCTGTTTTGATGATGTGTGTAACACTGTGCTACATCAAGAGTAGATGTGGTGTATCAGGATCTGTACTGTTTCAGACTCTCATCAGCTGTTAGGTGTAAGCCTGCAGAGTCTTTGAGGTCACCAACAACCTCCATTTAGATGGGTGTGTCTAAACCTTTGACTGGTAGTGTACACCCTAAGGAACCCTTGGAGAACCACCAGTTGCACACAAGAGTGTGCAGCTACATTGAGCCCCATACTGTAAGACTGATTCATAAACCTTCATGCAACAGTTTTAAGCATGAATACTGGCAGCTATTAATGTAATAACAGGCGCATATGTGTGTATATATATATATATATATATATATATATATATATATATATATATATATATATATATATGCGTTTATGTATTGTTGAGGTATTTGTCTAAAGCACATTGGATGTTTCTGTTTTTTAGATATATAATATATATTTATCTGACTTTTTCTACGTGATGTACACTGAAGGTACTCCTGCTCCGCTTGCAGTGTCGGCGTGTGGAACATTTTTCTGTACGTTTTCTGAAATAAAGGTCTGGAACAAAGCGTCTGTCTGTCCTGATCATTCTGTTCTGATCATATGATTGAGATAATGAGCATGAGATTGGAGCGGGCCCAACCGATGACACACTTGGCTGTAAATTCGAGGTTCTCAGCCCAAAGAGCTGAAACAGATCAGTTACTCTCAGCCCCGGGCCTTCGTGCAGGCTACAGTACAGTGGGTGCCGTGTAATCGTGTGTGCATAATGCAGCGTGTCATTTTGGGTATATATAAACCCAGCTCTGCTTTAGACTGACCTTGTGAAGCATATGTGCTAGATTTCATGTTGCTAGTTTCACTGTTCCCTCATTAAATCATATTTTTGATTTGGGAGGCTACATTGTACGTGCTGGTCTTAAGGAGCCGTGTTCCTACACCCGGAGTAATCCGCAGGGCCTGTGGAGGATGTGGCTGATGTGTTTGTGCGCGTTATGCCTTGTGCTGGTTTTGGGAGTAGCTCTCTTCGTCCGTGAGATGCTGTGGAGGGGCAGCATTTTCACAGAGGATAGCCTGAGGCCTCCGGCTCCGCTGGTGACTGACCCAAAGCAGAGAGATGAGGTGCTGAAGAGAGGTAAGACCCCCCGAACTCCGGAGTGTTAGTCTCATTGTGCAGCATTTCCAGTATTCTAGAGGGGTAGTGGCCCAACCTGCCCACCCGTAAGCACTGTTCAGAATTAATCTTTTACCAGCTGCAGCTGCTGTTTTCAAGCAGTTACTCATATGAATGGGATTTTTGTTCAGTGTTTTTCCTGCATAATTAAAAGGTGGAAATGTAAACAGAGTGATTGAGAGTGGGGTCTGGTGTGAAATGGTTCAATGATGTTCTTTCCAGTGGTGGGATCCAGGGGTCACCAAGGTCTCTGAATGTGGTAATAGTCTTTCCCAAGGACTCTTACTGGTGTAGCACAGCATAGTCACCCTGAACGAGAATCGAACTGCGGTGGCATGGTAGTTCACTGGGAGGTAGTGGTGTGTGTTGCACCACACCAGCCATGCAAGAGGAAAAAGGACCCACTCTAAACCACCAGTGAACCTAGATGTGTCATCCGAGTGTCTATATGGAATGCTGATGATGTGGGAAAATCTGGAGAACCTAATAATAATAATAAACTGTAACCTGTTTATGAAGGGGTGTTAACTCAGCGGACGGCCTAGGAACACCCACACCTGTTTAAGTTGTGAGCTGCAATCTTGTGAGTGGGGTTGAACGCTGACCAGCGTGCCCATTTCGGAGAGTTGGAATTAGGCATGACAGTGGAATGCCATAATTGGCATCATGCAGGGTGAAGGTACAGGACACACCATTCATCAGAGCTCTCCAGAACACAGGCCTGACCGTACGGTGCAGTATCCTGGAATATCCCATCATAGTGGGGATACATGAATTCCATAAAGGGCTGCACATGGTCACCAGGCAGCAAAACGGTGCGGTCAGTGACATGTTTAGGCAGACCAGAGGATCCAACCCACACCATGAGAACACATCACACAACAGTGAACCTTCCCAGGAGTGGCTGCTCTACCAGCATGTCACCAAGAGTGCATCAACAACTCAGAAGAACCCAGTGCCTTGTTGACAAATGGGGTCCATGGCTTCATGAGCACGACACCATTGCAGTCTTTGGTGACTTTGACATGGTGGTAAGGACAGTCGTTGTAACGCTGTCTGTGCATGTAGTCCTGCGTTGGGCAGCCATCTGTCAATGGTGCATGGAGGACATGCATGCTCACCAAACACCCTGGAAGGCAGATTTAATCAGGGAAAGGGTCCATTGCCAAGGTCTCTGAATGCATCATAGACGTTAGGTTGGGTTCGAATCAGGTTAAACATTAAAACTGCTGCTGTGATTCTGAAGGACGCTCATTCTTCCAGTAGCGCTTTATAACAGACCGCCTTCAAGGTCGGACTTTTTCCATCAGCTTAATCTTTATTCAGAGCTTTTGTTGCTCTTCTCAGCCAGCATCCCCTTATTTCAGAAACCGCTGCCTTGTAGCTCCACCTGTAACCCATCTGCTAATGGGATGGATTATCACAGGACACCATTAGGAACCTCTACCACTGCGTTGGGGTGGTTTTCAGATGTCTTGAACAGAGCAGCATTCCAAAACCTTGGTTGTGTGTTTACGCTGGTATGCTGGTCAACCAACCACCAGCACCAGCCCAGCACTACACCAGCTTAGGCCAGCATGGAATGTGCCATTTTTCTGCATGGCAGTCACTTACTGATCTGTTCAGCACACTCAGACCGTTCTAGCCTGACTCGTTCAGTGTTCTCCACCTGAGTTCATGTGTCGTAGGCTTCCGTAGAGACCGCATCCCTGAGGATTTGGACGCTGTGGTCATCGGCAGTGGACTCGGGGGCCTGTCAGCAGCCGCCGTGTTGGCTAAGGCAGGGAAGAAGGTGCTGGTGCTGGAGCAGCACGACCAGGCTGGAGGCTGCTGCCACACCTTCCAAAACCAAGGCTTCGAGTTTGACGTGGGTGAGTTAACTGACCGGCAGCTGGACGCCGGTCAGATCCAGGGTCCTTCTGTTCTGAACCTTTTAGGGGCTCCAGTGATGTCCAGGGTACCCCCACATGACCCCCAGCCATATTACAGTACTGACATATCAAGCAGTGTCCACTCACTGTCCACCCCATTAGGGTAGAATGAGGACTATAAAATAAACAGCCACTGTTTGATTGTAACACATGCCTATTGGAGCTCAGGTATACACTACGTGGGCCAGCTGCATGAGAACAGCCTGCTGCGGGTGGCTCTGGAGCAGATCACCGAGGGTCAGCTGCAGTTCGTCCCACTGGAGCAGCAGTTTGACACGGTGCTGCTAGGCCAGGGGTCTCGGCGCAGAGCCTTCCACATCCACTCCGGCAAAGAGGAGATGGGGGAAAGTCTGAGGCGGCAGTTCCCCGACAACATGCTCGCTGTGGATCAGCTGATGAGGCTGATGAAGGTACATCACAGCGCTAAGGAGATCATTTCGTTTTGGCTGGGATTAGGATTAGGATTAGGCTGCACCAGGCTGAGATCCTCTGTATGTACAGTGTTGTGCAGGTCTGTGAAGCTGGGCAGTAACCATGAATTTATTCCAGCAGGTTTAGTTAGCTCACACCAGCTAGCATATTTAAATGAACTGTATGCTTTAGCTCCGCCCACGCACTGCACAAGCACGCCATAGGATGTGTTTACGTGCAAACACCACCAAAGGGATTAAATTCACTCTACAGATGAACACTGGGGTGTTTATATGAACACTATAGACACACATATACACACACACACACACACACACACACACACACACACACTACCCTTGATGCAGGTTTTATAGGGCGCCATGCTGGTCAGTCAGCTTAGCCGGAAATAGCTAACCAATAGCTGAGGCTAGCGTGCTAGCTAAGATGGACATACATGGACTGGACAAGTTTCTGGATGTAGCCACATCAGTGTTCAGACATTCTTCAATCAAAGAGTTGTGCAGTTGGGCCAGCTTTGGTGGATGTCTTCCCTGGCACCATTCCAAGGAGAATTCCTTGTAACTACTACTAGCAGACCCCCTATGACTGTACGCTTCCATACACCTGCAGATATAGCTACTTCCTTCACACTCTGGTCTTTGGCACACCCAAATCATTAACATCTGCTTTGGAGCCATTTTTTGCAGGAATCTAAAATTACTACGCCCTGTTATGGTGGATTATGTGCTACAATGTGCTTAAAAATGACCCTGTTCTGTAAAAGCCTGTTTTGAATACATTTCATGGCTGCTTAAGGCTTCTCCACACTCCAGTATAAATGCACTCATAGTCCACTTTTAGCTACATCTGGGTTCTACACCCAATATCCATTCAATCAGCTTCACTGGTCCTCTGTAGTTCCACAGTGCCAGACTGTAGTCCATCTGTTTCTCTGTATACTTTATTACCCTGTTCATCAATGGTCAGGACCCCCACAGGACCATCACAGAGAGGTATTGTGTGGGGAGGCGGGTCATTCTCAGTACTGCAGCGACACCTGAGCTGAATCCAGAAACCTAGGAACTCATAACACAGCATATACATCTCTTTGTAGGGACTAAGATGAAGCTTAGGCCCTGTGTGGTTACTTTCAGGATGCTGCTCGTCACACTCCCCTGCTGGCCTGTCTAAAGATGGTGCCACTGTGGATAGTGAAGTTCCTGATGAGGACGAAGCTGCTGAGTCGGATCTCCAGCGTGTTCGACCTCGCCTCCTCCAGCCACTCCCACCAGATGGCCAAGCTGACGCGGAATAAAGACCTGACAGCTCTGTCTTCGTATTTCTTCTACGGTAAAGCCTTCTTCTCCAGACACTCCTGCAGCAGTGCTTCCAGCAGTTATGAGCTTCAGTTAATGTGTGTCCGTGTCCTGCTCAGGTGCGCCCCCTAGAGACTCCAGTTTTCTAATTAACGCCCTGTTCCTGCACCACTATAAGCGGGGAGCGTACTACCCCCGTGGAGGGGCGAGCGAGTTCGCCTTCCACATCATCCCAGTCATCCGGAAGGCAGGGGGCGCCGTCCTGGTTCGGGCACCGGTTGAACGAGTCCTAGTTGATAAAAAGGGCACAGCGTACGGTGAGTATGCTGTTCATATAAAGCTTATACACCCCACCACCACCTCCTTCTCCTCCTCCTCCTCCTTCTCCTCCTCCTCCTTATCTCCATGTTCCTCCATTTCTCGTCTTAGTTAACTCCAGCCCAAAGCCTCAGAACTCACCTCCTTTGGTCATTAAGGAAGTTATCAGAACACAGAATCTTGTTCCTGACTCATTGCACTGGCATGGATTTGATTGATTTAATCTGGAGTACCAGGTTTAATCTACACTAGATTATTTAGTATTTAAAGATACAGGTTCTATATAGAGTCATGAGCTCTCAAAGAAACACTTGCTGTTATATAACACAGTTGTGTTTCATGTAGAGCTATTCCATTTACTAATGACCTTTTGAAGAACCACCGGTCTCTAAGATTACATGGTGTAAACCTTGTTGTACCTGGTTCTGTTTACAACCAAATGGTTCACTGGTGCACCAAAAACCTTCTCCTGTTAAAAAGTTGTTTGGTTTAATTGTAGTTGTCAGTGGAAGGAGGCTCAGAGCACTACTCAAGGGCTCTGCCCAGACAAGACAAGGACCCAAAGGCTACATTTATATTTAGGGCATTTTCCTGACGCTCTTATCCAGAGCGACTTACAGGGTTAATCATATTACAAGTAGGCGTTAGGAGTCTTGCCCAAGGACTCTTATTGGTGTAGCATAGTCCCAGGCCGCCATGGTAAAAGGCAGACTGCCTTACCACTCAGCCACCTCGGCTGAACATAGGTGGAGCAAATAAGTACTATATAAACCCACCTGAATTTGGGAAAGTTTGAGCGGGAAGTGGCACACACAAGGACGCCAGGGGAGACCGACTACCTCCCAAATGAACCGAGGTTTAAATGAAACTCCCAACAAAACTAGCCGAGTCAGAGACGGAGACACTGGTCAAATTTAAAAAACAGAAGGGGGAAAACTGTGCTGCCCTTTTACATGAACCAGGGAAACAGAGAAGGATGGGTGGGAGAACCCTAAATCCCTCCAAGGAATGGACACAGGGATGAGGGGGAGGGCGAGACCTCATAACCCTCAGCAGACAGGAGAAGATTTTTTTTTTGTGAAGGAGAGCACCAAAACTCTCAGGTTTCAGTAACAAGA
>JAMWET010001074.1:145000-153792 GCA_024036415.1 Prochilodus magdalenae | reverse complement strand
CCCCGAGGTCAACACCGTCCTTGTGCCAAACACCAAATAAACAATCACTCACCGCCGCCCTCTAACAAACACCAAATAAACAATCACTCATATCCGCCCTCTAACAAACACCAAATCATTACTTACCGCCGCCCTCTAACAAACACCAAATCACTCACCGCCCTCTAACAAACACCAAATAAACAATCACTCACCGCCGCCCTCTAACAAACACCAAATAAACCGCCGCCAATCAACTCACCAAATCGTTCCCTCTAACCAAACACCCCAAACCCAAATCCACTCACACGCCCCCCTCTAACTAAACACCAAATCATCCTCGTCTTCCCCGCCCCCCTAACAAACACCAAATAAAGCGTCATCACTCACCGCCGCCCTCTAACAAACACCAAATAAAAAATCATCACTCACCGCCGCCCTCTAACACCAAATAAACAATCACTCACCGCCGCACTCTAACAAACACCAAATAAAGCGTCATCACTCACCGCCGCCCTCTAACAAACACCAAATTATCACTCACCGCCGCCCTTTAACACCAAATACACAGTCATCACTCACTGCCGCCCTCTAACAAACACCAAATAAACAGTCTTCACTCACCGCCGCCCTCTAACAAACTTTAAACAATCATCACTCACCACTGCCCTCTAACAAACACCAAATAAACAATCACTCACCTGCCGCCCTAACGAAACCTCTAACAAGTGCACACGCACACCGCCGCTAACAACAAACCAATCAAAACTCACTCACCACTGCCCTCTAACAAACACCAAATAAACAATCACTCACCTGCCGCGCTCTAACGAACTACCAAATAATCACAGTCAACAAACACTCAAATAAACTCACGCACCGCCGCCCTCTAACAAACAATCACCAAACCGGTAAAAAACTACCGAATCATTCTTAATGCTGCCCTTAACAAACACCAAATAAAAAAATCATCACTCCACGTCGTCCTCTAACAAATGTCATCACATCACACGGGGCCACTAACAAACACCAAAATTTTTTTTTTTCAAAAATCATCACTCACTGCCGCCCTCTAACGAATACCAAATAATCACTCACCGCCGCCCTCTAACAAACACAGAATAAACAGTCACTCACTGCCGCCCTCTAACAAACACCAAATCATCACTCACCGCCGCCCTCTAACAAACACCAAATCATCACTTAATGCTGCCCTCTAACAAACACCAAATAAACAGTCATCACTCACCGTCGTCCTCTAACAAACACCAAATCATCACTCACCGCCGCCCTCTAACAAACACCAAATCATTACTCACCGCCGCCCTCTAACAAACACCAAATCATCACTCACCACCGCCCTCTAACAAACACCAAATCATCACTCACCGCCGCCCTCTAACACCAAATCATCACTCACCACCGCCGCCCTCTTACAAACACCAAATCATCACTCACCGCCGCCTTCTAACAAACATCAAATCATTGCTCACCGCCGCCCTCTAACAAACACCAAATCATCACTCACCACCGCCCTCTAACAAACACCAAATCATCACTCACCGCCGCCCTCTAACAAACACCAAATCATCACTCACCACCGCCCTCTAACAAACACCAAATCATCACTCACCGCCGCCCTCTAACAAACACCAAATAAACAGTCACCGCCGCCCTCTAACAAACACCAAATCATCACTCACCGCCGCCCTCTAACAAACACCAAATCATCACTCACCGCCGCCCTCTAACAAACACCAAATCATCACTCACCGCCGCCCTCTAACACCAAATCATCACTCACCGCCGCCCTCTAACACCAAATAAACAATTACTCACCGCCGCCCTCTAACAAACACCAAATCATCACTCACCGCCGCCCTCTAACAAACACCAAATCATCACTCACCGCCGCCCATATGACGCACCTCGTCAACTCCCGCGCCGCCCCTACAAATCTCACTCACCGCTGCCCTCTAACAAACACCAAATCATCACTCACCGCCCTCTAACACCAAATCATCACTCACCGCCCTCTAACACCAAATCATCACTCACCGCCGCCCTCTGACAAACACCAAATCATCACTCACCACCACCGCCCTCTAACAAACACCAAATAAACAATGTCTCATCACCGCTGTCTAACATCAAACAGTCATCACACACCGCCGCCCTCTAACAAACATCAAACAGTCATCACTCGCCACCATCACTCACCACTTCTTAATCCAGGGTGGACTCCCGTGGATTCGTTCTCACTGTCAAGCTAACGAGCGCTAATGGCTTAGTTAGCACTCTGACTTAAACTACGACAGGTAGCCCAAATGATCTGAACTCTAATCCTGACCACCAGGGGGCACAGTACCTAAAGCTCATCATACCCTGAAACTGCAGGTGTAGATCTGCTGCCAGCACACTGACCCACACGAGGTACACACGTAAACACGTGATCACACTCAGAAGCTGTATACACCGTACATCAGTGTGCCCAGATCGTATCCCGACCAACTTTCTGGTCAGGCCGAATGAGGTCCGAATGATCCGATCATGCATCCTGCCTGACTGGTCGCTGCAGCCAAGAGAAATCCAAACATGATCCGATCAAGCGGACGGTGAGGTAAGGTGTACAACAGCCTCACACGAGCTGCCACAGACTGGCGCGTCCACCTGCGGTCAGGTGACCTGGGCTGCACTCCCGGACCTGGGCTCGCAGGATTGAAGGCACAGTGTGTTTTGTATTATTGTCTGTTCTCTTCCGAACGGTGACGCCTGTGTGGCCTGTCTGTAAACGTCCAGCCTACCATCCAGCATCCCTCCGTTTCTCTTCGGACAGGCACCGGACCCGACTTGCACTTTTCTGCCCGAGGTATTCCATTTTTTGAAGATTAGATGTTTATTTTGCTTGCTGATGTCCGTTTTTACGAGTTTTTGTGGGGACGTGTTAGTTTTGTACGGGGCGGGCGGGGGTGGTCCCGGGGTACGGTCCAGATGGGGTGTACATATGGACTCGGAATCTGCATTTTTTTAAGGGGGGTTGAATTTGTGTATCTGGGAAAACATTTTGTGTCTATTTTAGGAAAAAAAAACCGGCATGCCCACAAAACGTTAGGACTGTGGTGCAGTTTCAGCGGAGCAAAAGCGTGCAGGGAGGGGTAGATATTTTTGTGTGACATCATCAGCATGGGCGGGTTCCTCCGAGATCTGTTGCTGTTAATGGATTTGTTGTACACGGATATGGAGACGTCTAATGGGTTTCGTTTGTTTTGTTATTTATTTGTTTGTTTATTTGTTTGTTTGTTTCTAGTAAAACCGTGTGCTGTTGTGGGATACTAATGTCTGCATCTACAAAGCTGTTAAAGGTTGATACTAGTTTAAGGTGGAGGAGACACGTCTCCTTTTCTCTTCGGTCCCCGACTGTCCAGACGTTTTCGTGAAGATGTTTGTGTGTGTTTGATTAAAAGGTGGAGTCGAACCGTGAACCCACTCGGCCTTGTCTCGTTACTAGTAAACAAAGTTTTCACCCTGTGTCCTTAAATATAGCTGCCTGATCTGCTTTAGCACTAGCCCATGAAGTTATCCTCATGGTTCATCATGTGTGCCTGAAGTGAATTGCTAGCTTCCAAGATCAAAACACACGCAAGACTTTATCATTCATTAGGGCCTACAGTGCCCATTTAAAATAGTGAGTTTATTAGTGATGTGCACTTCCCTTTAAAATCATTTTGAGGAGGGTTACGGGCATAGCTAGAAGGTGGACCAGCCAAACGTTGAATAGCTATCTGGTTAGTATCAAAAGCGCATTTGGACCCATATCATGTGCCATCAAACAATATGTCACTATTTCACGAATGCTACCATCCCAGATAATTAGTAAACAGTTCCGTTTAAGATCAAACTAACTGACACATTTTAGACGGTCCACAAGACGGAATTGTTCAGTGGGTCATCAGTTAGGCCTGACAGTGCCCTATTAATAATGAATAATTAAATGCTAATATTTGGAACTTTTATTTTCTGAAATTAAAGTATGGCTAATTTGAAGCGGCGTACATTCTTTTTTTTAGGTTTTGAGATTTAGGCCTGCTGTAAAATGCTAGTGAGATCAAGTTGTATACAAAGGACACTTGATAACCACGGTTGGTCTGAAGGTGGACCAGCAAACTGATTTTAACATGTTCGTTACATATCTGACTGATTGTTTTAGTATCAAGAGACAAAACATTGTTCACTCCCTAATGACATGCTCAAAAAAACTAAAACTATTACAGAAAAAGAAAACAAGCTCAAACATCACAAAAAACAGTTTTGATTAATGCTCATGTTGGAATTCTAACTGCTTAGTTTTATTGATTATTTGTATTGAATGCTAACCATGGGCTAATTTGAATCGTGTACATTGTTTTTTTAGTAATTTCTGCGTGCTGATTTAGGGGCTGTTAGCTTTCATGCCCTTCCTGTTAGCCTTACTGTAAACAGTAATGTTTAAAAGAGATACATGATAACCATGCCTAACGTGAAAAATAAGGGCTGTTAGCTTCCCATTACACCGTATCTGAAATTACATATCTGACTATATTTACACACATTTTAGACGTCCACAGACTACCATCGTTTACTGGGTTAATGCTAACATGAAAACAAAAACGTTAACTGTTAGCCTGATTGCTACATGAAAACAGAAACAAGCTAACCATTAGCTGACTGCTAACACAAAAACAGTTTTTAGCTTAATGCTAACATGAACACAAATAGGAACTAAGCTAACGGTTAGCTTTTATTGATTAGCTATGTTGTATTTGTGGGTGAAGTAAACCTTAACTGGGCTAATTTGAAGCACGTACATTCTTTTTTAGGATAAGCTTTCTGCGTGCTGATTTAGGCCTGCTGTTAGCTTCATGCTAACTGCCTTCTGTTAGCCTTATTGCTCAGGCTCCAAACTCAGTAAACTAATGTATTTAAAAGAGATACTTGATAACCATGCTAACGTGAAAATAAGGGCTGTTAGCTTCCCAGTACACATTTGAACCGTTTAAACAATGTTGAAATTACATATCTGACTATATTTACACACATTTTAGACGTCCACAGACTACCATCGTTTACTGGGTTAATGCTAACATGAAAACAAAAACGTTAAACAGCCCGGATTGACATGAAAACAGAAAAACGTTAAACTGCAAACGCACAAACAATAGATTGCTTGATTGCTACATGAAAACAGAAACAAGCTAACCGTTAGCTTTTATTGATTAGCTATGTTGTATTTGTGGGTGAAGTAAATCTTAACTGGGCTAATTTGAAGCACGTACATTGTTTTTTAGGATAAGCTTTCTGCGTGCTGATTTAGGCCTGCTGTTAGCTTCATGCTAACTGCCGTCCGTTAGCCTTATTGCTCAGGCTCCAAACTCAGTAAACTAATGTATTTAAAGAGATACTTGACGGGAAAGTGATAGAGAGTCCACAGCGGGTAGTTTTCAGGGTTATTTTATTGTCAGCCATATAAACGTTTCCATCTCATTACAGTTAAACTTGTTTAGAGTTACCGACAGTGTTCTTCAGAGGAAAACACCAACATACGATCTACAGACAGTCCATTACACATACAGCACATTAGAGACACAGTCACGAACATGTTCCTCCACCACCTCCATCAGTTCCTCATCAGCCACACCAACAGGCCATCCAGACTGACCATAGACTTCGCTTGAATGTCAAATTTACAGAGTGGGCTTTTCTGGGCTGAAGCTTGACAGTATGATCAAAACCTTATCTGCTGTGACCAGGCGAGACGTCCTGCAGAAATCTGATCCGAGTGGCTGTCCAGATGCAATGTACTAGATAGTGGGGGGGGCTTAGCAAACCGCTTATTATTGATTATTGATTGGGATACTGACCTTTGAAATACCAGGGGTTCAGTATGCAAATGAGCCCTCTGTGTGTGTTTTGTATTTGTAATCATTTGGGGAATTCATGTTCATCACTGCCGCTTTTCCACTGCATAGCACGGCTCGCCCTGACGCTTTTGGTACCAGCTGTTCGGGTATCCGTGCAGATGTAGCCCCCTCTCTGTGTACTTGATGGGGACACAGCATGAAGCTGCAGTGACGTTAAGGGGACAGATTCTGTTGGCAGCGAGACAAAAGGATGCTGAGACAAACTACATCAGACCCCGAGACTATTCAGGTGATGCCTCCTCTCCGACCAATCAAGAGTCTGCGGTGTGTTTGTGACCTTTGGGCTCAGGTCAGCTCGCTTGGGAGCCTGACGGAATACCAGGTACCGGGTTTGTCCAATGGAACACTGGGACCATGCGGTGGAAAAGCTTCTTAATGGGGATTGATCTGGGTCAAATCGGCGCAGGCCAATCGTGTGGCATTATCGCCAAATCGGTAATTAACGTAACATTAAGTAAACTGCAAATGCAGCACGTAGTAATGTGACCCACAGCCATGTTGTGCACTAGACAGAGGAACCCTGAATCTGATGTACCTCAGAGTTCACTGGACCACTCAGGGTTCGTCCACGGAGCATGTCTGAGTAACAGCGATATCATGAATGTCCATACAATCTGACTGACCCTTCACATCATTCGAATAATTAATCAAGAGATGCAGCAGCACCTCTGGAGTCATCCAGAGTG
Organism: Prochilodus magdalenae; assembly: GCA_024036415.1. Taxonomy (NCBI): domain Eukaryota; kingdom Metazoa; phylum Chordata; class Actinopteri; order Characiformes; family Prochilodontidae; genus Prochilodus; species Prochilodus magdalenae. The sequence continues at coordinate 147,170 of JAMWET010001074.1, read as the reverse complement.
ACCCAATCAGATGCCACCGTCTCTGGAGAACGTTATAACAGCTTAGAGATTCTGATCTAGAGTCAGACGGCTTCTGTCCGCGCCGATATCTGCTCCGCAAATCTGACCCGGGACCAGCTGCCCTGCTCTGCAGTGTCGTGTTACTATGGCCCCTGAACCGGACGCTGGTTAGACCGGTGTCCCCTCCTTGGGTGGCACTTCTTTCTTCTCGGTTTGCTTATCTTCCACTGCTCCTTCACCTTCAGGTGGAACAGTCTCTCTAGCTGCAGCAGAACCCCCCTCTGCGGGAGTAATGGCAGAGTCCAAAGCAGCACAGCTCTCCTGTAAGGGAGACAGCACGTCCTGTGCGTGAGGGGGAGCACCCTGAGGCACGATGAAGCCCATTTTGGCACCTTTGCCCGCCGCTGCACCCTGGTGGCTGGGAGACATAGTGATGCCCTCGGTGTCCTGCAGCCAGTCCATCTTCTGCATGTGCTGCCGGACAGCGTCGTCCACTCGAGCGTCAATCATCGCCTCCGTCAGCACGCCGTCCTCGGAGGAGTACGCAGCAGCCTGAGAGAGGAAAGGAGGAGATATAATTCACTACTAGGACATTTACAGGTGCAGCACACACCTTTAGTCGGAGATCTCCTGCCTTGTGGGTGAACATCTCCTGACTAGCGCTCCGTTCTGTGGGCATGATGGAGGAGAGCAGGAAGGGAAGGAGCTACATGCTGATCTCTCCATCACTGGAGAGACCTCAGAGAGGTGATGAGGCTTCATATTCGCCAGCTCCTGGATCAGGTTTTCCTGTTCCACCTTAACTGGTTTGAGATTTTACAGGTTCCACCTTAACAGGTTTGAATCTAGCTGCTGCACCATTTAAGATGGAATGGGAAAATTCAACCAAGTAGCCGAGGCACCCTGATGGTAATACCATCATGAAGGGAAAACGATGACTGTGCCTGTAGTGAGACTTCCAGTTGGAACGAAGGGGTGAAGGAACAACGCTGGTATATGGATGAATGAATGAACGGGTGTAGGTACCACGAACAACACCTGTATTGAACAGGCAGTGAGAGTTTGTAATCGAAGAGGTACTGCACTGCCCCCTGCTGGTGGACATGAGCACTGTGACACACAAACTAACTGGTGTCCTACTTTCAGTTATTTTGGTCTATGAGAAAGAGCTGTGTGGTGGTCTAGATTAATCTAGAACACCACCAACAGGACCTGGAATGGGAGCAGCAGACCCTCCAGATCTGATCTGATCCTTACGATTGCCCACCCTCCAAGACACGGCTCGTTCAGGTTTACACTGAACACTGGAATGAAGCCGAAAGGCTGGACGATCAGATCCCATCAAAAACTGTTTGAAGTCTGTCATGGACATTCCCTCACCTGCCAGGCCACGCCCAGTTTGGAAATCTCTCGGCCAGACATGCCCTCAGTTCTCTTGGCGATTTCGGAACATTTCTTTCCATAATCAAACTGAGCCACTTTCAGCCGCCTGAGAGAGCGAGAGAAGGGGGGAGAGAGAGAGAGAGAGGGGGAGAGCGAGAGAGAGACAGAGAGAGAGAAATTAGGGCATGTGATCAGAACACAGATAACATGGTCTATATAGAGTCTAATAGAATCTTATTTAAGTCTCTGGAAAGCAGTGTACTCACTGTCGCCCCCCGGTGGCTGGCTCCAGCACATATCTGTCAAAGTAAAGCCTGACGAGCCTCTCTCTCTCCTCCGGGCCAGGAAGGGCAAAGTTCACGATTTCATCAATACGGTCATTAATGGCCCAGTCAAACTGTTCAGGCTGGTTACTGGCCAAAACCAACATAAACCTGCACAGAGAGAGAGAGAGAGAGAGAGAGAGAGAGAGAGAGAGAGAGAGAGAGAGAGAGAGAGAGAGAGAGAGAGAGAGAGAGAGAGAGAGAGTGTTTGTGAAAAAGAATAAAGTCAGATCACAGTGGAGGTGAAGGTAACCAGACGTCCCCCTCTAAACGCGTATGTGGATGAACTCACTTGTTGCTCTGCTCTCCGGTTCGGTACAGGAATGCGTTCAGCGTCGCTCGCAGATCCTCACTGATCTTCTCCTACAGTCCAGAAAACAGGACAACCCCGTTATTACTCCTCATACAAACAGACCCCATCACACAGAGCAGCAAACGGACTGGAGCCCAAAACCCAGACTCGG
>JAMWET010001074.1:92500-140000 GCA_024036415.1 Prochilodus magdalenae | reverse complement strand
CTACTTACACCTCCCTGCGGAAGAACCTACAGTGGCCATTAGGCTTCCTGCCCAACTTCTCACAACATAAATGGGTTCTCCAGCACCGGCGTTCTAGCTATTTATGCTACCCATCAAGCTCATATCACCAGCCCAGTGTAGCAATTCAGTGTTTCAAACATTTCTTGTTCAAATTAATTCAGTTCAGACTCAAGATTATTAATCACACTAGCCAATCAGAACATCCTTATTAATCTATTACTGCTGGAAAGATGTTCTGATAAGCACATTCACCGGATCTTTAATACAGTTATTACATATTTATTACACTACAGTTTTTCTGTTTCACCTTAAACTGTGTTACATCCTGGCATTATATTAACTACTGCATCATTTAAGGTGGAATGGGACCATTTAAACAAGAAGCTGGAGTCTCAGTTTTAAATGTTGGTTGTATTTTTGATTACAGAGATTTAAACTATGAAAATATTTTTCCTGGAATTTTATGTACGGAGAAATATGCTCTATTAAATAACATTGACACAAGAGTTCTTATTCATTCTACGTCTTTCAGTCGGTGCTATAACGCCAAGGCTGGGCTACTGTTGAAACATGGCGGCGGCAGCTCCTCTGTAGACATTCTAAGGGTCATTCTAAGATATAATGAAAACTTAACTAGGTAATTACACACTAATGAAAACATAGTTCGGAGTATTATATTCCACTTCGCTATCCCCAAATCTCACACACTGCTCCTTTAATCTGATGTCCTTGGGGATCATTTCAAAAGGACAGCACCTCTGTTTCTACTGAATTCACTTTCAAGGAGGCAACAACAGGTTCTGGTGACTCCTATTTACCTTCATCTTACTCTGATGCTCCATCTGAACCGTCTGCTCCTGCATGCGGGCCAGGTCCAGTGCTTCTTTAGCATGACCTGGGATTCAAAGGTCAGGACATCCACATTTTAATGATCAACAGGCAGCACTCCAATCCCATCTCATTCATCACCAAAACACAGTGGGAACAGGACTTACAGGACTTTGTGACCTTTGACCTACTGACCTTGGGAATGAGTGAACGAGGATAGCAGCCACGTGCATACCGACACTGTTAATTGACAGTTAATCCGCCTGCAGTCTGCTTTTACTACAACCCCTTCTTTAGCGCAGCTATAATGAGTGCTCCGCCGCGGGTCTGTATATTTAGTTACTTTACAGTGTTTAAATTGCACAATAATTACTTAAGTAAATACGTGTTTACACAGTACAATAAACACTTAAGATAATTACGTGTTTAAATGGTACAAGTTCATTTTTATTCAGACTTCCGGTTTAAATTTGTAGTTTCTAATGTGGAACATTTCAATGCTCTTGGCTTGGAGAGCGCAGCGCGAAAAACTACAACTCCCATGATGCACTGGGACCACCAAGCGGAAAAACGAGAGTTCACAGGTTAAAGCTCTAAAACAAGGGCGAACGCTACAAAATAATTATTAAATAAACTATACATTTATTAATCTGATATTTTATGTGCATAAACGTGTTATATCTTTACCATTTTAAAATGTATGAAAAATTAAATGAAATGAAAATGGTTAATAATATTCTTTGCTGGGTGACGGCTGAATCCCCTGAGCTTAGACTACAGTTTACCTGCTGATGAGATTAAATAAACAAGACAGTTCCAAAGCCGTTTGCTCAATAAGGTCTTGTAATATGGTGGATTAAAAGCGATATGAAATCTGAAGGAACCTGTCATTAACATCATTGGGGTGAACTTGCATCACCCAGCAGCGCTGCTACCAGGCGAGCTAGCATGCTAATGTTCCCTGTATGATTATTCCTGTTTGAGAAACGGGGATATCTCGCTGTGCTGGTGCTGCATGTTCTCACTTACGGGACTTGTCGAGCTCCCTCGCTGCATGGGCCGCCCTCTCCAGTCCGGTGGGGTCGAAGTTGCTCCACTTGTCCTTGGGCTTGTCTCCCCCGGAGCCCCCGGAGCCCCCGGAGCCCCCCGAGCCTCCAGGCGGAGGTGGCGGCGGCGGAGGTACGGGCATGTCCGGTGGAGGCTCGGGCTGACCGCGGTTCAGACCAAACAGCCACGACATGGTTCTGATTTCGGGAGAAACGGGCGGACGGAGAACCTACAGCCGAGAGCCGGTTACTACTGCGACCACACGTGTGCGAGTCACGGTGCTGCGGAGCTGAACGAAGTCTCGCGATAACAGGGGGACTGAATGGGGCACGCTCCGAATAGCGGCTACGCCACTAAACAGCTTCTAAGGGCACTTTGATAGGGCCGTTATGGATCATACTGTTGAATATCCATAATTTAAAGACAAATAGAAATATTAATATGAATTTATGTTTATGATCTTTCCTGATTTGAGTGGCCTGTCCCTGTCTGTTATCGTGGATTTGATCTAGGAGGTGGGTTGGAGGGAGTAGAGGTTAGGGAGTAGGGAGCAGGGAGTAGGGGTTATCACTGCTAAATGGAACAGACCATGAAGCGTCCTCTAAAGGTCACACTGAAGTCCCGCCCAATAACCGAGTACGGTGGCCCCGGTAGGCCTCAAGGCGTTTGGCAGGAGGTGCCTGAGCTGGAGCTCCTTCACCCTGTGCTTCTGCAGTAACTACTACTGACTATTAACCCGGTTTATCTTTATTTATGTATTTTATTTTATGACTGGAATATATTTTTAATTCTATTAGACACAAAGCATCATGTAATAAACTAATAGCATACAAGCTAATAAACTAGCGTACTGGTACATGTGTAAAGGTCAGTGTTAGTGTCCATCATGAATGGTAACTGTATGGCTAGAAGTGACCCGCCTGCTATCTGGGCTGTTGGATTGGCACTGGGTGTTGGTTCCACCGCTGCTGATGCTGTGTTCAATAAACCAGCATTGTCTTAAAGCACTGTGTCCCGTGTCTCCTTTTGCACTAACGACACACTAGCATCACGAGTGGGATAGTGCTCCCGAACTGGAGACTGGAGAGGGATGGTGCTGCCACAAGCTTAAAAGCACCATCCCAAAAACCAGCCAGCCCGGCTGAGGATTCCGGGGAAGGAGTAGTACGGCAAAGGCCAGCAGCAAGGTTCGCAGAGGCAGCACTGACCAGGTGCCTCCAGCGAGGTGGTTGGGGGAGTCAGGCCTCCAGAGTACACCCTCACTGGCACTGACAGCATGGTAGGTGGATCCCACGGGTAGTGCAGAGGAGGGCCGCCACGAACAGCTATGAGGTGGCAGCCCTCTATGCTCCGATGGTGTGAGGGGCCCCTTTGGGTCACCAAGGTGGATGTCCATTAAACAGGGGGCACTGTATAGAACCTCGTTACTGGCTGGTCCGGACATGGAAGACGCACAGTGTGTCCTGTACCACGTGTTACATACAGTAGCAGTAACATCATCTGGTGTGGGGAAAAACGCTCCCCAGAGCGACTGTGGTGTTGGGAAAACTCCTCCCACCTTCAAGAACATAAGGCGCCGTAGCCACCGTCACTCACAGAGCCACACTGAAGCGGAGGTTCGATAGGAAAGAGATTTATTAACAGGAACAGCACATACATAATCACTGTATATATTTACATACAGACACAGAAGGCATTATACACATACATACAGGCCCCTCCCCCTTCATTCACAGACCCCACCCCCTCCATTCACAGGCCCTATTCAGTATATGGCTGATCCACGCTGGAGAGCGTCAGTGCATAAGATCAATCTCAGTTTTCCTTATCCAAACCGGAGACACCCAGCTGCAGCCCTGCGCACCAGCAAACAGGCAGCAGGTCCGAGAAGCCATCACTGAACACAGCTGGATAACGCTGGCTACCTAGCTAGCCAACATCTCAGGGGATCTGGGCTGCCTGGGGTTTGGCTTACCTGGCTGCAGTGGGACTTAACTAGCCTTTTAAGAGGAATTCCACCAGAACTCCTTAATAATTCCACGTCTGAGATGTAAACACAGCGGGTTTGGTGTGAGGTGGTTCAGATGTTCTGTACAGTGGTGGTGATGGGAACAATGGTTCTTCATATCTAGAACACATATAAGACATTTTATTGACTATCTAGAACCTCCACGTGTCTTCTGAGTCTTTGGGGGACTATTTGACCTCACAGCGCCCTGCAGCATGTATCCCTCCACCATGAATGGAGTTTAAGGCTGAGATCTTCTCCACACTATCATAAACAGCGTCTCAGACATCAGGCAGCGTATTCAGAACCACCTCATGTAGGAACTTCCTGTGAGGGAGCTTTTAGAGGAGACGTCTGGTTACCTGCACCACCACTGTGACCGGCTCTGACTCTAGATGAGAGTGCTGTACACCAAGCCCACTCTGAAAAACGTAATAATGTGGAATTTTTGAAAAATCGATGGAGGACCCTTTTAAAGGAAAAGCCACACTAAGTGCGAGAAGGCTTTGAAGTTCAGACAGAGGCTGTCTGTGTTAATGGACTCCACCAATAGTATTCTTTCAGTTACTGGAGCTGTGATTGGTTAGAGGGCTCATTTGCATATTACAGCTTCCTGCACCATCAGTATTGCTAAGGCCGATACCACGACAGCGATTAATGACAAACGTCACACTGTGCAGCTGTGAAACGCTGGTGCCCACCAAACTCTCCAGGTCTAAACGTCACCAGCTGAACATCTGGACACGGGCGTAGTTGTAGAAATTCTCGTGCTGCCCCGAGGCTCTGTGGAGAAGCGGTACAGGAGCGCTGTGATTGGCTGAGAGGGGAGTCATTTACTGTAGCTGTGTGATGCGTGAGAACACGCCCGGCGGCTCTTTCCCATCGCCCAGCGCTGCCTGCAGGCCCTCCTGCTGCCGTGCCCGGGCCAGCGTCGCCAAAGCCTGAAACGTCCGCGGCTCTGTGATCGCCAGGTCACACAAGACCCGCCGGTTCAGCTGGACGCTGCTCTGGAACAGAGATTTAAATCTCAGATTAATATCAGCTCTCATTTACCTAACAGAAGCTCAACACCACTACACTGCTACCTATTCAGCATCCAGTATGAATCTCCTATAAATGATTTATCACCTGCTATGAATTATCCTGCACCCAGTTTGAATTATCCTGCACCCAGTTTGAATTATCCTGCACCCAGTATGAATTATGCACAACTTAGTTTGAATTATCCTGCACCCAGTTTGAATTATCCTGCACCCAGTATGAATTATGCACAACTTAGTTTGAATTATCCTGCACCCAGTATGAATTATACTGCACCCAGTTTGAATTATCATGCACCCAGTATGAATTATCCAGAACCCAGTTTGAATTATCATGCACCCAGTATGAATTATCCAGAACCCACTATGAATTACTCAGTATTTACTATTAATTATTGAGTATCCACTATGAATTATCTGGCAACATATATGAATTATCCTGCACCCAGTATGAATTATCCTGCACCCAGTATGAATTATCCTGCACCCAGTATGAATTATCCTGCATCCAGTATGAATTATCCGTTGTGAAGGTGTAATATACTCACCTTTACCAGGTTGTGTATTAGAACAGGATATTTCATTCCGTGCTCCCGGGAAGCCGCAGCTATGCGAGATATCCACAGCTGGAGGAGAGAAACAGCAGACGGACAGATTCTCAAAACACTCATAACCAAGGGAGTGGCTGCTTAGACAAAACCAGACCCGTTACTAGCAGCTCACCGTTCTCATGCTGCGCCGCTTCGCCTTTCTGGCCTTCGATGCGTAGACGAAGGCCCTGCGGACCGCCCGGACTGCCAGACCATAGCATCGGTTCTTCCTGCCTCTGAAGTGCTGCCAAGGTGAGACAAAGCGCAGATCACTCATTAGCCCACCCGTCACTGCTGAGGATCCACCATCTGTTCTATGAGCATGGTCTGATAGAGCTCCAAAGCCAGAGGCTGGGTGGAGCAAGAAGCTCCACTGACAGGTCCTGGGTGGAGCAAGAAGCTCCACTGACAGGTCCTGGGTGGAGCAAGAAGCTCCACGGCCAGATGTTGGGTGGAGCAAGAAGCTCCACGGACGGATGCTGTGTATAACACCTGCCTTCTTTGCATCATGAATTACTATCCCGGTGTGTTTACAGCACCGAGCTAAGGTTGCTTCACACTGTCCAGCTTCTTATTGAAACTTTCCGTTCCACCTTAAATGTGAAGCAGACACGATACGGCGGCTGCACGTGCTCTGCATTGTAAACATTACTGCACATTTAAGGCGGAAGGGACAATTCAGAGAAGTACGAGTTTCAGCCTCGTGTCTAAAGCCCTGAACTTCTCTCTGCCACACTGCTGGTAAGAGGATGTTGTTAGCCGATGCTAATGCTTTAGCTTCTGTCTGGAGTAATAAAAGTCCCCTCACCCGAGCATTCTTCAGCAGCTCCTGAACCTTCCAGTAGCGATCAGGTCCCCGACTCCGTATCCAGCAGGGCAGAGTCAGGAACACCATGATGTTCTCGAACAGGCGCTCTGAACACACTGAGAGAGTATGACCTTAATCTCCGCTGCTGCCCAGCGTGACTGCGCTTCCGGGACCGCCGCGCAACGCGCATGCGCGAAACAATAAAAGTCCCCACTAGGTCACGTTAGTTAACCGTGTATATTAATTTGCAGGTTTAAAAAGTTATAATTCGATAAGTATGTCATTATATTTTAATTTGTGTTATGATTATTAATGGAAACAATGGTTTATTAATAAATCATGTGGTTTCGGTCCAGAGTCTGTGTTATGCAGGTGTAATGCGTGTTATGCAATTTTCTATTGTGCAAATTAACAAAGATAAAAGAACCAAACTAACAAGCGAGGCTTTGTTCTTGGGGAAATCTCATTTTACGTGTTGGATGACGTGTTATATATATATATATATATATATATATATGTGTGTGTGTGTGTGTGTGTGTGTGTGTGTGTGTGTGTGTGTGTGTGTGTGTGTGTGTGTGTAACAACATTTAATGCATAATAGTGTATAAGTTTAATAACAGGAGCTGATGAAGCTGAAATCTGCTCACACACACTCTCTCTCTTTCACACACACACACACACAGCTTTTGTTTAGATTAATGTATCTACTTTATATTAGTTATATACGAAACGATGAAGATTAAACCAAGAAAATGTAGATAATAGTTTTGCCTGTTTTTATTTTGTTAGAAAAGAAGAAGGTGATGCTCATACGAAACGTCAACAGCAGATGGAATAGTTTCGCCACTGGATGTTGACACGACCAAGAAAAACAAAAGCAGATTATACAATTTTGTGATTACATAATTTTGTAAATACGTCACTTAAATATGCATAAACTGAAGTTTACCAACAAAAACAACCTCCTTTATGACATTACGATATAAAAAAGCCAGGTGACACGAAAGGCAAGCTGTCAGTAGTTATCCCTATGTATTTTAAAGGCAAACATACAAATATGACAAGAAAGGATCAGCCAAAAAGACACTTAACAATAAATTAAAAAAAAAAAAAACCTTACCTAAGGGGAGGATTCAAAACAAACAGACATCACATTATACAAAAATATCAAAACATATACATAATTATTACTGTTTTGGCAGCCTTCTTATTCTTAACCTCAAATACAATTAAATTAAAATAAAGAGGGCTTTGATATGAATAGTTACATTAATTAGGAATTAGCTGGCATCACATCACTTTATATTATATAATTATATAATATTTACCTGTCTTAATAGAGGAGATATTTGTAAATCCAAACTACATACATTCAAAAGAATATGCAATCAGGTTTCTGTATAATAAAAGTGAAAAACATGCTTAGGAATTCCATTATAACATCACTTTAAAAAAAAACGATTTTTTATTTATTGAACATTTATTTTCTGTTTGTTGTTTTTTTCTGTTTGAAGTTATTTGTTCAGGGAAAATATAATAAATGTAATAAAAATGAAAAAGTTTCCACTCCTTGCGGACCTCGAACCATAGAGCCTCAGTGCGCAGCTGGTAGCCGCGGTGCTTGATGGGCCGGTGGAGTTCCGGTCTGTGTTGTCAGTAATGGCGGCGCTGTGTAGTTGTGCGGCTCGTCAGGGCGCTGCGGTTCTCCGCTCCTCCACCGGCCTTCTGGTGAGATTCACACTCACAGCACCCTCACATCTCAGGCGGTCATCCTTTTAAGACCGAACACGGACAATATAAACCCGCAGAGAAACTTTTAACTGGCTGTCATTGCGTTCGTTAGCCTGTTAGCTTAGCTTAGCCTAGCCAGGTCACTTACTTAACCGCTGCGAGATTCAAAACAAGGGGCTTAGTGGGCTTCACTGAAGGCAGGTTTTCAGGTGTGGACCCTCAGAATGTTGAGGTAGGTAGCTGGAATATCCCAGAGTGTTGTTTTGGACGGGTTATTATTTTAACGTTATAGCGCGCGAGGGACCTCTGACCTTTATCCCTTCAGGTCTTAGAGAAATAGGGGGGGGAATGAGGAGCTTGACAGCCTCCACAGAGCCGGAGACCTGCTCCCCCTGAGTCCGGTCAGCCTCAGCCGGATGGTTTGGATTTGACTGTATGAGTTTACTTGTTGGTACAGTGAGTTATGAAAGCCGGAGTGATGTAACATCTCCTGTGGTGTAGGATGACAGCTGGGGCAGCCTGTGAATAGCTCCCTCATCCTCTGACCTTCCAGGCTCTGCTGGAGCTTCTGCTTCTAGTTTAGGTTTTCCTTTCAGTCTTCGTGAAATGCTTCTCCACCTTTTGGTGCCAGCTGTGGTGAATTCTCATAGGATCAGCATCAGTAGGTCATATACGTAGAGCGAGAGAGGAGTGAGAGAGAGACAGCTGTTGCTGTAGGAGATTAAGCAGTGTGATAAATTGTGAATTAAACCCAAAGGGGAAGTCCACCATGTTTTCCAAAATTTCGGGATAATTCAGTCCTTGAGTTATGAGGGGTCATTCAGTCTGGGTGCATGTGGAAATGTTCACTGTTGGGAAACGTACAGACTTGTAGGGACTATTTGACCTCCCAGCGCCCTGCAGCATGTATCCCTCCACCATGAATGGAGTTTAAGGCTGAGATCTTCTCCACACTATCATAAACAGCCTCTCAGACATCAGGCAGCGTATTCAGAACCACCTCCTGTAGGAACTTCCTGTAAGGAGCTTTTCTAGAGTGCAGCGATTTACACTAAACCACTCTGAATTGTATATATAATTATTTTTGATTATAATTTTTTAAATATTGGTTCTTTTTTAGGTTCTCCTTTAGGTGTGATATAACCTTAAAGGTGCAGTATTGCTGAGTTTCCAGCAGGGGTTTCTAATTAGTTACTGTAGATGACATATTAGACTGCAAATAAACAAGTCATCTTCTGTATATACAGAGTTTAAAAAATCTGGGAGCTTTTACCTGTTTATTATAATAATAATAATAATAATAATAATAATTAGTCTATATGTTTATTTATAAATAATAAAAATAACACACACACAGACAAACCTATACACACTGTTGCGACAGTCAGGTACAGAGATAAGGCCCGTTCGTGCTCACGTCACATGGGCGGTCGAGTGCGAAACCCACCCACCACATTTGATTCCTGTGGGTTGATTCCTTCTGGGTGCAGCTGTTTGACCGTCTGCAGGTTTGGTTATAGAGAGAATTAAACGAGTCCAGTGTATCTGGATTTATTGGAGCACAGCCGCACGTACGATCACCGCACACCTCCAGTTGCCGTATATGTGCTTCAGCTCCTTTGACCTCAGAGGATCCAGTGACGTTCAGGGAGAGAATCAACAAGCCGGATCGGCTTTGGAACGTTTGTGTTTACCACAGAGTGATCTGGCAGCTACTTCAAAGACATTCAGTCATTTTTCCCATTTAGGAAAGACTTGGAATGGGGTTCCTTATTTAGGCATCAGCTCAGCTCGGAGGTCCACAGCCACCATCGCGGTGTTCCCACATGGTCAGCGGTCGTTGTTTAGATGTGTTGTTCTGGCCCAGTCTGCCTTTGTAATGACAGTTCTTAGTCCAGTGTAAGCAAAGAGACCTCCTAATGACGGAGCGTATGACGTAATGCGCCCGGATCCCACACAGCGCTCACTGGTTTTCCGTGTTTTAGCGTGGGTGACCTTCCCTCACCCTCTCCCTGGTGCCCGTTAGGCAGGCTGGGCTCGGCTCGTTCCTTGTTTTGTTTACTGTTGTTTATTTTCTCGTTACTCTCGCAGGCCTTGCGGTATGTGCAGACCGCTGCAGCTGCGGCTCCGGCCGCCCAGCCACGGATTAAGAAGTTCCAGATTTACCGCTGGGACCCAGATACCCCGGGAGACAAACCCCGCATGCAGACCTTCGAGATCGACCTCAACGCGTGAGTGCCTCCCCACACGGGACGGACGTTATTCGTGGTAGCTTTGGAGCTGTGATGCTAAAGTTAGCGGTGGGCGATACAGTGATATGTTATCATGACCATGATAAACTATTATAGGTATCATCAGAAACGCTGACTACACAAACTCACCTGACAAAAAAAAAAAATGTCCCCTAACACACCTCCACCAGCACCAACAATAGCTGGGACTGGATCGGGCATGTACTGGACGAGGTTCTGGATGTAGCCACATCAGTGTTCAGACTCTCTCACATCAGAGAACTGGTCAGGTGGTCCAGATGTGGTGGAGGCCTTCCCTGGCACAGTTCCGAGGAGAATTCCCTGTAGACTGGGATTGTATCCACTGCTGGTAGACCCGTATGACCGTACGCTTCCACACACCTGCAGATTCAGCTACTTCCTTAACACTATGGTCTTTGGCCACGCCCACATGCAGTCTCTCCTTTTAGCCAATCATCCACATCTGCTCTGGAGCCATTTTCCACACATGGAACGAGACATTCCCTGCACTGTAGCACCTCTTCCCAATCTATGGATCCCGTCACTCACACCCCACAGGGATTTAAAGCACCACCATCATGCCAGATGCCAAGTGTGTCTTTGCTTGGTTGATTTTTGGCTGAACAACCAATTTATAATGGAATTTTGTCAATTTTGAAATTAGTTTGGTGTGGAATCTTCCTGATGTTCTGTACAGCGGTGGTGATGGGAACCAGGGTTCTCCATATCTAGAACACACATATTGACACTGTATTGACTATCTAACCCACCAGTGAACCTACACATGTCTTCTGAGTGTGTATGGAATGTTGATGATAAAAATCTGGAAAACCTGGAAATACTAAGTCTCTTTGGGGGACTATTTGACCTCACAGCGCCCTGCAGCATGTATCCCTCCACCATGAATGGAGTTTAAGGCTGAGATCTTCTCCACACTATCATAAACAGCGTCTCAGACATCAGGCAGCGTATTCAGAACCACCTCATGTAGGAGCTTCCTGTGAGGGAGCTTTTAGAGGGGACGTCTGGTTACCTTTACAGTGCTGCCGCTGGAACACCTGGTGAAGGTAGGCAAGGTCCTCTGAGGGCTGATGATTTGAATCAGGTCTGGAACAGATTGGGCTTAATCTCCAGGAGGAGCATCAGTAACAGCTGAGCCGTGCACCTTGTTTGACTTTAAGCGATCCCAGACCGAGAATGTTCTGTTGCTCAGACACTGTGAGTGGGCGGAGCTAAAGTGCTATAGGCTGAGTAGGTGGATATATGTAAATATGTTGGCTTTAGGACGTCATGTGAACAGTGTGGAAGACAGTACAAGCTCATGAGCTGGTGAATAATTTAATTTCAGGTTGGTTCCTTTTACGTTACCTAGTACATTGTGTGTTCATTATGAACGAAGAGCCGAGAACTGTTCATTGAAAGGTTCTCTAGAGAAGCTAAGGTGGTTCTATGGCTGCACTCAGAGGAACCATGTTTAACTGTAGGCAGGCTTCAGCCGCTGCTCACTAACTGCGGTGAGAAGGTGCCTGGGTAATAAAGAACTGATCTTAATCACAGTCCTGATTGTTTACCGTGTTCTGTAATTGGATAAGGACTGGTCCTAGGCTTCAGTAGCTAGTCTCTCTCTCTCTCTCTCGGGCATGTAGACGAATATCTGCAGGTATCGGTTCCTCAGATATGCCAGTGAAGCAGTGAAAAGACACGGTGGTTAAAAGTGAGTCCACCGGGGTTTTATGACTCTGGTTTGGACTCTGAGCTGCTGACTGTGGAATTAATATTAACAGACTTAAACCACTTCTCTGTACGGGACACAACTACTGAAAACTGTTACGAACTACTGAATACTGAATAATTCATAGTGGATACTGAATAATTCATAGTGGATACTGAATAATCCATAGTGGATACTGAATAATTCATAGTGGATACTGAATAATTCATAGTGGATACTGAATAATCCATAGTGGATACTGAATAATTCATAGTGGATACTGAATAATCCATAGTGGATACTGAATAATCCATAGTGGATACTGAATAATTCATAGTGGATACTGAATAGTTCATAGTATATACTGAATAATCCATAGTGGATGCTGAATAATCCATAGTGGATATTGAATAATCCATAGTGGATACGAATAATCCATAGTGGATACTGAATAATTCATAGTGGATATTGAATAATCCATAGTGGATACTGAATAATCCATAGTGGATACTGAATAATCCATAATGGATACTGAATAATCCATAGTGGATACTGAATAATCCATAGTGGATACTGAATAATTCATAGTGGATATTGAATAATCCATAGTGGATACTGAATAATCCATAGTGGATACTGAATAATCCATAATGGATACTGAATAATCCATAGTGGATACTGAATAATCCATAGTGGATACTGAATAATTCATAGTGGATGCTGATTAATCCATAGTGGATACTGAGTAATTCATAGTGGATATTGAATAATCCATAGTGGATACTGAATAATTCATAGTGGATATTGAATAATCCATAGTGGATACTGAATAATCCATAGTGGATACTGAATAATCCATAGTGGATGCTGAATAATCCATAGTGGATACTGAATAATCCATAGTGGATGCTGAATAATTCATAGTGGATGCTGATTAATCCATAGTGGATACTGAGTAATTCATAGTGGATGTTTAATCTGTACCGTGTTGTGTCCTCTCTGTCCACAGCTGTGGGCCGATGGTCCTGGACGCTCTGATTAAAATCAAGAATGAAATGGACTCTACGCTCACCTTCAGACGCTCCTGCAGAGAAGGTCAGAAACACCCCTAACCTACTCACCCCCCAGTCCCAGCCAGCCGAATGTGTTTGAGAGTACATCTTTAACTTCTGTGCTGGAGCTGCAAGGCTAATGTAGCTAACAGGCCGTTAGCGCTGCGCATAGTGCCTGTCTGTGTAAATGGACAGACTCACAGACTGAACTGATCTGTGCTCATGTACTCTGTTCCATGTATGTGAGTCATACGCTGTTAGAAACCACATGATCAATGATTTTTATTTCAGAAGTGATGAATTTGTGCTGTTAGTGTTGGTAGTTGTGGTAATAATAGTAACTGTGTGTTCAGGCATATGTGGGTCGTGTGCGATGAACATTAATGGTGGGAACACATTGGCCTGCCTGAACAAAATTGACACCAACACCAGCAAAGTGACCAAGATTTACCCGCTTCCACACATGTATGTGGTCAAAGACCTGGTACCGGTGAGTATCCACCACAGCCTCTCCCTCACTCTGTACACACCTCACACCAAACCCTCTCTCCCTCACTCTGTACACACCTCACACCAAACCCTCTCTCCCTCACTCTGTACACACCTCACACCAAACCCTCTCTCCCTCACTCTGTACACACCTCACAACACACCCTCTCTCCCTCGCTCTGTACACCCCTCACACCACACCCTCTCTCTCTCACTCTGTTCACACATCACACCAAAACCTCTCTCCCTCACTCTGTACACACCTCACACCAAAACCTCTCTCCATCACTCTGTACACACCTCACACCAACCCTCTCTCCCTCACTCTGTACACACCTCACACCAAACCCTCTCTCCCTCACTCTGTACACACCTCACACCAAACCCACTCTCCCTCACTCTGTACACACCTCACACCAAACCCTCTCTCCCTCACTCTGTACACACCTCACACCAAACCCTCTCTCCCTCACTCTGTACACACCTCACACCAAACCCTCTCTCCCTCACTCTGTACACACCTCACACCAAACCCTCTCTCCCTCACTCTGTACACACCTCACACCAAAACCACACTCACACACTCTGTACACACCTCACACCACTCCCTCTCTCCCTCACTCTGTACACACCTCACACCAAACCCTCTCCCCCTCACTCTGTACACACCTCACACCAAACCCTCTCTCCCTCACTCTGTACACACCTCACACCAAACCCTCTCTCCCTCACTCTGTACACACCTCACACCAAACCCTCTCTCCCTCACTCTGTACACACCTCACACCAAACCCGCCCTCACTCACTCTGTACACACCTCACACCAATCCCTCTCTCCCTCACTCTGTACACACCTCACACCAAACCCTCTCTCCCTCACTCTGTACACACCTCACACCAAACCCTCTCTCCCTCACTCTGTACACACCTCACACCAAACCCTCTCTCCCTCACTCTGTACACACCTCACACCAAACCCTCTCTCCCTCACTCTGTACACACCTCACACCAAACCCAAACTCACTCTGTACACCTCTCACACCAAACCCTCTCCCTCACTCTGTACACACACACACCAACACCACTCCCTCACAAACACACTCTCTCAAACCCCGCTCTCACTCACTCTGTACACACCTCACACCAAACCCACCTCTTCCTCACTCTGTACACACCTCACACCAAACCCTCTCTCCCTCACTCTGTACACACCTCACACCAAACCCTCTCTCACACTCACTCTGGACAACTCACACCAAACCCTCTCTCCCTCACTCTTGTAACACCCTCACACGCCACAGCCTCTCCCTCACTCTGTACACACCCTCACACCAAACCCTCTCTCTCCCTCACTCTGTACACACCTCACACCAAACCCTCTCTCCCTCACTCTGTACACACCTCACACCAAACCCCTCTCTCACTCACTCTGTACACACCTCACACCAAACCCTCTCTCCCTCACTCTGTACACACCTCACACCAAACCCCCTCTCACTCACTCTGTACACACCTCACACCAAACCTGCTCTCCCTCACTCTGTACACACCTCACACCAAACCCTCTCTCCCTCACTCTGTACACACCTCACACCAAACCCTCTCTCCCTCACTCTGTACACACCTCACACCAAACCCTCTCTCCCTCACTCTGTACACACCTCACACCAAACCCTCTCTCCCTCACTCTGTACACACCTCACACCAAACCCGCTCTCCCTCACTCTACACCTCACACCAAACCCGCTCTCCCTCGCTCTGTACACACCTCACACCAAACCCTCTCTCCCTCACTCTGTACACACACCTCACACCAAACCCTCTCTCCCTCACTCTGTACACACCTCACACCAAACCCGCTCTCCCTCACTCTACACCTCACACCAAACCCGCTCTCCCTCGCTCTGTACACACCTCACACCAAACCCTCTCTCCCTCACTCTGTACACACCTCACACCAAACCCGCTCTCCCTCACTCTACACCTCACACCAAACCCGCTCTCCCTCACTCTGTACACACCTCACACCAAACCCTCTCTCCCTCGCTCTGTACACACCTCACACCAAACCCTCTCTCCCTCACTCACTTTGTACACACCTCACACCAAACCCTCTCTCCCTCACTCTGTACACACCTCACACCAAACCCTCTCTCCCTCACTCTGTACACACCTCACACCAAACCCTCTCTCACTCACTCTGTACACACCGCACACCAAACCCTCTCTCCCTCACTCTGTACACACCTCACACCAAACCCTCTCTCCCTCACTCTGTACACACCTCACACCAAACCCTCTCTCCCTCACTCTGTACACACCTCACACCAAACCCGCTCTCACTCACTCTGTACACACCTCACACCAAACCCTCTCTCACTCACTCTGTACACACCTCACACCAAACCCGCTCTCCACTGACGTCATATCAGCACAGTCCAGAAGGTAGCATGACGTATGATGTGTTTCCTCCTCAGGACATGAGTAACTTCTACGCTCAGTACAAGTCCATCGAGCCCTACCTGAAGAAGAAGGATGAGAGTAAGCAGGGGAAGGAGCAGTATCTGCAGAGCGTGGAGGACCGACAGAAGCTGGTACATCATCCACCACACACTGCTGCTGCAGCTCCACCCAGTTTCACTTTACCCTAACAGTGTTCGCTTTAGCGGGGCGACTGGGCACACAGGCAGCGGGGCGACTGGGCACACAGGCAGCGGGGCGACTGGGCACACAGACAGCGGGGCCGCTGGGCAGGCAGGCAGTCAGGGGGGCCGCTGGGCAGGCAGGCAGGCAGCGGGGGCGCTGGGCAGGCAGCGGGGGCGCTGGGCAGGCAGGCAGGCAGCGGGGGCGCTGGGCAGGCAGGCAGGCAGCGGGGGCGCTGGGCAGGCAGGCAGGCAGCGGGGGCGCTGGGCAGGCAGGCAGGCAGCGGGGGCGCTGGGCAGGCAGGCAGGCAGCGGGGGCGCGGGGCAGGCAGGCAGCCAGGGCGCTGGGCAGGCAGGTAGTGGGGCAGCTGGGCACGTACAGGATTATAGCACTGGTGGTTCATCTGAGGGTTCTTTGTGGCAGGACGGGCTGTACGAGTGCATCCTGTGTGCCTGCTGCAGTACCAGCTGTCCGAGCTACTGGTGGAACGGAGACAAATACCTGGGACCCGCCGTCCTCATGCAGGTGAGAGACCCTCATCTACTACACCACACCTTTTTATCATGGGGGAAAAAAAGGTGTGTTTATTTAGGGAGGTGTGACCTGACCTCATGCAGGTAAGTGTCTCCACTCCCTGGTTCAGTTCTGTACCAGCGTTTTACTGTGCTGCAGTCCTTCAGGTTCCTCTTAGAACAGAGGAGTGAGGGAAGTCCAAACTGTTTTGACACCTGTGTGGGTGTTGTGCTTGTGTTGTGCGTGTCCAGGCGTATCGGTGGATGATCGACTCACGTGACGATTACACTGAGGAGAGGCTGGCGAAGCTGCAGGACCCCTTCTCTCTGTATCGCTGTCACACCATCATGAACTGCACCAGGACCTGCCCGAAGGTACAGCTCTCACACCACAGCCAGACGGCAGACGCTTCACTCACCCTCAATAAGGCTGTGTCCTTTTAACAATGACTAATAACAAGTATAAATATACTTAACTAGAACATAGTATATTAATAAATATTAAAGTTACCCCAATTATATTAAAAGTATGTCAGAACATTGCAGTAATAATATTAGATATTAATTTAGAATAAGTAATAATTACGTTGTTAATGGACCAGCCTTTAGAATGTGCTCAGCTAATTATTAAGGTTATAATTTTTTGACTTGATTGACAGATAAATATTATACATTTTATTTTTATAAATTTTTTACTATACATTCAATGCAGTTATATATTTAAGTGAATAATTTTAGCAACTCAGTGCATTTGGCTCTGGCTGTGCAAATTTGTGCAAGTTAAATTAAAAAAAAAAAAAAAAAAAAAAAAATTGTTATATATATTATATATCTATATATATATATATATATATATATATATATATATATATATATATATATATATATATATTATATATTTTATATTTATATATATTATATATATATATATATATATATATATATATATATATATATATATATATATATATATATATATATAATTTTTTTTTTTTTTTTTTTTTATATATATATATGTATTTTTTTTTTTATTGTTTATATTACTGTTGTTTTACGTTGTGCGCAGGGACTGAACCCAGGAAAGGCTATAGCGGAGATCAAGAAGATGATGGCCACGTATAAGGAGAAGAAAGCGGCCACTGCGTGATCCGAGGTCCACCTTATCCCCTCCATAGCGGCAGTCCATAGCGACAGTATCCACATATAATGGTTAAGATACTCCGAGAAACCTGACCAGCCACCAGACACTGATCTCCCTCAGCGCCTCGCACCCTGCGCAGCCTCGCATCACTCCACAGTTTCAACTCCATAGTTATCCCATACTGCATTCCTTTAGTGCTGTCTGTTTTATGACCTCCAGGTGTATATACCCAGGTGTGTAGAGGTGTGTGTGGTGTGGTGTGGTCAGAGACTTTTGAAGAACGTTACATCCTAAAACCTTCTCTTGTATCCACGGAGGATCTTGATTTGTGTAATAAATTAATGCTTATACGTCCATTAATTCTGCCGTCGCTTCATTTTACAGTGCATGTGCATTTTACACGCCATAACCGTGTCCTGGGCGGAGTCATATGTTGTGTCGTAGCATCTGTCCTAGAGAGTAACACACGGCTGATGCATCATAATGGATACCGTCTGACCTACAGCTCACGACAGTGTACACACGTCTACATGGTGGGGTCGGTGCATCATAGCCAAGTTCACACGCAGGGTTTATTATCCTGGTTTGGCAGGAACAGAGAGTACGTGTGTAGACGTGTGCGGACGTGTGTAGACGTGGAGGAAGTTATTTACACTTAGAGTATATAACTTGACCAGGGATGTCCAATCCTCTACGTACCACTGTATACATAACCAGCAAGAGCATTGATGGTATAGCAGCTGGAGAAATACTGACACCCGTGTGGCCACAAGGGGGCAGCAGAGAGCAGACTGAAATATAATACAGTGGTGGGATTCCTATTAAAAATAGACTTTTCTGGGAAATCTGCTCTCCTGTTTCTGGACTCCGAACAGCAGTCGCACTGCCGGGTTTGTTGTAGCCCTACATACCTACGATAGTACACGTTTGGCCAGGGCTTCCAGCTTCGTGGAAGAGCCTTCACAAACTGGGGTGTCTTGAAGTAAGTTATAATGGCATGATTTATGGACGAAGCTCAGGGACTGAACATCAGTGTGTATACACTCATCACCAAAACAACAGCTGCACCCAGAAGGAGTCAACCCACAGGAATGAAACCTGGGGGGTAGCTTTGACATCATGAGACTTACTATTGATTCAGGTTCGCACGTGACCTACGGGACAGTGGTGTCCTCCATGGGTCATCCTGTTAGTGCAGCACCATTGGTAGACGGCTGCACCACGCAGGACTACATGCACACAGACCGTTACCACGACTGTCCTTAACACCACGTCACCGTCACCAAAGACTGCAGTGGTGTCGTACCGGACTGTCATGGAGTGACTCAGAATGGCAGCGGGTCATCTTCAGTGACGAGTCCCGCTTTAGTCTTGGTGGAGACGCCCAACGAATCCGTGTGTGGAGGCACCGTGGTCAGCACCGAGATGAACGGTGTGTGGTCACACGTCCAGAAGACCTGGTGTCCCTCCACCTCCACCCCTACCGCACCATCTGCAGGAACTGTGTGAGGGTGTTCAAGCTGCATGGGATGGATTATCACAGGACTCCATTAGGAACCTCTACAGCTCCATACCGAGACGCCTGGTGTGTTGGGTTAGCAAACACGGCGGCCCGACGCCATACTGAGAGACAGACTTCTGTATGTGCAGCTCAATAAATATTGATCATATCAGTCTAAACTTATCACCAGTTATTGATCCTGATCACCCTTAACAGCACTGCAGCACCGCACTGCTGGGATTCCCCTTTATCTCGGCCCAGTGTCCAGAGCTCCTCACAAAATGGAAGGATGTTGTTGAATATGGCAATCTCTCCTCCTGGTATGAACTAGGTAGGCCGCTTTTGTAGCGAGTGGGCGTGGCTTAAAGTTCGCGCAATCGGGGCAAGCGCTAGGACCCGGGGAGCCTCAAAGAGGCAGTCCGTCCCAGACTCGCGCGCATAGACACACACACACATACACACACGCGCGCGCACGGCGAGACTGAGAGTCCACTCCGGAGAGACTGAAGACCCCTGAAGGTAAGCGTTTCAGACCCCTTCTCACTTTAAACAGGCCGGAGTGACCGGGGAGTGCACCGGCAGCAGCCGCGCGGCTCTCAGGGTCACAGTCTGGGGCCACTCACGGGGTCCCTTAGGATCCAGCTCCCAGCCGGAACACTGAGCAGTGCAGGAGGGGGTGGAGGGGTCTCCGCTGGCTGGTGTAGCGCTGGTGATGGGGTTTAATCTGGGATAGTGCACTTTCAGGTGAGTATGGAGCTCCATACTGTAGCACTGTGTGTGTTATGGGGAGATGGAGGAGGAGGGGGAGGTGGAGGGAGGGAGGGGGAGGTGGAGGGAGGTGGGGTATATAGCTTGGGGCCAAATGACAGTACAATAGGAAGAGACAGCCAACACAAATACTGCGGCTGTGCTGGAATGGAGTGAACCCCAGACTGTGAATGAATGTGAATGGACGAAGCCAGAGAGGAAGAAGAAGAGTGGAGGAGAGGAAAGGAAATGAGAGGAGAGAAGAAAAGAAGAGTGGGTGAGGTAGGGAGCGAGGGAAGGAGAGAGGAGAGGAGGTGAAGGGGTTCTCCTGCTGTGTGTGTTGGGGGAGGGGACAGTAAAGGGGGAGGAATTGGGGGGGGGGGTTAATAGTTCCCAGATGTGAGCTGTGAGAGCATATGGTTTTCCGATGGCCACTGTGATGCACTGGAGGAATGTCTGGCTTCACCATACCCTCACTAATGCACACTCCGTGGACTCGGACTCGTATGAGAGGGATCCGGAAACTTTTCCAGTCACTGGTAACTTTAATAAAGCTCCCTAGGAACCGCCAGTCAGGACAGTCTTGGTGTCTCTGTAGTTCCTCATTAACACAGTACATAACATGTAGGGGTGGAGGTGGAGGGACACCAGGCCTACTGGACGTGTGACTACACACCGTTCATCTTGGTGCTGACCACGGTGCCTCCACACACGGATTCGTTGGGCGTCTCCACCAAGACTAAAGCGGGACTCGTCACTGAAGATGACCCGCTGCCATTCTGAGTCACTCCATGACAGTCTGGTACGACACCACTGCAGTCTTTGGTGACGGTGACGTGGTGTTAAGGACAGTCGTGGTAACGGTCTGTGTGCATGTAGTCCTGCGTGGTGTTAGTAGCAGCAGTATTAGTAGTGGTATTTGCAGCAGTGTTACTAGCAGTGTTAGTAGCATTGTAAGCAGCCATGTTAGTAGCAGTGTTAGTAAAAGTGTAAGTAGCAGTGTTAGTAAAAGTGTTAGTAGCAGCAGTGTTAGTAAAAGTGTAAGTAGCAGTGTTAGTAAAAGTGTTAGTAGCAGCAGTATTAGTAGCATTGTAAGCAGTAGTGTTAGTAAAAGTGTTAGTAGCAGCAGTGTTAGTAAAAGTGTAATTAGCCGTGTTAGTAAAAGTGTTAGTAGCAGCAGTGTTAGTAGCATTGTAAGCTGTAGTGTTAGTAAAAGTGTAAGTAGCATTGTAAAGCAGCAGTGTTAGTAGCAGCGTTAGAAGCATTGTAAGCAGCAGTGTTAGTAGCAGTGTTAGTAGCAGCGTTAGAAGCATTGTAAGCAGCCGTGTTAGTAACTGTGTTAGTAGCATTGTTAGAAGCATTGTAAGCAGCAATGTTAGTAAGATTGTAAGCAGCAGTGTTAGTAAAGGTGCTAGTAGCATTGTAAGCGGCCGTGTTAGTAGCAGTGTTAGTAGCATTGTAAGCAGCCGTGTTAGTAAATGTGTAAATAGCAGTGTTAGTAAAAGTGTTAGTAGCAGTGTTAGTAGCATTGTAAGCAGCAGTGTTAGTAGCTGTGTTAGTAGCATTGTAAGCAGCAGTGTTAGTAGAATTGTAAGTGGCCGTGTTAGTAGCATTGTAAGCAGCAGTGTTAGTAGAATTGTAAGCAGCAGTGTTAGTAGAATTGTAAGTGGCCGTGTTAGTAGCATTGTAAGCAGCAGTGTTAGTAGAATTGTAAGTGGCCGTGTTAGTTAATGTGTAAATAGCAGTGTAAGCAGCAGTGTTAGTAGCATTGTAAGCAGCAGTGTCAGTAGCAGTGTTAGTAGCTGTGTTAGGTCATTTGCATGATTAGTACTGTCTGCCGAGTGATCTGGTCATCCAGAGCTACTGGTCCTTCTAGTTGGTAACTTGTTTATCAGGGAGTCGACTGATTTTCCTCCTGGAGGAATACGACTTCCTCAGACTCGCCTCAAACTCAGAGACTCTCCTGCCTCAGTGTGTTCAGTGTATGTGAAGATGCGGGTTCATAACAGGAAACACTCTATAAACATAAACACAGAGCTCTGCAGCGGCTCAGCGGGCGCTAACGCCACCCGGTTCAGCTAATACGGGTTTAATGAAAGCTAGAGGGATCGACCGTGTGCTACGGTTCTCCCAGCTGCTGTGTCCTCCTTACATGGCTCTCTGTGTATGGGGTTCTCCGTGTGCCAGGACGGCTGAGGATAAGCAGACCTGTTAACAGAACCACGTTCCAGAGAACCGGCCCATACACTGAGTGGCTCAGTCATGAGTTAAAGTCATCGATGAGGGAGTCAGCGGATGAAGCAGAGTCAAAGGCTGTATTCCCAATGGAGGAACTGGAAATAACGGGAATGGTGGAGAAGTGTATGAAGCCCGGGTTATCTGGATTAACACAGTCGCTCCTGGCTCAGTTCCAGATTAACACTTGTTAGGCTGGGAGGCCTTAATCAGATAGACTCGGGCTGAAAGAACTCGGACCCTCCATGGTGCCTCGTTAAGAGGAAGGGATCATAAATGAAGATGCTAATTCGGAATGTTTTGGGATTCGGATATTTACTTCCTTTCCAGTAAATGTGACCTGCACAATACACCCTGCTCACCCACGCCAACCCCGTGAACCCCAGCCGCTTCCTCGTTTATTCAGCTCCACTGTGGGTTAAACAGGGCTCCTGTTAACACGTCCAGGTCCGAACCTCTACCGCCGTGCCGCGGTTCTGTGTTCATTGAGTCCAGAAGACTCCTCAGTTATCATTCTAGATCTTTCTCTGAGCTGAGAGGAGGAACCGGCTGCAGCTGAGTTACAGTCTTACACCAATGAAGGAACACAGTGTGCCACCACCCTGGGCGCTAATGGTAGCCAGCTGTAGCTAGCACACCTAGCAGCTAGCGTTAGCTCTCGCTGGCTAACACCAAACCGGCCCTGTGTGTTGACCCCTGACTGGACTCCGGGGTTTACAGGGTGTTCCTTGCTATAAACCCGCATCTCCATGTTCCGGGTGTTAGCTGTTTAATGTGCTGTAAAGCTAAAGCTAATATAGCTAGCCTTAGCTCTGCCTTAGCTAGATAGCTAGCTGTCTTCGCCAGCCCTTTACTGACTGACAGGTCTGATAACTGAAATACAAAGTCATGACTTCATAGCTAGAAGCCCCCTGAAACCCCCCAGACTATATCGAGGATCGCAAAAGGGCCAGTCTGGCTTTGCTAGTAGATGCTAGCGTTAGCTAGCTAGCTAGCGTTGTAGCCCTGTGGTACCTTGTTTTTGCTCATTGGTGCTGAACTGTAACTCAGCTTATCACCTGCAGACCCCCCTCTCCTCTTACCCTTCAGAAGGAACGAGCTAGAATGAGATGAGGAACCGCCCACCTCCCCAAAAACTGAGCTTTGAGTATTCGCTTCCGATCGGTACAGGATCTGTTGAGCTGGTATTTGGGCCAGGCCTGGTTCCCAGGTTCCGGCCTCGTTGTTGCGGTAAAGGAACGTTTGGACCTGGATGTGGACGTTACGTCACACGGTGTCAGACTTAAGAAGCGGATTAGGCTAATCACCGCCTGGACCATCATGGAGCAGCTCTCCCATCCAGACTGCACCACAGCTGCGCCAGGAACCCCGCAGCGTCTGTGGCGTCGGCCAGCTCGTGTTCGCTGATGGATCATGGAGACATTCCGGACCAAGCCTGCAGAGTTCTGCAGGGAAACGTCTGAAACCACACAGCCCCAAACCGAACCAGTCCTCACAGCCAGGGAGAAGCGAGAGGTGTGTTTGAAGTGAAGGCCGTTCAGTCTGACGGGTGTTCTAACAGCGGGCCTGACCGAGTCCGAGGTGCAGCACTAAAGTCTCAGAATACTTTTTGGAGCCGCCGTATGAGCATAAACTCACTGACTCACACGGCGCAGAGCGCACTGTACTCACTCAACCTGATGACCCTGAGGTAGAGAGAGAGGAGGGGGGGGAGTAAAGAGAGAGAGAGGAGGGGCGTGGAGGGGATGGAGTAAAGTGAGACAAGGACAGAAAGAGGAGAGAGTCTGGAAAGAGAGGAACTGCAGGAAGAGAGAGAGGGGCTTGGAGACAAAGAGAGAGGAGGTGACAGTGAGGGGGAGAGATGAAAACAGAAGGGAAGACTTGGTGAGTAGGAGGAAAGAAGATAGACAGCCTGATAGAAAGAAATGGGAAAGAGAGAGAGTGTGAGAGAGACGGTGGGGCAGGGGAGGGAGCTGTGTGTGTTTCCTGAAAAGCACCACTCCAGAGCGTTTAGAGAAACGATAGAGGGAAAAAGGAAAAGAGAAAAACAGGGATTCTTAACTCTCGTTCTTACCGACATGCCACATTCTTTCTGTCAGAGGTTCGTTCTCTCTCTCTCTCTCTCTCTCTCTCTCTCTCTCTCTCTCCTCTCTCTCTCTGTCTCTCTCTCTCTCTCTCCTCTCTCTCTCTGTCTCTCTCTCTCCTTCTCTCTCTCTTTCTCTCTCTCTCTCTCTCTCTCTCTCTCTCTCTTCATCCTCTCTCTCTCCGTCCATCTCTTCTCTCCTTCTCTCCTCCTTCTCCTATCACTCCCCAGCATCTCTCTCACTCTCTCTCTACCCTCTTCTCCTTCTCTCTCTTTCTCTCTCTCTCTCTCTCTCTCTCTCTCTCCGTCTCTCTTTCTCCTTCTCTCTCTCTCACTCTCTCTCTCTCACACACACACAGTGTGTACAGTACAGTGTGGTACAATAGCATAGTGTGGTAGTATAGCAGTATGATTACATTACAGTATGATACTACAGTGTGAGTATAGTGCAGTATGGCGGTACAGTACAGTGTAAGTATAGTGCAGTATGGTGGTACACTACTGCAGTGTGAGTATAGCGCAGTATGGCGGTACAGTACTGCAGTGTGAGTATAGTGCAGTATGGTGGTGCAGTACTGCAGTGTGAGTATAGTGCAGTATGGTGGTACAGTACTGCAGTGTGAGTATAGTGCAGTATGGTGGTACAGTACTGCAGTGTGAGTATAGTGCAGTATGGCGGTACAGTACTGCAGTGTAAGTATAGTGCAGTATGGCGGTACAGTACAGTGTGAGTGTAGTGCAGTATGGTGGTGCAGTACTGCCGTATGAGTATAGTGCAGTATGGCGGTACAGTACAGTGTGTGTATAGTGCAGTATGGCGGTACAGTACTGCCGTGTGAGTATAGCGCAGTATGGCGGTACAGTACTGCAGTGTGAGTATAGTGCAGTATGGCGGTACAGTACTGCCGTATGAGTTATAGTGCGCAGTATGCTGAGTTATACAGTACTGCAGTGTGAGTATAGTGCAGTATGGCGGTACAGTACTGCAGTGTGAGTATAGTGCAGTATGGCGGTACAGTACTGCAGTGTGAGTATAGTGCAGTATGGCGGTACAGTACTGCAGTGTGAGTATAGTGCAGTATGGCGGTACAGTACTGCAGTGTGAGTATAGTGCAGTATGGTGGTGCAGTACTGCAGTGTGAGTATAGTGCAGTATGGCGGTACAGTACTGCAGTGTGAGTATAGTGCAGTATGGTGGTACAGTACTGCAGTGTGAGTATAGTGCAGTATGGCCGTACAGTACTGCAGTGTGAGTATAGTGCAGTATGGTGGTACACTACTGCAGTGTGAGTATAGTGCAGTTTTGCGGTACAGTACTGCAGTGTGAGTATAGTGCAGTATGGCGGTACAGTACTGCAGTGTGAGTATAGTGCAGTATGGCGGTACAGTACAGTGTGAGTATAGTGCAGTATGGCGGTACAGTACTGCAATGTGAGTATAGTGCAGTATGGCGGTACAGTACAGTGTGAGTGTAGTGCAGTATGGTGGTGCAGTACTGCCGTATGAGTATAGTGCAGTATGGCGGTACAGTACAGTGTGTGTATAGTGCAGTATGGCGGTACAGTACTGCCGTGTGAGTATAGTGCAGTATGGCGGTACAGTACTGCAGTGTGAGTATAGTGCAGTATGGCGGTACAGTACTGCAGTGTGAGTATAGTGCAGTATGGCGGTACAGTACTGCAGTGTGAGTATAGTGCAGTATGGCGGTACAGTACTGCAGTGTGAGTACTGCAGTGTGAGTAGTGCAGTATGGCGGTACAGTACTGCCGTGTGAGTATAGTGCAGTATGGCAGTACAGTACAGTACTGCAGTGTGAGTGTAGTGCAGTTTAGTATGGCGGTACAGTACTGCAGTGTGAGTGTAGTGCAGTATGGCGGTACAGTACTGCAGTGTGAGTGTAGTGCAGTATGGCGGTACAGTACTGCAGTGTGAGTATAGTGCAGTATGGCGGTACAGTACTGCAGTGTGAGTATAGTGCAGTATGGCGGTACAGTACTGCAGTGTGAGTGTAGTGCAGTATGGCGGTACAGTACTGCAGTGTGAGTGTAGTGCAGTATGGCGGTACAGTGAATGGTTACTGAACGAATGTGAGGTCATATATTTATGGAGCTGCTGTTTGTCCTTCTGCAGAGTGAGCCTACCTCCACACACTTTCACAATGAGAGCCAGCTTCCTCCTGCTGCTGGGTCTGCCCGGTGAGTCTCTCTCTCTCTCTCTCTCTCTCTCTCTCTCTCAAACACACACACACACACACACACACACACAGACACACACACACACACACAGACACTAAGATGCCAGTAAACCCATATTAGAAATAATTTTGATTAGCCATACTGTGCTCTTATACGTTTCATCTTTCTTTGTCTGAAATAATGTTAATAAACATAAACTAAACCAAGACTGAAGAACAGAGGAGATAGTAGACTGCAGGTTTCTCCCTCACCTGTCACCCGCACACCCCCGTAACCTCTGCTGTAAACTTACCCTCCCTAAAAATGGAAAGGAAGGCACTGACCCGCTCCACACACGCAGACCTGCTGCTGACCCATCGCAGTAACAGGGTCGTAAAACACTCGGTACAAAAGGGCATCACCTCTGTGGAAGCCCCCTGCCCGGTGGTCCTCCAGGGACCCCATAACTGATTCTCTTTTTGCTGGTTGTTCCTGCAGTTCTCCTGGCGCAGACATATGACTATAGAGATGAGCTGCTGAAATATGGTAAGAAACAAAACCATCATTATTAATAATAATAATAATAATAATACTAATAATAATAATCATTATCATAATTGTTATTATTATTATTATTTTTTTTTTTATTATTACTATTGTTGTTGTTGATTTATTATTATTGATTTATTACTATTTATATGATTATTATTATTATATTATTTATTTTTTTATTCTTTTATTTATTTTTATATTATTATTGATATTATTCATGTTCATATACGGCTGACTGCACCTCTCCGGTTCTGGTGGTGTTTGTTTCTGTGTGTGGTTTGTAACCGTGTGCGGTACAGGTAAAGTCCAGTGTTTGAGATGTAGAGATATATATACCCCAGTGAGCCAGAACATCTAATTTCTCCTACACCACATGATGGCACCCTCACCTGGAGGAGTGATAGCACCGGGACGCATTGTGGGAAGGTGACACGCTGGCGGAGAGAGTTATGGTGCCTCCAGCCATTCATGTAGACATGACGGACACATGCCACCTCCATAAGTATGGATGAGTCCGGTGTGATATTGGGATAACGCACCCCGGCACACTGCACACGTTCAGGAACAGTTTCCGGGAACAAGAGTTAAAGGCATTGGCCTTCCCCGGATCTCAATCTGATCCCACTTTGACTCCACCTGACAACTTCCAGGACCTGCTGGTGCCAGATAGCACAGGGCACCATCAGAGGTCTCGTAGCGTGGATGCCTCGTCAGCAGGTCAGCTGTTTTGGTGGCCCAGGCCGGACTAGCAGCAGGTGGTCATATTGTTTTGGCTCATTGGTGTATATATGAACACTGATATTAGACTACGATTCAGAGTCTTTGATCTGATGGGGCCTGACAGGTGAATAAACTGAGACGGGATGGTGTGTGTATTGATCTAAAGAGGAGCAGGTGTTCAGGTGATGTTCAGGGTGGCTGCACTGAGACACCTGTCTGGTTTTATTCACTTTAAAGGAGCAGTGTGTAACTTCTTGTGGTCGTGTTGCGTATTGCAACCTACTGAACCTTTGGGCTCTTGAACTACTCGTTACACAAAACGGTTCTCCAGTAATGGTGTTCTAGCTATTTATTCTTCCACCTAGCGTGCCCGTGTCATTAGCCCAGTTCAGTAACTCAGCATATCAGAACATCCTCTTTATTCTCTCAACACTGGAAACATCGTCTGGTATCCTCATTCCACCTTAAGTGGTGCTGCGGTCTCATTCTGGTGTCTGAGTTGTCCTGGCTGCTGCACCATTTAAGGTGGAACGGGACAACTGGAACAATGCGTCGCTGAATGTATTCCCACAGAGGCTGCCACGGCTAAATCTTACACACTGCTCCTTTAATGCGAGTGTAACCCTATAGGAATAAAAGTTCTCGTTGTCTGTAATGCTGATTCCGGGCGGCTTGTTTATGGGATCAGCATGGAAGGGTATGTGTATATAAATATAATCTGGGGCTTCAGTAATATTTATTTATGATAAGACCTGCTTTAAACTCCATCTCTGACCATTCCTCTGCGTCTCCTCACCAGATCCTGATTACAGCCCGTATGAAGCGCAGTGTAAGTCCAGCATCTCCTCTGCTCTTCAGCTCTCCTTTAACACGTCTAAATCCTTCGCTCCTCAGCTCCTCAGCTCCTCAGCGCACAGACCTGCATTTCTGTGGACCCAGCGGAGAGTGTCGCCCTGTAAAACCTGAACTAGCCATAGAGAAGTCAGAGGGGTGGAGTTTCTCACACTACGATGTAGGATCGTTATGCTGGTGAAGATCTGTAGTAGATCATTCACTCGCATCCTCAGAACGTTCTGCATGTAATTACACATTTCCACCAGAGGGGTCTCCAAATCCCCAAAACATAGAGCAGAACTTTTACACATCAGAAACTGTTTAAATAGGTGGGGCTAATCAGCTGTAGGCTAAATGGGTGGGGCTATGGATGTAAAAACATCATAAGGAGCTTTAATGTTGGATTAATTTACATTTTAATTTTTATTTTTTAATATGTGAAGTTCTGTTTCCTTATTTACAGATCCACAGCAGGTGTTACAGTCACAAGTCGGGGGAGGACAGACCGGTACACTCTCACACACACATAAACTCTCTCACACTCACACACAAACACACCCACTCTCATACCCACACACACACTCACAAACCCACGCACACACACAAACACACACACACCCAAACCCACACACACACACACACTCACACACACACACACACCCAAACCCACACAGATCATCACTTTTTTCTTGTTTTGTTTTTCAGAAACTGAGCTGCAGCTAACAGAGCCCACAGAGCCAGGACCACTGGGTAAGGGATGGATGGGGGGGGGGAGAAAAAGAAAAATAAGGAAATCAAGAAAATTAAACTTTTATGTTTTAAATTCAGTCCACGTTTTTAATTTTGGCATTTATTCTACATCGCTTCAGCAGTTAAAGGTAAAGGTTCTGTTGTTTAGCAAACACAGTTCAGCAAAATGATACAGGCATGAAACACTTTTCAACCAATCCAAGCGTGTGGGCGGAGCTACATCCTTTCTGAAATTATTAGTATTGTAGTATAAATATCAGCCGGTGTGATTGTGGTGATGTTGTTGTTGTTGTTGTTGTCGTTGTTGTTTAGACTGCCGTGAGGAGCAGTACCCCTGTACCAGACTCTACTCCGTCCACCAGCCCTGTAAACAGTGTCTCAACAGCATCTGCTTCTACAGGTCTGTATCTACTCTCACTGGGTCCTGTGTATATACACACTCACTGATATATACTGTGTATATATACTCTATATGCTCGTCATGTATACATACACTCACCGTCCATTAGTGTACTACCGCTCGCCCTGTACGTATACACTCACCGTCCATTAGTGTACTACCGCTCGCCCTGTACGTATACACTCCCTGTCCATTAGCGTACTACCGCTCGTCCTGTACGTATACACTCACCGTCCATTAGTGTACTACCGCTCGCCCTGTACGTATACACTCACCGTCCATTAGCGTACTACCGCTCGCCCTGTACGTATACACTCACCGTCCATTAGTGTACTACCGCTCGCCCTGTACGTATACACTCCCTGTCCATTAGCGTACTACCGCTCGTCCTGTACGTATACACCCACCATCCATTAGTGTACTACCGCTCGCCCTGTACGTATACACTCACCGTCCATTAGCGTACTACCGCTCGTCCTGTACGTATACACTCCCTGTCCATTAGTGTACTACCGCTCGCCCTGTACGTATACACTCACCGACCATTCGTGTACTACCGCTCGCCCTGTACGTATACACTCCCTGTCCATCAGTGTACTACCGCTCGCCCTGTACGTATACACTCCCTGTCCATCAGTGTACTACCGCTCGTCCTGTACGTATACACTCACCGCCCATTAGCGTACTACCGCTCGCCCTGTACGTATACACTCCCTGTCCATTAGCGTACTACCGCTCGCCCTGTACGTATACACTCCCTGTCCATCAGTGTACTACCGCTCGTCCTGTACGTATACACTCACCGCCCATTAGCGTACTACCGCTCGCCCTGTACGTATACACTCACCATCCATTAGCGTACTACCGCTCGCCCTGTACGTATACACTCACCACCCATTAGCGTACTACCGCTCGTCCTGTACGTATACACTCACCGCCCATTAGCGTACTACCGCTCGTCCTGTACGTATACACTCACCGCCCATTAGCGTACTACCGCTCGTCCTGTACGTATACACTCACCGCCCATTAGCGTACTACCGCTCGTCCTGTACGTATACACTCACCGCCCATTAGCGTACTACCGCTCGTCCTGTACGTATACACTCACCGCCCATTAGCGTACTACCGCTCGTCCTGTACGTATACACCCACCATCCATTAGTGTACTACCGCTCGCCCTGTACGTATACACTCACCGACCATTCGTGTACTACCGCTCGCCCTGTACGTATACACTCCCTGTCCATCAGTGTACTACCGCTCGTCCTGTACGTATACACTCACCGCCCATTAGCGTACTACCGCTCGCCCTGTACGTATACACTCACCATCCATTAGCGTACTACCGCTCGCCCTGTACGTATACACTCACCGCCCATTAGCGTACTACCGCTCGCCCTGTACGTATACACTCCCTGTCCATTAGCGTACTACCGCTCGCCCTGTACGTATACACTCACCGTCCATTAGCGTACTACCGCTCGCCCTGTACGTATACACTCACCGTCCATTAGCGTACTACCGCTCGCCCTGTACGTATACACTCACCGTCCATTAGCGTACTACCGCTCGCCCTGTACGTATACACTCACCGTCCATTAGCGTACTACCGCTCGCCCTGTACGTATACACTCACCGTCCATTAGCGTACTACCGCTCGCCCTGTACGTATACACTAACCGTCCATTAGCGTACTACCGCTCGCCCTGTACGTATACACTCACCGTCCATTAGCGTACTACCGCTCGTCCTGTACGTATACACTCACCGTCCATTAGTGTACTACCGCTCGCCCTGTACGTATGCACTCACCGTCCATTAGTGTACTACCGCTCGCCCTGTACGTATACACTCACCGTCCATTAGTGTACTACCGCTCGCCCTGTACGTATACACTCACCGTCCATTAGCGTACTACCGCTCGCCCTGTACGTATACACTCACCGTCCATTAGCGTACTACCGCTCGCCCTGTACGTATACACTCACCGTCCATTAGCGTACTACCGCTCGCCCTGTACGTATACACTCACCGTCCATTAGCGTACTACCGCTCGCCCTGTACGTATACACTCACCGACCATTAGCGTACTACCGCTCGCCCTGTACGTATACACTCTCTGTCCATTAGTGTACTACCGCTCGCCCTGTACGTATACACTCCCTGTCCATTAGTGTACTACCGCTCGCCCTGTACGTATACACTCCCCGTCCATTAGCGTACTACCGCTCGCCCTGTACGTATACACTCCCTGTCCATTAGCGTACTACCGCTCGCCCTGTACGTATACACTCACCGTCCATTAGCGTACTACCGCTCGCCCTGTACGTATACACTCACCGTCCATTAGCGTACTACCGCTCGCCCTGTACGTATACACTCACCGCCCATTAGCGTACTACCGCTCGTCCTGTACGTATACACTCACCGCCCATTAGCGTACTACCGCTCGTCCTGTACGTATACACTCACCGCCCATTAGCGTACTACCGCTCGTCCTGTACGTATACACCCACCGTCTATTAGCGTACTACCGCTCGCCCTGTACGTATACACTCACCGTCCATTAGCGTACTACCGCTCGCCCTGTACGTATACACTCCCTGTCCATTAGCGTACTACCGCTCGCCCTGTACGTATACACTCCCTGTCCATTAGCGTACTACCGCTCGCCCTGTACGTATACACTCACCGTCCATTAGCGTACTACCGCTCGCCCTGTACGTATACACCCATCGTCCATTAGCGTACTACCGCTCGCCCTGTACGTATACACTCACCGTCCATTAGCGTACTACCGCTCGCCCTGTACGTATACACCCATCGTCCATTAGCGTACTACCGCTCGCCCTGTACGTATACACTCCCTGTCCATTAGCGTACTACCGCTCGCCCTGTACGTATACACCCATCGTCCAATAGCGTACTACCACTCGCCCTGTACGTATACACTCACCGTCCATTAGCGTACTACCGCTCGCCCTGTACGTATACACTCCCTGTCCATTAGTGTACTACCGCTCGTCCTGTATATACCGTCCTGTATAATGTTAAGGTCTCTCTCTCTCTCTCTCTCTCTCTCTCTCTCTCTCTCTCTCTCTCTCTCTCTCTCCAGTCTGCGCAGGGTGTACGTTATTAATAAGGAGATCTGTGTGCGGACTGTGTGCGCTCATGAGGAGCTGCTGAAAGGTGAGGTGTGCCCTGATGATCTGATATTTCACGTGTACCGTAACTGACCTAGCTAACTGATATCCATCCCTGTCCTCAGCCGACCTCTGCCGTGACCAGTTCTCCCGCTGTGGTGTGGCAGCGCTGACTGGCCAGTGCTCGGCGCTGGGAAGCAGCTGCGTGAAGAGCTGTGGAGGGTGCTAAAGAGGACCACTATGACAGCGCCCAAATACTGCCTGACCAAACACACACCCCTCCACCCAAAGAAGAACACTGCCCACCCAAATCCCACAGCCTTAACTCGGTCCCCTCTCCAGGCTCCGCCCACAGGCGTCTACTTTCATAGCTACTGTTGCTTTACAGAACGGTGGGGAAGCCCTCATCAGCCTAACGAGTCGTGTTAGGGTTCCCATGAGCTTCATATAACGGGTTCTGTGAAGTCTATCCGACCTCACAACAGTAGCTACGAAAGAAGAAGGCCGAGCCCGGGTCCTTCCCTGGCCCGCGTTCCCTAGCGGTCCTAAAGAGGCCTAGCCAAACCTACACCCTCCTAATACCCTGACCCCTCACTGTCACAGGCCCACACCCCATACTCATCTACTCCTTAATACTTCACGTTTTATCTTTTGTACTTCTTAACCTTGTAGCCCACGTCTGCAGCTGATTGTTGGTGTACTAGATAAGCGCTCCATACTGAAGTGTGGGTTCTAGACTACGTGTGAGCGGATGGATTTATATAAACCTGTATTTACTTTTGTACTCTATTACGAATCCTTTTGACTGTACGAGGTCACTGGTGCTATCATATCTGTTCGGTGCTGGGGGCCGGCGGCGGCGGCGGCGCAGGAACAGCTGGAGGAACAGCTGGAGGAACGTCTAATACTTTACTGTATCATGTATTTGTCTTCTTGTGTGCTACTATTCTGTTTGTTTGTTTATGGGCTGTATCTTGTAACCGACTGATGCCTGTTTCTATAGTGATCTAGAACCGGTTTGTGCCCAGAACCGCGCAAAGCTGACCTCAGACCAGCTTGAAAGAGCAGCGTCCGAGCGGTCTTGCCTCCATTGCAGTGCTGTTTGTAACATGCCCTCATCATAGACTAGACACAAGGGATCTTCCAATAGGCTGCACTTCTCCGCTAGGCTAGCCTCAGGGAGCTAATAACGATAACGTATGTAGAGGTTGTGAATAAATCTGGCTTCTGCTTCAGGTGTAGGGTGAAGGGCACCGTGGTGCAGGCCGCGTTGGCCGTAGCTCGTTTGCCATCTAGCTAGCATAGCGAATTGAGGTAGTCACAGTCCATATAGTGCAGTGTGAGCCTCAATCCCGCCACGCTCCAAGGCCTCATCCAGGGTGCCACCAAGAAGAAGCGTGAGGGCTAGTCACTGAGGGCACGTTCAAACCAGCAGCCAAGCCGGAGGGTTACTGTTATCCACACGAGGGAGTAGCCAGTCAGCACTGACCCTGAATACCGAGGCATTACCGAAACCCACTAATCACGGGGGACAGCGTCCCTCAGTACCAGCAGCAATCTGCCGACAGCTCTGACAATCCTGACTTGAAATGGGATGCGGAATCCTCCCGGGATCCAGCGGTGGAGACGCAGGTGTTTGATTTGATTCAGCTACTACAGCTGCGTACAGCACATACGTCCTCAAACAAGATGCAAATAAACAACAATAAACATTTTATACCAACAAACCTGGACTCGGTGTGCTCCTTCCACTCAGAGCCCCAGAAAGACCCTCCCCGAGAGGCGGGGTCTGGCCGAGGTGAAGCTGGGGCGGGGCCATCACTCTGCACCACCAAATACAGGAGCAGTTCAAGAAGAACGTTCCTCAACAGAACACAGAACCAGGAGATGATCATCATCTACCACATACTAATACTGACAGATCCAGAGAACCCGGAGAACCTCTGTACACACAGGACAAGAGCCAGAACCGGTACTGGATGGTGGTCTTCAGACCCACACTGGGTTAAAATCAGCCCTGATGATCCAGGAGTGGAGTCGGTGCTGGGATCAGGAACACTTCCCAACACAGCTCATCACTGCTCCACCCACACCGGTTAAACCCAGATAGAACCGGAAACAGCACCACTGCCTTCTCTGGGCCCTGGCTCGTTTAAGGTGGACTGAGGAGAGGGGCATTAGTCCGCAGGTTCTTGGTGACCTGCACGTCTGTGAAGCTCCCTTAGTGCTGAATGGGATATACGGGCATGTGCTGCGTCCAGACGGGGTCTTTTCCAGGGAAGGTCTCGCTGATTCCGGCAGGACTCGACACCACCTGGACTGAGTTTACAACATATGTGTATATATATGTATATGTATATATGCTACAATATGATAATGGTCGGATTATGCACATTTGTCAGATGAAGGTTTTAACATTCAGTCCAAATACCGGTGGTCCTGAGGGGGTGGGAGAGGTGAGCCAGCAACTGGAAGGATACGGGTTTGAACTCCGGGACTGACTGGGTAATCCCAGTGGCGCTCCTCCCGGTGGTGCTGCTCTGCTCTCAGTAACATAATACCGCACAACGTCTCTGGTTAGATTAGAATGTAGCTACTGGGGGTCCACAAGTCCGAGCCCACCAGAGTAAATGCTGCTGCTGTATGGGATTTTTATTCCAATTTATATTGTCAGCACAGAAATGAGAATGGACATCCACTGGGAATGCTGGGAAGTGTTGTGGTCAGTGTGGAAGAGACTTGCTTTATTATGAGACAGTAACATTAGAACTGGCTACAGACAGTACACAGCAGTGGTCACACGGTCTGTGTCCAGAGAAGCGAACGCTGCGTCTCCAGTGGTCAGTCTAAATCCTTATCTGCAAAAATAGCCGCATATAATAACTCAAAATAATGATTCAGTTAATCCACCTCGTCTCCTAACCTACTCCTGAGCGTCTGCTCCTCACAGTCTCCTCACCACCCGACCGGAGGTGCGCTCGGACCCTGACGTGGCTGCGGGTCTGAATTTGGTCCTATCTAGACGCAGGTTCTGCTGAAGGAGGGTCTTACTGTCACAGTCCCACGGGTTAAATGCTGGTCCTGGATCAGTACTGTTACTGTAACAGTGGTCCGGCCTCTGCGGCCGGTAATGCCTTCCGTCTGGGTAGTCCTGTGCTGCGAGTGGTCAGCCCCTCTCCAGAGGCAGGAATGATGGTGCCTGAGGTTCTCCTGCAGTGGTTCTCCTGCAGTGGTTCTGCTGCAGTGGTTCTCCTGCAGGCTGGTCTGAGATCAGTACCGAGTCCTGTGCTCTGGGTGTTGATGTTTGAAGGACTGGAGGGGTTTATTGGCTTTGGCTGGTCTGAGATCAGTTGCTTATGGAAAGTGACCCCAGAGATGGCTGCCTGCGCCGCAACTCGTGCTGCAGCTGCTCCTTCAGCGTGGACACCTGCAACACGCACACGCACACACACACACGCACGCACACACACACACACACACACACGCACACACACGTGCACACACACACACACACACGCACACACACACACATTTTGTAGACATACAACATTTCCTGCTGTTTCTGTGCCCTGTGTCCACTCACTGTCCACTCTATTAGACCCTCCTACCTTGCTGGTCCACCTTGTAGATGGACATTCAGAGACGAGTCCAGCAATGACACTGAGGTGTCCAGCAGCACTGCTGCGTCTGATCCACTCACACCAGCACCACACACACTA
The DNA here is from genome assembly GCA_024036415.1 of Prochilodus magdalenae. Classification (NCBI taxonomy): domain Eukaryota; kingdom Metazoa; phylum Chordata; class Actinopteri; order Characiformes; family Prochilodontidae; genus Prochilodus; species Prochilodus magdalenae. Next base: position 103,266 of record JAMWET010001074.1, on the reverse strand, counting down.
ACACACCACCACCACGTCAGTGTCACTGCTGGAATGAGAATCGTCCACCAGCCAAAACTACCTAGCCAACAGCATCCTGTGGTCAGCGTCCCACTGGTGTCCTGTGGGGCAGCGTCCTGTGGGGCGGCGTCCTGTGCCCACTGATGAAGGACTAGAGGATGACCAACACTGCACTGTGCAGCAGCAGATGAGCTATCGTCTCTGACTGTCCATCTACAAGGTGGAGCAGCAAGGTAGGAGTGTCTAATAGAGTGGACAGTGAGTGGACACAGTGTCTCAACACTCCAGCAGCACTGCTGTGTCTGATCCACTCACACCAGCACCACCCACACTAACACACCACCACCACGTCAGTGTCACTGCAGTGCTGAGAATGATCCACCACCCACATCATACCTGCTCTGTGGGGGTCCTGTGGGGGTCCTGACCATTGAAGAACAGGGTAATACAGTACACAAAGAAACAGATGGACTACAGTCTGGACCTGTACACCTACAGAGTGTCCTGTATGGTCAGTGGAGCTGTATCCAGTTATAATTTCCAATTAAGTCGTATAATTTAGAATGACCTTCCAGCAATCGCCATCTAGAACCTATAAGATCACTTCACTGGCCAAGGTCTCATTTCTCACAGTGACTAATCCTAATCCTAATCCTAACCTGAACATGCTTTACCCGGTTCAGGTAGAGATCAGGACCATGTGAAACACACTTTTCGTTAAGGAGCGTTATGTTGGTTACTAGCTGGACCTGGTTCTCTCTGGCTTTACGGCCGTCAGCACACATTTGTCCTGAGAAGGTGCAAAAACTAACACACACATCACAAAGGTCAGTGACCTTTTGTCTGGCCAGGTGATTGTAACCATGACCCCTCTGCAGCAGACCCGAGACCAGTTTGGCTGTGATCCTTCCCACATTCCACAAATTCTTCCCACATTCCACAAATTCTTTCCACATTCCACATGTACCATGATAAATAAAGACCCCTTTAACCTGATATATGCAAATGACCTCTGTTCTGATTGGGTGTCATGTATCGTGCCCTAAACAAAAAGCAGTCCGGAAAACCCTCCTTAGAACTTCAGTGTAAGTAGGCGGGGCTAAGCTCAGGGTTCCCCCTAAAGTCAAATATCAAATTCCCTAAATTTTCCATGACCAAGAGCGAGAGGAAAACCGGGTCACCATCCAGCTACAGTGTTGTAAACCCAACACCGCTTTACCATAACAACCACTATGCCTTATTCACCCATTCATCTTCCAAGCTGCTTATCCTGCCGGGTCACAGACTCCAGCACTCACTGGGCAGGAGCAGGACACCCCCGGGACAGGACACCAGTCCTCCACAGGGCAGATATACAGACCCTCACATTAACTCAGACCTGGGGGGACAGCTCGGCATCTCCAGTTCACCTGTCCGCATGTGTTTGGACTTTGGGAGGAAACCGGAGGAACTAAACCCAGACCTCCTCACTGTGCGACAACAGTGCTACCCACTGCACCACCATGTGTGGCTTTGTTAGACAGGATAAGAGGCTGAGCAACTGGACGGAAGTGATTGGCAGCTGTCGATAAGCAGGATGGGAATAACTGGGCACAGAAAGATCAACTTACACAAACACCCCTGACTTGGCCTTAAAGAACAACAAACAACGAATCCCCTAACTTTCCAGGTCCCATGACATAACAGAACTTCCACGGCCCGTGCCTGGGAACGCTGGAGGCTGGAGGGGCGGATGCACACTGAGCTCAGAGACCATTCTTACTGGCTTCCCTATACAGACAGGAGAGAGAATCCACTCCGCACTGTTAGTGTACCACCTGTATCGTCCCGAGGCAGCGAGGGAATCTCCGTTTCCCATGTTAGGGGTCATTTAGGCCTGGACGACGGAAATAAGGAGCGGGTCCTGGATGAGCATCTGTCACCTTTAGAACCTCCTCGGGCTAATAAACCACTCTAGCCCATTTGGTCTCCCGTCTCCTCGGACTTCCTGCTGTTCCACAGGCGGTCAGGTTAGCAGACGGGTTAGCGGCGGGGTTAGCGTTCGGGTTAGTTGACGGGTTAGCGGTCAGGTTAGCGGTCGGGTTAGCGGCGGGGTTAGCTGACGGGTTAGCAGTCGGGTTAGCTGACGGGTTAGCAGTCGGGTTAGCTGACGGGTTAGTGGTCAGGTTAGCTGACGGGTTAGTGGTCCGGTTAGCTGATGGGTTAGCGGCCGGGTTAGCTGACGGGTTAGCGGTCAGGTTTGTGGTCGGGTTAGCGGTCGGGTTAGCTGACGGGTTAGCGGTCGGGTTAGCGGTCAGGTTAGCTGACGGGTTAGCGGTCAGGTTTGTGGTCGGGTTAGCGGTCGGGTTAGTGGTCAGGTTAGCGGCCGGATTAGTGGTCAGGTTAGCTGACGGGTTAGCGGTCGGGTTAGCTGACGGGTTAGCGGTCGGGTTAGCTGACGGGTTAGCGGTCAGGTTTGTGGTCGGGTTAGCGGTCGGGTTAGCTGACGGGTTAGCGGTCGGGTTAGCGGTCAGGTTAGCTGACGGGTTAGCGGTCAGGTTTGTGGTCGGGTTAGCGGTCGGGTTAGTGGTCAGGTTAGCGGCCGGATTAGTGGTCAGGTTAGCTGACGGGTTAGCGGTCGGGTTAGCTGACGGGTAGGCGTCCGGGTTAGCTGACGGGTTAGCGGTCGGGGTTAGTGGTCAGGTTAGCTGACGGGTTAGCGGACGGGTTAGAGGTCAGGTTAGCGGCGGGGTTAGCGGACGGGTTAGCGGTCGGGTTAGCTGACGGGTTAGCGGCGGGGTTAGCGGTCGGGTTAGCTGACGGGTTAGCGGCGGGGTTAGCTGACGGGTTAGCGGTCGGGTTAGCGGTCAGGTTAGCGGCGGGGTTAGCGGACGGGTTAGCGGTCGGGTTAGCTGACGGGTTAGCGGTCAGGTTAGCGGCGGGGTTAGCGGACGGGTTAGCGGTCGGGTTAGCTGACGGGTTAGCGGCGGGGTTAGCTGACGGGTTAGCGGTCGGGTTAGTGGTCAGGTTAGCTGACGGGTTAGCGGACGGATTAGCGGTCAGGTTAGCGGCGGGGTTAGCTAACGGGTTAGCGGCCGGGTTAGCTGACGGGTAGGCGGCCGGGTAGGCGATGCTGGCTGCCTGTTTTGGAGCTAATAAACTGATTTAGAATCTGTGAGCATCCCACACAAACACCTCTCTGGCAGCTCAGCGTCGTTAGCTCAGTTCGCTCACTTGGGCCAAACATGAAACTACCTGGAAATACAAGCGCCCTGTTCTCACTGCCTCATAAACGGTGACTCGGTAATGACTCAGCTGTGGTCCTTGTGAGTAAACACGCGTCTCCGGGCAGCCAGCAGGACAATAATGAGACACATGCTGGCAGCGCTCATAAAACAGCTTCACATCTACAGCTGTGTTCAGGCCGACAGACCGACTGAACACTTCCATGCTGCTTAATGAGACTGCAGCCCTTTCAGCTTTACAGAGAGGATCATGAGCTCACCTGTGACTGAAACAGTGTGGAGTACCTCCACCAGGACCAGCTGGGACTGGACTGAGCATGTACTGGACAAGGTTCTGGATGTAGCCAGATCAGTGTTTAGACACTCTCACATCAGAGAACTGGTCAGGTGGTCCAGATGTGGTGGAGGCCTTCCCTGGCACAGTTCCGAGGAGAATTCCCTGTAGACTGGGATTGTATCCACTGCTGGTAGACCCGTATGACCGTACGCTTCCACACACCTGCAGATTCAGCTACTTCCTTCACACTATGGTCTTTGGCCACGCCCACATGCAGTCCCTCCTTTTAGCCAATCATTAACATCTGCTCTGGAGCCATTTTCCACACATGGAACGAGACATTCCCTGCACTGTAGCACCTCTTCCCAATCTATGATCCCGTCACTCACACCCCACAGGGACTTACAGCCCCATCATCCTCACACAGCGCCATCTGCAGGAGCCTGAACGTACCACCGCCTTAAACATGCAGGGTGAGGGCGTAGGGTTACTTCTACACTACTCTCCGCTCTATGCTCCTTTTGCTTCCCAACATCATTCCTGAACATTCCTCCAAAGGAAACTGCATGTGGATATGCTGAGTGGGTGCTCTTTGGTTCTAATTCTCCTGACTCAGCAGCATAATGCTCCTCACCGGCTCGTTTGGAATGTTTGGGTTTGCCTGTAAGTGTGAGAGCAGAGTGCCAGTCTGTACCTGCTCCTCCAGCCCCTTCACCCGCTGTCTGTGCGCCCTCTCTCGAGCTGCCAGCGTTCGCTCTGCCTCTCTCTGATTGGCTCTCAGTCGCTCCAGCTCCCTCTGGGCATCGTCGCGCTGACGGGCAGACTGCTCGCTAGCAGTGTGAGACACTTCCAGCTCCGCTAGCTGAGCCTGGAAAACACACACACACACAGACACACAGACACACACACACACACACACAGACACACACAGACACACACACAAACACCGACACACACACACACACACACATACAGACATACACACACACACACACAGACACACACACATACACAAACACACATACAGACATACACACACAGACACACACACACACACACACACGGACAGACATACACACACACACACACACACACACACACACACACATACAGACATACACACACAGACACACACACACACACACACGCACACACAGACACACACACACACACACACACGGACACACACACACACAGACACACACACGCACACACACGCACACACACAGACACACACACACACACACACACAGACACGCAGACACACACACGCACACACACACAGACACACACACGGACACACAGACGCACACACACACACACACGCACACACACACACACGGACACACATGCAGACACACACACATGCAGACACACACACAGCATTATATACGTGTTCATGCACACACAGTGCTGTGCAAACATCAGAGACCCTTTCATCCATTCCGTCAGAATTCCCAGTTGTTGCTGGTAAAAGTGTTTCATGTCTTGTAAATTTGTAATTTTTATTTTTTTTTAATGTTGAGATGTTTTGCGTTTCTCGGCCACTGTAGATATTAGATTTAGGTGTATTGAGGATAATGGGGGATTATGGGGAATCTTTATTGGGTACACATGCTGGTTTTTCCCTGATGCTGGAAACCAAGTAGGTGGATGGAAGATTTGCCCGGAATGTAATGAACTCCTAACCTCCTGAGACCCGGACCTGCTCGGTGTGCTATTCGTGATTAGTAGGAGCTAACCAGTATAAACACTAAACCATGTCCTGGTACAGGAAGTAGTTATGTCAAAAAACAGTGTCCTCATGTGAGGTCAAAGGTCAACGTTCTAAAAGTCTCATGTGCAGAGAAGCAGAAATGCCCTCATATGAGGAAGCTGGGTCTCAGGAGGGTAAAGTCTCTGGCTCTTACACAGGACACATACTGGAGAGTGTGGGAATGCTCATATTCAATAAACGAGGCCAGTACCGCACACACACACACACACACACACACACACACACACACACACACACACACACACACACACACACACACACACACACACACACACACACACACACACACTCTCTGATGGGATCCACAGTAAACTAACACAGCTGTGCGGGAGAAAACCTTAACAACAGCTAAACGTCTGCATCAGTGTGCGGCATCAGACCTGCGGCAGCACACCTGCCCAACACGAGCGGACACAGCAGTCCGCCGGGCTGGAGTGTTCGGCCAGCGGGTCGGTACCGATCTGATTCCACTGTTAATGACTAAACCAGATGCTGCACCGTGTAGGAGAGACCTGAGGAATCGGGATTACTGTACTGGGCCTGAATTCCTCCGCACAGCCGACTCTCCGGCTCGCTCCAATCCGTTACTCCTGTTTGATTATCAAGTCTGCCGGCATGCTGCAGATGTGCTGCTGATTTATGGCACAGGATATATCACAAACTTCCTGAGCTGAATGGATCGGCCCCATGGATCAGCCTAATTATCCCGATCCAGCTCATACTGTTCCTGTCAGGACGCATATCCGGATCGGAGCATCCCTAGACAAAGCCCGAGTAACACACAGCTCCTCATGGCTCTGCTCTGAAACTCTTTTGGCCCAAAGGTGCTTCAAACACTGATGAGCGCTGACATCACCACGCGGTACTGGGCCTCATTTCCAGCTGGAGCTTTTCCCTGAGCTCCACAGCAGCCTCCGGATCGGCTCCCACCTCAGCACGTTAAGCTTTTCCATGGATCCCTGAAGAAAGCTCATTTACTGTAAACAGTTACTGTAAACTTTTCCATGGGAATATAAATATGTAAGTCGCTCCGCGGCGTCCAAACAAGACCCAACCGAGCAGCCCAGCGCGCTGAGGTCTCCAGGACTTTCCTAACTGGAATCACATGTGTGTCTCCGGGCGGATTTTCCTGCCCTGATCCAGACCTCCTCATACGCCAGCCTTCATTTGCCGTTCATTAGCCCTCATTACGCACGCCATCCTGCGCTCAGCCCTGCACAGGACAGGCAGCAGAGGCACTGCAGCACCACGGCGCCCTCTTAAGACCAGGTCCTACTACTACACGCTACAAAGCACTGGCTACTTCAGCAATACTCGGCTCCGGGACCTCCACAGCCGGACACACGGAATTTCCTTTCATCTATTCATGTTCAAACCGGGTCAGATTCAACAAACGATGGAACCATGGAAACAAGTGTAGTGTAACCATGGTAATGAGACTAGCATAACTATGGAAACCTGTAGCATAACCATGGAAATAGGTGCAGTGTAGCCATGGACACTAATGCAGCGTACTCGGTGTAACCATGGAAACTGATTAAGCACCATGAAAATGTGTGTGGAAACTATGGAAACAGATACAGTTAACTTGAAATTAGAGTACCGTATCCTTGGAAACAATTGAATTGTAACCGTTGAATGGGTGTAGTGTAATCACGGTAATAAGACCAGTGTAACCATGGAGATGGGTGAATTTTAACCATGGTAACAAGTGTAGTATAACCATGGAAATAGGTGTAGTGTAACCATAGAAACGGTTAAAACCATGGAAATGTGTGTAAAAGAGGTGTGACCATAGAAACAGGTAGTTAACTTGAAAGGAGAAGAGTGTAACCATGGAAATGGGTCAACTGTATCCATGGAAATAGGTGAAGTGTAACCGTGGAAACAGCTGCAGCTTAACCATGAAAGTAGGCACAGTCTAAGCTTGGAAACTGATGTAGCAGCACCATAAAAATGGGTGTAGAAATGTGTTACTATGGAAACAGGCGTATTTAAGTTAAAACAAGACTCTTGAAGCCATAAAAAAGGTGAACTGTAACCATGGTAATAAGACTAGCTTAACCATGGACTTGGCGTGACAAGTGTAGTGTAACCGCAGTAATGAGACTAGTGTAACCATGGAAACGGGTCTCACTGAAGCCCTATCTCATCTCTCATCTGCCTCTATGGAGCTCGATTCAGAGCTAGAGCTGATCAGGAAGCTGGAGCGGATCTGGAGGGCCAGGACCGAGTACCTGTCAACTACTCCAGAACATGAACCGTCACTTACCAGACACACAGCTATCTTCTCTTTCACACACACCAGCTCGTCCTTCCTCAGATCAGCCAATGAAAACACACACACACACACACACACACACACACACGTACACACACACACACACACACGCACACACGCACACATGCACACATACGCACGCACACACACGCACACACACACACACACACACACACACACACACACACGCCTTCAGGCTCACAGTGCTGAGAACGCAGCCCAGTCAGGGGTCTTACAGGGAGGCACGTGTGATGAATCGCATCACGCTACACATTTCTGAGTATCAATGACCAGTACCGCCACATCTAGGTTTGCCACCTTAATATAAAAATAAAGGATGGGGGCGGGGGTTGGGGGCGTGGTCATGTGTGATTGACATGTGTCCAAAATATGGAACCAATCGAGTCCGAGGTGGGAGGGGGAGCTGCAGAGAGGAACGCTGTAGAGGGGAACTGAGGTACTGCTGACTCAGTGTGTGCCTCTGTACCTGCAGCAGGGCTATCTGTCTCTGCGCGTCCTGCAGCTCCTGCTCCGCTGTGTTCAGAGACAGGTCCAGCCGTCCTTTCTGTGCAGACAGACGCATGCTGCTCTCCTCCGTCTTCAGCTTCTGGCGCTCCACCTGCAGCACACACACCCACACCCACAGGCGGTGTGTTAGTGATCTCAACAGCAGAAAAAGCACAGGTTTCATTTCGGGATGGAGTCACCCAGCGCACTGGCCCTGTCCAGGCTCTGCCGGGCCTCTGACCTTATCAAGCGTGTTCCTGAGCGCGTTCTTGTCCTTCTCCAGCCGCACTGCCTGCCTCTCCGCGTCCCTCTTCTCCGTCTCCAGCAGAGCCACGGCTCTCTGCAGCGCTCGGAGACGCTCCTCCGCGTTCACCCGCTCCGTCTGCGCCGCCTGCAGGCTCCGCTGGGCTTCACACAGAGCAGACGTGCGCTGGCGCAGCACCTGCAGGTAAGAACGAGCGATCAGAATACATTCAATCTCACCTTCTCCTCCAGACGACCCGCTACTCCAGAACTACCTTCTCCTCCAGACGACCCGCTACTCCAGAACTACCTTCTCCTCCAGACGACCCGCTACTCCAGAACTACCTTCTCCTCCAGACGACCTGCTACTCCAGAACTACCTTCTCCTCCAGACGACCCGCTACTCCAGAACTACCTCCTCCTCCAGACGACCTTCTACTCCAGAACTACCTCCTCCTCCAGACGACCTTCTACTCCAGAACTACCTCCTCCTCCAGACGACCTTCTACTCCAGAACTACCTCCTCCTCCAGAACTACCTCCTCCTCCAGACGACCTTCTACTCCAGAACTACCTCCTCCTCCAGACGACCTTCTACTCCAGAACTACCTCCTCCTCCAGACGACCTTCTACTCCGCTACCTCTCCTCCAGAACTACCAGGACCTACCTCCTCCAAACGTCCTTCTGCTCCAGACGTCCTCTCAGGAACTACCTTCTCCTCCAGACGACCCGCTACTCCAGAACTACCTTCTCCTCCAGACGACCTGCTACTCCAGAACTACCTTCTCCTCCAGACGTCCTTCTACTCAGGACCTACCTTCTCCTCCAGACCTCCTTCTACTCAGGACCTACCTTCTCCTCCAGACCTCCTTCTACTCAGGACCTACCTTCTCCTCCAGACCTCCTTCTACTCAGGACCTACCTTCTCCTCCAGACCTCCTTCTACTCAGGAGCTACCTTCTCCTCCAGACCTCCTTCTACTCAGGAGCTACCTTCTCCTCCAGACATCCTTCTACTCAGGACCTACCTTCTCCTCCAAACGTCCTTCTGCTCCAGACGTCCTTTTACTCAGGAACTACCTTCTCCTCCAGACGTCCTTCTACTCAGGAGCTACCTTCTCCTCCAGACCTCCTTCTACTCAGGAGCTACCTTCTCCTCCAGACATCCTTCTACTCAGGAGCTACCTTCTCCTCCAGACCTCCTTCTACTCAGGAGCTACCTTCTCCTCCAGACCTCCTTCTACTCAGGAGCTACCTTCTCCTCCAGACGTCCTTCTACTCAGGAGCTACCTTCTCCTCCAGACGTCCTTCTACTCAGGAGCTACCTTCTCCTCCAGACCTCCTTCTACTCAGGAGCTACCTTCTCCTCCAGACCTCCTTCTACTCAGGAGCTACCTTCTCCTCTAGACGCCCTTCTACTCAGGAGCTACCTTCTCCTCTAGACGCCCTTCTACTCAGGAGCTACCTTCTCCTCCAGACCTCCTTCTACTCTGGAGCTAACTTCTCCTCCAGACGTCCTTCTACCTTCTCCTCTAGAGCTTACCTTACCTTCTCCTCCAGACCTCCTTCTACTCTCTAACTTCTCCTCCAGACGTCCTTCTACTCAGGAGCTACCTTCTCCTCCAGACGTCCTTTTACTTAGGAGCTGCCTTCTCCTCCAGAACTAGGAGCCCTCTACTCCAGACATCCTTCTCCTCCAGACGTCCTTCTACTCTGGAGCTACCTTCTCCTCCAGACGTCCTTCTACTCAGGAGCTACCTTCTCCTCCAGACCTCCTTCTACTCTGGAGCTACCTTCTCCTCCAGACGTCCTTCTACTCAGGAGCTACCTTCTCCTCCAGACGTCCTTCTACTCAGGAGCTACCTTCTCCTCCAGACATCCTTCTACTCAGGAGCTACCTTCTCCTCCAGACATCCTTCTACTCGGGAGCTACCTTCTCCTCCAGACCTCCTTCTACTCAGGAGCTACCTTCTCCTCCAGACGTCCTTCTACTCAGGAGCTACCTTCTCCTCCAGACGTCCTTCTACTCCAGAACTACCCTCTACTTCAGACATCCTTCTCTTCAGGAGCTACCTTCTTCTCCAGACCTCCTTCTACTCAAGTCCTACCCTCTCCTCCAAATGTCCTTCTGCTCAGGAGCTACCTTCTCCTCCAAACCTCCTTCTACTCTGGAGCTACCTTCTCTCCCAGACGACCCGCTAGTCCAGAACTACCTTCTCCTCCAATGGTCCTTCTACTCAGGAGCTACCTTCTCCTCCAGACATCCTTCTACTCAGGAGCTACCTTCTCCTCCAGATCTCCTTCTACTCCAGAAGTAGAGGAGTAGAGAACATCTAGTGGAGAATGTGGTTCCTGAGTAGTCATCGGAATCTTGCACTGCGAATGCCCCCCCCACACACACACACATACACACCTCCTGTGTGTTGGAGAGCTCAGTCTCCAGCTCCTCCCGGCGCAG
>JAMWET010001074.1:80000-87500 GCA_024036415.1 Prochilodus magdalenae | reverse complement strand
CAGAACCTGGAGATGATCATCACCTACACCACATACTATCACTGACAGATCCGGAGAACCCGGAGAACCTCTGGACACAAGGCTCAAGAACCAGAACCGCTACTGGATGGTGGTGGTCTTCAGACCCTCAGACCACACCGCATTAAAAACAGACCCAACCACCCTGCAGTGGAGTCTCTGTAACCTATCCTCACCTTTAGGGGGCGACAGTGAGGAGCGCAGCGGGGAAACACTACTGCGCCTCGGGACGATCCCGGAGGTTAAGGAAGAGTGGGAGGAGCCTGCAGGGCTGCGACCACGGCTGGCCCGCCCCCCCGCGCTGATACCGAGGGTGCGAGTGAGAGCGGACTGAAGGCTGATCAGCCTGAACTCCAAGTCTCTCCGTCCCGCCTCCGAGCGTGTAAGCTCCGCCTCCGTGGCAGCCAGCCGGCCCTCTGCCTCGCTCAGCCGCAGCTGGATCTGAGTGGAAGCGTCGGCAGCAACCTGGGCACGCAGAGAAAGGTTCCGCGCCTCGTCCTGGAGCTTCTTCTCACATCCACGCGCCTCCTGCAGCTGAGCGGCCAAGTCACGCTCACAGCCGCGCCACACGGACTCACTGTCACACAGACGCTTCTGTAGGGAGGAGAGCTACAGAGGAGGGAGAGAGAGAGAGGGAGAGAGGGAGTCTTATAGCTCCTATGCTGATGAAGAATAAACCCTGCTGAGCAGTAACCCGCCCTTTACACCTCACCTCCTTCTTGAGGGAGTTCCTGGCTGCCTCCGCCTCAGCAAGTCTCTGTTTCAGGGAGAAATGCTCCTTCCCCCGCTCCTCCTCCCTCTGCTCCTCCAGAGACAAACGTGCCTGGAGCTCCGCCACCTCCCTGCCTTTCTGCTCCCGCTCCCCGTCCACCACCTTCACCTGCACAGAGGGGAGGAGCAGAGGCAGTGAGACGCTGTGGGTAAGTGAAAAGGTGGAGGTAAACTCGGGAGGTCAGGTTAGGGTGAGGTGGGTGAGACCTGTCGGCGTAGTTCCTGCAGCTCTCTCCTGGCCTCCAGCCGTGATCGCTCCACCTCCCTCAGGCAGCTGCGCAGCTCCCCAACCTCCTTCTGCGCAGACGCCAGCGTCTCCTCGTGCACGGCAAGCCGCTGCTCCTTCTCCTCATACTGACGCTTCACACTGTTGAACATATAGTGAGGCCAGTCAGTGCATCACTCCGCCCGCCTGTCCCAGCCTGATATCCATCCACCTTCCCACACCTCTAACCATTCCAGTCCATTCCTGGTTTACTCCCTGTGATGGTGTGATCCTGACCTGATCCGCTCGCTCTCCGCCGCTCTGAGCGCCTCCCTCAGCTGCCCGTTTGATTGGCTGAGAGCATCCCTCTCTTTGGTGACGTCACTGAGGGTGCGGCGCAGCTCCACGGTGTCTCTCCGGTGACCCTCTCCAGTGTCCCGTGTTTGGCAAAGACGCTTCTCCAGTTCCAGGATGTCCCTCCTGGCCACGTCCCGGCTCTCCTCGCACGCCAGCAGAAGAGCTCGACACTCCTCCAGCTGAGGACGACAGACAAGATCAGGACACGCCCTCTGAACACACTGTCGTTTACACACACCTGGAATCACTGAGTCATGACCGGAGAAGTGCAGTCTATGGAAGGAACGAGGGATGAGTAACTGACACCTAGAGGAGGCCGGGTCTGGTGTGTGTAGGTTAAAGGACACAGCAGGGTTTGAATGGAGGTGAAAATGAAGGGGACTCTAAGGAAGGGGAAGGAGAGAGAAGCTGGCAGTGCCGTGTGTCCGGGGTACGAGGGGACATGGAGACACCGGGGCGTCTTTAGGTCCTGTACTTCAGATGTGATGGTGCTGGAACCGAACCTCTCTGAGCGCGGTGTCGGCCCGAGTCTGCTGGTCGGTGCAGTTCTCCTGCAGTCTGCGCAGCTCTCGGCTGTGGGAGCTAACCGTCTCCTCCAGCTGCACCCGCAGGTCCTGGAGCTCTGCGTTCAGAGTGGCCACTGCAACCTGCACACACACACACATACGTGTACACACACACCCAAACACACCCACACACACACAAGACACCCACACACACCCAAACACACCCACAGACACACACACACCCAAACACACCCACAGACACCCACACACACATGAACACACACCCAAACACACCCACCCACACACACACACACCCATGCGTACACACACACCCAAACACACCCACAGACACCCACACACACACACACCCACGTGTACACACACACCCAAACACACACACACACGGACACACACACACGCGCACAAACACACCCACAGACACCCCCACACACACACACACCCACCCACACACCCAAACACACCCACAGACACACACACACCCACAGATGCACACACACCCACAGACACCCACACACAGACGGACACACCCAAACACACCCACAGACAACCACACACACACACACCCACATCCACAGACACCCACACACACAGAGATACACACAGACACCCACAGACACACACACCCACACATACACACACGCACCCAAACACACCCACAGATACACCCACACACACCCACAGACACCCACACACAAACACACCCACAGACACCAATACACACACACGGACACACACACACCCAAACACACCCACAGACACCCACACATACACACACACACCCACAGACACCCACACACACACACCCACGTGTACACACCCACACATACACACACACACCCACAGACACCCACACACACACACCCACGTGTACACACACACACACACACACAAACACACACACAAACACACCCACAGACACAGACACCCCCACACACACACACATCCATACAACTCAGTGGGAATATTATGCAGCATTAATAATTCATACTGTATCCTGGATAATCTGTAGTGGACGATGAATAATTTGAATAATATTAAAATTAAAGGTAAATATTAATAATAATACTCATTAGGTTCCTAAATGATTCATATCAGGAGCGTGTCTCCTTACTCTCTCCTGCTCCTTCAGGTTTTGAGCTTCTCTGCTGAGTTTCTCCACCTCCAGGGTTGCAGTACTCAACTCGGCCTGCAGGGAGCACACTCGCTCCGACAGCATGGCCTTCTCCGTCTCCTTCAGGGACAAGGCCTGCAGAGGAAGAACCAGAATTACGTGACTATACTCCACTCAGTCAAATTCTGGAATCAGTACGTTCAGTATTCATCCAGGCCCTACAAACCGCGGCGCTGCTGAGCCACCCTGAAACCCACCTGCTGCTTTTCACTCTCCGCCTGCAGGAGGCGCTGGTCCCTCTGGTGCTGCAAAGTTTGGACCTCCTCCAGTAGCTCCTCTTTCTCTCTCTCCACCTTCTTCAGCTGCTCCTCCAGCTCCTCCCGCAACCGCCGCAGCGCCCCCTCCTGCTCCGCCTCCAGAGCGCAGCGCAGTGCCTCCTACAGGACACAAAGAGGCATTACACCAGCTAGCTGAGGTCCAACCTCCAAAAACCCTCTGGCTGTTTGGACAGCTCCTGCCAGCAGTTCTTACTTTCTCACTGGCGAGTCTCTCCAGCTCCTCCTGGTGGTCATTGAGGGTGTTGCGCAGAGCGTTTTGCGCCTCCTGCTGGGCGTCGTCCAGCGCCTGTTTGAGCACCACCCGCTCTCTCTCACCCTGAGCCAAGGCACTGTCTCGATCGGCACGCAAGCGCTTCAGCTCCGCTGGAGGGACAGAGGGAGAACGAGGGACAAAACAGAGGGATGAATAATGAGTTGTGGGATTATGGGTAGTCATGTTTTGATGGCCTACGCAGATGAGAACCAGTATGGGACACTAAGCAGGGTGGTTGTATGGCAGTATGTTTGGACCCCTCTACTACAACTTTATGAAGTTCGCTCCTAAATCATCTGTACACCTAATAAACGGGCTGTTCTGATTGGCTGTCCCGTACTGCACCTCTTTCAGAAAGCATTCCCGGCTGGGATACCCTCCTAACAACCTCCGCACGTACAGCTGAATAAGCAGTGCCTGGACAGGAGTTGGATTTCACCAAAACCCTGAACCCTGAACATGTGGATTCTATATGATGTATGATGCTGCTGCTAAGGTGTGTGGTCCCTCAATGACGACGTTCAGGTGTGTGGTACCTGTATAATGATGCTGCTGCTAAGGTGTGCGGTACCTGTATGATGATGCTGTTAAGATGTGCGGTACCTGTATGATGATGCTGCTGCTAAGGAGTGTGGCCCCTGAATGACGCTGCTGCTATGGTGTTTGGTACCTGAATGATGATGTTCAGGTGTGTGGTCCCTGTATAATGATGCTGTTAAGATGTGTGGTACCTGTATGATGCTGCTGTTAAGATGTGTGGTACCTGTATGATGCTGCTGTTAAGATGTGTGGTACCTGTATTTTGATGCTGCTAAGGAGTGTGGTCCTAGTTTGATGATGTTCAGGTGTGTGGTAACTGTATGATGATGCTGCTGCTAAGGAGTGTGGTCCTTGAATGATGATGTTCAGGTGTGTGATACCTGTATGACGATGCTGTTCAGGTGTTTGTTACCTGTGTGGTGATGCTGCCAAGATGTGTGGTAACTGTATGACACTGCTGCTAAGGTGTGTGGTCCCTAAATTATGAAGTTCAGGTGTGTAGTACCTGAATGATGATCAGGTGTCTCCTGTGTGGTGATGCGGCTAAGATGTGTGGTATCTGTATGATGCTGCCACTAAGGTGTGTGGTACCTGTATGATTAATATGTTGATGTGTGTGGTACCTGTATGAGGATGCTGTTCAGGTGTGTGGTACCTGTATGAGGATGCTGTTCAGGTGTGTGGTACCTGTATGAGGATGCTGTTCAGGTGTGTGGTACCTGTATGAGGATGCTGTTCAGGTGTGTGGTACCTGTATGAGGATGTTCAGGTGTGTGGTACTGTATGATGATGCTGCTAAGGAGTGTGGTCCTTGTATGATGATGTTCAGGTGTGTGGTAACTGTATAATGATGCTGCTGCTAAGGTGTGTGGTCCCTAAATTATGATGTTCAGGTGTGTAGTACCTGAATGATGATCAGGTGCTTTCCTGTGTGGTGATGCGGCTAAGATGTGTGGTACCTGTATGATGACACAACACTGTCTTATTTCCCTTTTTAGAACTAAAGGACCTCACACTTCCCACAGGGGGTCTCTGTCCAAACCCACCACTCCTCCTCCACCACATCCTCCAACTGCTTGACTGATTTTGTGCTAAGTGAAGATCAGCTACAGATTAGCCCTGGCTTGTCGCTCAGCTCCGCAGATCCTCGCTACGCCTACCCATGATCCCCTCCCTGAGTCGATGCACAGACACGGTTATGTGGATCTGAATCAGCCTCAGCCTCCACGCCTCAGCCTCCACGCCTCAGCCTCCACGCCTCAGCCTCCACGCCTCGCCTCACCAGATCAGAAAGTCAGGGTGACTTCTTCCCTCATGATCCCCCAGTACCTGCAGTGTTCTCGTTGCGCAGTCTCAGGTTGGTGTTTTCTGCCTCCAGCTGCTCCCTGCGGGACTCCAGCTGCACCAGCTGCTGCTGAACCTCAAACAGGCTTGCCTCCAACGCCTCCCTCTCCGACCTGCAGCGCCCACACACATACAGGTGAATGTCACGTGAGGCGATGGATTGAAAGCCGCTGCTACATGAGGTCTGGTGCCCCCTCGCCCTCTCTCCCCCCGTACCTGAGCGCAGCCAGCTCCTCCGTCAGTGCGCCGTTCTCTCTCTCGGAAGCTGTTAGTTGGACCACTAGCCCTGCCCTTTCCCGAGCAAGCTCCGCTCGGCTCCGGCCCACCTCTTCCAAAGCCACTCCCTGCCGCTCTCCTTCACCACGGGCAACGCCAAGCTCCGCCCCCAAAGAGCTCACCTCACCACACAGCTGCGACAGATAAAGAGACGTGAACACTGAACACCATCCCTCCGCACAGCGTGTGGCTCCAGGAGCTGCCTGGCCTGTGACACATGCCGGCCCACGCTGGTGAGGAACGCGCACCTGGGGCACAGGTAACCGTGGATTTTACTGACCTGTGTGACTTTGTCCTGTAACTTCTGCCTGTCCGTTCTGAGCGCTTGAAGCTCCACCTCCAGCCCCGCCCTGAGCAGCTCGGACTCCTGCAGCGACTGGTGCAGAGCAACGCGGGCGGAGTCGAGCTCTAGTCGGTCCTGCTCCAGCCGCACCAGCTCGTCTCTGATGGTCAGCTTCTCCTGCTCTGCCTCCCTCCGCTGAGACAGCAGGACGCTCTTCTCCTCCTCCAACTAAACCCCACACGCAGGAGGAACCGTTTCATTACAGCACCGCACAGACACAGTGTGTTCATGACAACTTCACAAGCTTCTCACCACACACAGTGTGACTGGCTGAAAACATGTGGTACCTGTATGATGATGTGGTTCAGGTGTGTGGTACCTGTATGATGATGTGGTTCAGGTGTGTAGCACCTGTGTGGTGATGTTGTTAAGGTGTGTGGTACCTGTATGATGATGCTGTTATGGTGTGTGGTACCTGTATGATGATGTTCAGGTGTGTGGTACCTGTATGATATTGTTGATAAGGTGTGTGGTACCAGTATGTTCAGGTGTGTGTTACTTGTTGATTTTCAGGTGTGTAGTACCTGTGTGATGTATTTTTTACCTGTGTGGTTTACACGTGGTGTGTTTTTGTTACACTGTTTTTGTGTGGTAGGTGTGTGTGGTACCTGTATGAGGATGCTGTTCAGGTCAGACACATGTCACACACACAGCCAAACACTCTAACACGTTCATGCAACACACAGCTCATTTAGCCAGAGAGTCTCTCACACACACTCTACGCCTCACAGAGTTCACAACACGCTACTGACAGCGTCAGCTCGGTATTACTGGACTCCGCCTGGACACGCACCCGCACCCGCACACACACACACACACACACACACACACACGCACCCACGCACACACGCACCCACGCACACACGCACCCACGCACACACGCACCCACGCGCACACACACACACACACACATACGCACACACACACACACACATACACACGCACACGCACCCGCACACACACACGCACACACACACACATATACACACACACACACACACACATACACACGCACCCGCACACACACACACGCACACACACACACACCCACACACACACACACACACACACGCACACACACGCACACACACATACACACACACACAGACACACACACACATACACACACACACACATACACACACACACAGACACACACAGATATATATATATATGTGTGTAAGGCAGGTGTGCCTTAGACCCGTCTCCATCAGTGGCTGGCTAACTGTCTGCCCCCACAGCTCTGCTGTCCTAAACTGAAGGCCATGTTATCTGTAGGTCTCTGTGAACGTTTATCTTACAGTAATGATCATCTGAAAATGTTCTGAGATTATTTATAATAGAATAAATGTAGTTTTATTATTAATTATTAAAATCATTTATTAACTACATTTTGTATTAAAGACCAAAGTAATTA
>JAMWET010001074.1:40000-72500 GCA_024036415.1 Prochilodus magdalenae | reverse complement strand
ACGAGTTGAGCCTGCCTCTGCTGGCCCTCCTGGTATGCAGTCAGCTTGCGCTTGTATGCGGCCTGCTCCTCCTCCAGGCGGCGCCGCAGATCCACATTCTGCTGGGCGAGACTCCGCGACTCCGCACAGTCTCCATCCCCAACACCGGTCTCCAAACGCAGAGCCTGCTCCAACTACACACACACACACACACAATGTGTGTCCAGGTCAGTCTCTCAACCTGCCTACACTCACTGGCCACTTTATCAGAAACGCCTCCCATGCAGGTGAAAACCTTCATCACCTGAGCGAGACCACCATGGGACACCACCATGACAGTCAGTGCTCAGCTTGGTCTCTCCTTCCAGCGATCAGTGCTGCAGTGGGGGGCTTATAAATTGTACACTGTACCGTAACTGTAGACCTACACAGTACAGCAGTACGGGAGGTGTTTCTGATAAAGTGGCCAAAGTGTGCAGCCACAGACGAACGCACACATAAGCAAGAAGTTCCATTTCGGATCCACGCTCAGCGGCCAGGCTGGTCAGTACTGTGAGCAGCTATAGGGGGAAATAACAGAGGTGCCCCAACCCACGTCAATGGCGACCCCCACCACCAACGACAACGTCCAGTCTCCATAGGAAACGCTCAGGAACCCCAACCCAGCCTATAAAGGCCTGTAAGGATTTACAGCTAAAGCCAACACCACATGTAGAAGAGCGAACCGGGCGGCTGTAAATCCACACTGACCGCTCACACGGCATCAGCCCAATCCAACACTGTGTCCACGCCTTCACTGGACACTCACTAGTCTTTATGCCTCCTGTGGTGTCAAAGGAGTTGGAACCATATGTCACTTGTGCTGCACACAGAGGAATCTGTCTACCGCTTTTTACCCATCCGTGAAATTAAAACACCCACACTAGTGAACACACACACACACACACACACTAGGGGGCAGTGGGCACAGCGAAATCCGGACTTGTCATCTTGGAATAGATGGCTAGGAATGCTATGTTCCACCCAAAGAACCCATGTCTGCGTAACCAAACATCCCCAGAACATCTCAGAGAGGAGCTAACCAGTAAACTATTATTCCAGCATCAGCCACCACTGGGTAAACGATTAGACACTCCGCACACTGTTAACTATCACACAGCCTACAGACTCATTAACCCTCCACCAGCCGCTGCTCATCACCACCAGACAATCAACCTGTGTGCTAGCTGTACTGAAAATGACACACTGCTATACCGCACACTACAGTAGTCTGTACTGCACACTGTTTACGCCCCCTGTGTGTGGTACACAGTACGGTAACAAGTTCCGACCTACAGTGTAGTCTACTAATACAGTCACATGACCAGTTACCTCACATTTACCTCAGAGCTGTTATTACTGTATCCACTGTTTAGAGCTAGCTGCTGCTAACGCTGCTCAGTTCAGCTGAGATACGGTTAGCCTAGCGGTTAGCTCCCCTCGGCTACTTCACTCTAAAACTGATCCTCTAAAGCGAGTTCATCTTTTATTAATCTTCAGACCTGTATATTTAACTTTCTGAGGCTCATTCTGATGAACACACCCCCCACTACAACCACTACACCCACATTTACCTCAGAGCTGTTATTACTGTATCCACTGTTTAGAGCTAGCTGCTGCTAACGCTGCTCAGTTCCCCTGAGATACGGTTAGCCTAGCTGTTAGCTCCCCTCGGCTATTCCACTCTAAAACTGATCCTCTAAAGCGACCTGTATCTTTCTGAGGCTCATTCTGATGAACACACACTCCGCTACAAGATACTTCACCCACACTTACCTCAGACTATATCTGTATAGAGCTTGCTGCTAAAGCTGCTCAGTTCCCCTTTTAGCCTGAGGCTCCCCTCGGCTACTTCACTCTAAAACTGATCCTCTAAAGAGTTCATCTTTTATTAACCCAGACTGTACACCCATTCATGAACACACACCCTACTACACCCACATTTACCTCAGAGCTGTTATTACTGTATCCACTGTTTAGAGCTAGCTGCTGCTAACGCTACTCTGTTCACCTGAGATACGGTTAGCCTAGCGGTTAGCTCCCCTCGGCTATTCCACTCTAAAACTGATCCTCTAAAGCGAGTTCATCTTTTATTAATCTTCAGACCTGTAT
This sequence comes from Prochilodus magdalenae, assembly GCA_024036415.1. NCBI lineage: Eukaryota > Metazoa > Chordata > Actinopteri > Characiformes > Prochilodontidae > Prochilodus > Prochilodus magdalenae. The sequence goes on along the minus strand of JAMWET010001074.1, from coordinate 70,370 downwards.
ATTTAACTTTCTGAGGCTCATTCTGATGAACACACACTCCGCTACAATCACTACACCCACACTTACCTCAGAGCTGTTATTACTATATCCACTGTTTAGAGCTAGCTGCTGCTAAAGCTGCTCAGTTCCCCTGAGATACGGTTAGCCTAGCAGTTAGCTCCCCTCGGCTACTTCACTCTAAAACTGATCCTCTAAAGCGAGTTCATCTTTTATTAATCTTCAGACCTGTATATTTAACTTTCTGAGGCTCATTCTGATGACCACACACCCCGCTACAATCACTACACCCACATTTTCACCTGAGATACTGTTAGCCTAGCGGTTAGCTCCCCTCGGCTATTCCACTCTAAACCTAATCCTCCCTCTGCATGTCTAGCACACCACTAATACAGCCACTATACTAAAGCAGCCCAGCTCTCCTAGAACCCCACAGCACCCACTCCAACACCAACCCCCACAACCCCCATAACCCCCACCCCGTGTACAGTTTCCAGGGGTGACAAACGCCATGGCAACGTGCCACTCCACTTCATTCCACTCCACATTGCCGGGGAGATGGGCCGGGCACACACTCACACAATGGGCCGGGAAAATGAGAGGAGATGATTTGTATTCGTCTGAGAAGCTCCTCACTACCCCACCTCACACCACAGCATTCGCACCCTCCCTCTACAGCGCATACAGTCCAGACCGAGAGAGAGCCCCCTCAGACCACCTCCAGCTTCTCAGACCACCCTAACATCACACCACAGAAGCCCTGGGCTTTTAACACAGGACCAAATCAGAGTGTAGTCATGAGGTGTGTACAGAGTGAGGGAGAGTGGGTTTGGTGTGAGGTGTGTACAGAGTGAGGGAGAGAGGGTTTGGTGTGAGGTGTGTACAGAGTGAGGGAGAGAGGGTTTGGTGTGAGGTGTGTACAGAGTGAGGGAGAGAGGGTTTGGTGTGAGGTGTGTACAGAGTGAGTGAGAGCGGGTTTGGTGTGAGGTGTGTACAGAGTGAGTGAGAGCGGGTTTGGTGTGAGGTGTGATTTGAAAGAGTGAGTGTAGAGGGTTTGGTGTAGAGGTGTGAGGGAGAGTGAGGGTTTAGGGGTGTAGAGTGTGCGGTGTGTACAGAGTGAGAGAGAGAGGGGTTTGGTGTGAGGTGTGTACAGAGTGAGTTGGAGAGCGGGTTTGGTGTGAGGTGTGTACAGAGTGAGTGAGAGCGGGTTTGGTGTGAGGGTGTTGTGCAGAGTGAGTGAAACGAGCGGGTTTGGTGTGAGATGTGTACAGTGAGTGAGAGAGGGTTCGGTGTGAGGTGTGTACAGAGTGAGTGAGAGCGGGTTTGGTGTGAGGTAGAGTGAGTGAGAGAGGGTTTGGTGTGAGGTGTGTACAGGGGGAGTGAGAGAGGGTTTGGTGTAGGTGTGTACAGAGTGAGGGAGAGAGTGTTGGGTGTGCGGTGTGTAGAGTGAGGGTGAGAGGGTTTGGTGTGTGCGGTGTACAGAGTGAGGGTGAGAGGGTTTGGTGTGAGGTGTGTACAGAGTGAGGGAGAGAGGGTTTGGTGTGAGGTGTGTACAGAGTGAGGGAGAGCGGGTTTGGTGTGAGGTGTGTACAGAGTGAGTGAGAGAGGGTTTGGTGTGAGGTGTGTACAGAGTGAGGGAGAGAGGGTTTGGTGTGAGGTGTGTACAGAGTGAGGGAGAGAGGGTTTGGTGTGAGGTGTGTACAGAGTGAGGGAGAGAGGGTTTGTTTGTGTGTGTGTACAGAGTGAGGGAGAGAGGGTTTGGTGTGAGGTGTTGTACAGGTGAGGGAGAGAGGTTTTGGTGTGAGGGTGTACAGAGTGAGGGAGAGAGGGTTTGGTGTGAGGTGTGTACAGAGTGAGGGAGAGAGGGTTTGGTGTGAGGGGTGTACAGAGTGAGGGAGAGAGGGTTTGGTGTGAGGTGTGTACAGAGTGAGGGAGAGAGGGTTTGGTGTGAGGTGTGTACAGAGTGAGGAAGAGAGGGTTTGGTGTGAGGTGTGTACAGAGTGAGGGAGAGAGGGTTTGGTGTGAGGTGTGTACAGAGTGAGGGAGAGAGGGTTTGGTGTGAGGTGTGTACAGAGTGAGGGAGAGAGGATTTGGTGTGAGGTGTGTACAGAGTGAGTGAGAGTGGGTTTGGTGTGAGGCGTGATTGTGTTGAGGTTATGGAAGTGTGCAGTAAGACTCTGGAGGAGGTTCCTGAACGCTCCGCTCACCCTCTCACTGATGGCGCTGTATTTGATGGCGAGTTCATCGCGGTCAGCACGGCTATGGGCCAGCAGGTCCTCCAGACGGCCGAGTTCACTCTGCAGGACTCGGTTCTCCTCCTGAAGAGACAGCACCGAGGACATGCTCCCCCCTGAGAGAGAGAGAGAGAGAGAGAGAGAGAGAGAGAGAGAGAGAGAGAGAGAGAGAGAGAGAGAGAGAGGGAGAGAGAGGTCAGTTTCAGAACTTTGGGATCGGGTCAGATTCGGAATGCAAGCGTTGTAATGTGGTTCAGGTCGGGTTCAGACGTTTGCATGGCCTGCAGCTAGAGGGCGCTATCCGCTCAGTGGAACAGCAGCTAGTTGTGGGGTTATTCAGGCGTAGTCGTATCGTACCGCTATCGTTCAGGTTCTTGGTGACGATTTCCCGCACTCGGGCTGGAATGCAGGTGGGCGGGGCTTCAGGGGAGGGGCCTCGCACCGTCAATCTCTTCTCCTCAGATAACACGCTCTCCTCCAGCTTCTGGAAGAAATCACAGTCACACAATCACTACAGGAAGTAGATTGGGAGTGGGCGGCGGCTTAGAGCATTACAACACATCACAGGCCAGTGAGAGGAACCAGGACCGGAACAGAACTCTCAGCCTGGTGAGCACAGCTCCGGCTGACTGAGCCGTCCCGCTTTACCCTGATCCAGGAGCAGCCAGCTCCTCAACCAGCAGCTCTAATCTAACCACCATAATCCAAATCAACACAACAGAGACCTCACAACTGCTCTCAGATCAGACCGGCCGCTGCGCCAGGGCCAGGTGGCAGCACAGCGGAGGGACCCGCACACGCAGGGCTGTATATTTAGATCAGGACACAGAGAGGAGGCAGCACACACACGGACGGCCCATATGTGTGAGGTATGAAGATGTGGATATGCACTCATACAACAGTCCATATATACAGTACACACCTATATGTAATAATAATAATAATAATAATAATAATAATAATATGATAGTAATAAACATCTGTATGTAATAATGACCCAATGCATTACGTATATGTAAATATCTATCATATTATTAAATATCCCATATACCAGTACCTACCTGTACAGATGTCCCATATATATCTGTGTAACACACACACACACACACACACACACACACACACACACACACTGCATCTATATAATATACAGTATATGTATATACAGGACTCTCTAACCCCACTCTAATGACACCCCCACACTATTTCAGCTACAGTCAAACTCTTCACACATGCCTGTCCTCTCCGTGCCTGTCCTCCTGTCTCCAACGTCCCTGCATATCCAGAACAGGTTCCCCCAGCGCGGTTCTACTACCGCACACATCATGATGTACATCACACACATCACAGTGAGAGGAAACCTCGGCCCCGGGTGTGTGGAACGAGGAGCTCGGGTTCTCCTCTGATTAACCTTCCTAATGAAGTAAAGGAGCTTCACCTGAATCACAGCCTCCAGCTTCCCCTCCGCGCGCGCACTGTCCGGAGCGCTCATCGAGGCGTAAACACAAACAACAACAACAACAACAACAAACCAAAACCAAAACGAGCCGAGCTGATCGAGAAACAGAGGAGCGTCTGAGGAGCTGCTGCTGAGCACACAGGTGTCCGAGACAGACAGAGAGAGAGAGAGAGAGAGTGTGAGGGGGGGGGGGGGGATTAGATGGATTTACACCCCCCCCTTTTGCGCTCGTGCATTCCTTGCCCACGAGCTCCACAGGATACCCCCCGCCCACACCAGCAAAAAACCACTAACCAACACTATTAATTCATTTTATGCCTATTATTATCATTATTATTATCATCATTATTATTGTAATTAATAATAATAATATTGTCAGTATGATTGTTGTTGTTGTTTAACGTGGTTAGCGTGAGGTGGGATACGCGCTCTCTGTATGCAGTGGCGCGGGAGGGCGCGCGCGCGCGTCCCGTCGCACGCAGCTCTTTACAACTTCCGTCGCCATGGAAACGTCCCCATCAACAAAAAGAGAGGGGGCGCGCACCGTCGTCTCGCGCCCTAACTGGCTTCGCTCGTGCACGGGATTCGGTCACTGGTGGCTCTGGCCTGAAATACCAGTGGACCTGTGCGGAAAGTAGACCAGCCACCAGAACCGGTTTCTAAGGAGACCTGGCCACTAGAGGGCGCCCTAAAGGGAGACCCCAATAAACCGAACCGAACCTCTAAAAGTTAAAGTACCTACTAACCACGTGACCATCAGTGATTAGCTGTACTGCTACTGAGTGCTGATTGGATAGTGTTACTGCTACTGAGCGCTGATTGGACAGTGTTCAATCTCAGTACTCCAACAGGAGTAGACTGAGATTGAACTGGACTCAGCCACTACAGCACTGCTCCATCTGCTCCACCGGTTCTCTGCTGCCCCCCTGCGGCGGCGCCTGAAAACTGCAGGATAGAACTTCTTTCTGCGGACCGTTAGTGGCAGCCCTGATCCAGACCACTGCAGGGACGGGTCCCGAAGAGGGTCCCGAAGCCATCAGTGAGTCCCAGACCCGCGGCCTTCTTGGTTTCACTTAGCCCAAGGTGGTCGGGGAACACTGGACAAGCATCTCCCTCGTTCGCAAGCTTTGGGGAATTTCCCATTCCACCTTAAATGCCAGACAAAGCGGCAAATCCCAAGAAGAAGCAGCCAGCGCACAGGAAGTCCGGCTCATCCCAGACTAGGTCTGGAGCCTAAATGAAGATCCTCAGCTCACACCCTCAACAAGTGAAAGCAGTTCCCACAGCACAGCAGGAAGGGAAGCCCACTTCCCGGGCTGAGCACGCACCAGCACCGAGAACCAGACGCTCCCTGCACGCGCGAGGACACGTGGCCTACCTTCAAGAGGGACGAGGGCAGCCCGGGACTGAGATCCCATCACCCTCGGAGGCATCGTGCGTGTGGAACTCCATGTGGAAGATTTGTATTCCTCCATCTCACCACGGCCCCTGTTCCGGGGTGGGACCAAACAGAGAGCTGCCTCTCTCTCGGTCTTATCTACAGCTCTAACGCGCTTAGGGGGGCGTTTGGGAAGCAGAGGCTCGAGATTGTGCAGGATGCGCACTGAAGAGGTCCAGACCGGACAGTTAAAGCTTCCGTGGTCACTTCTAATGAGGAGGCTTACAGTTTACAGCGCTGAGGAGTTATTATGGAGAGGACTAAATGGCGCCATCTGGCGGCGGAACAACGCCACCGCTGAATCTCAAATCGCAGCGAATGTTGGCCGGTGTGAGATCACATACAGAGTCTCTACAGTCACTAATTAATAACTCGTGGCCTCATAATATTAATATGTGGCATCAGTATAACACATTTCAGCCACAATATAATAACTAGACCTTTTTATGGTGATTCGCAGTGTGAGCTTAGTAACTTGTGGCCTCAATATAGTCAGTCATAGTTATTAATATTTAATGTATTTGTTTGGACACAGTGTATTAACTTGTGGCCTCAAGACTGAACTATCAATAATGAATTTATCTAGTGATATATAGTTATTTTATATTAGCAATCCCACAGATATTAAAATTCTGCGTGATTTGATAACTATATGTGCCGTAAAGTTCCTCCCTCATACAGTGTATGATCACTATTTTAATATTCTGTTTGTAAGAGGACACTGTTATGTCTCTAGTTGCTGCTGACAGTCACTTTAGAACAGTGCTTACCAACATAAACCGCCATTATAACAACAAGAGCAGCATTAAAGGGCCCATATACGCTGCACCTCTAGGTCCATAGATAAGGCAGGGTGCTGTGTCTGTGTGTGTGTGTTGGGGGGCGGGGAGGGGGGGGTACCCTCACATGCTGTTTACATCACAATTCCCCATTAAGACTGATTATATGTAAATGACGTGTATTTGGTGACTGCCCTGTACTGTGCCTCAGGTGTTCAAACTGGCGGAGCTAGACAACTGAGGTTCCGAAGAGGACAAATGTCAATCTTTGTGACGTCACAGATACAGCGAGTTTAAAAGGGGACAGCGTCGAGAGGTAAACGCAAACAGAATTATAAAATGATCGATTTTTTAATTGATGACTTTTATTTTGACACGCTTCCGCAGCGACTCAGAGAGCGCAGCCGTAGTGTCGCTTTCTCATTGCAGAAGCGTAAGATCACCATGGTTACCCGCAGTAGCTACGTAGCTAGCGTAGCCACTAAAATTACCACGGCTTGCGCAACTGGCGTAGCTAACTGGATAAAACGGTGCTGCTAGCTGCTTCGTGGGGGTAACTATGGGGTAAATGACCAACATCCGGTGTAGTTCAGAGTCTTAATTAATGCTTAGATTCTTCCAAAGCTGTAGGAAATGGAGTTAGTTCAGTCTAAGCTAAGCTAGGATAAGATTAGCGCACGGATGCTAACGGAAACGAATCCACAAAGCGCCGGTGCTCAGCGCCAGTTACAGCTGCACATGATCCGAAAGCCTTTAACGTCGAAATAGAGCCATGTGTGATTATATACTTTAATCAGTTATTTAATACAGGTCAGTACATTTAAACAAGTTAGTTAGCTATTCGAATATCCCCGTTCCACCTTAAATGGTACAGCCTCAGGCGCTAGAATGGAACTGCTGAACTATTTAAGGTGGAACGGAAACATTCGAACATAAAGCTGCTGAATAAGGAACAGAAGTAGTGGAAGTGTATTTACAAAGAGCCTTACTTCACTTAGGAGCCGTGATCCTGGAGGTCCTCCTGCAGAAGCTCCCTGGTCGTGCTCGTATACAATCACAGCACTGGATACCAACCTCACAACAGATCACACCATGGAGACAATCTGCTTACCCACACAATCTCAGTCACCTCTGAGAACCCACAGGGGCTTAGAGGAGAGCCTAAATCCACCCTCGAGTGAAAGTCTCGGCCTTGCAGAATAAGCAGTAGAGAGAAGGGGCTCGACTGATCTGAGTACGGAGATGCCTACAGAGCGGCTGTGGGCCTCCGGCATCCATCAGCATGGTGGAATAAAGTTTGTAGAGCTCCAGGCTGCTCGTTTCAGATCTACAGTACAGGCTCCAAGATGAGGAGTGCGGCAGGAGTGGGTTAAAAGAGTGAGCAGGTGCATTCGGTCGCATCACTTATAGAAATCTAATCTAATAAATAAAATATCAGAAACCGACCAAACAAACAAAACAAACAAACAAACAGCAAATAAGAGGATTCCTCCATCCTAAACAGGGCAGGTCCACCCCATCACACAACATATACAGAGAGAACTGTTCACTAAAGAGATAAAGCTCGGAGAAAAGGACAGAGGGGAATAAAATCTAAGGATAAGAAATCATATATGTAATATATAAATCATATAAACATAATATAAATCAAGAAAAAAAGGAAAAACAATAGAAAGCAAGGAAGAAACAATGAGAAGAAAAAGGGGAAAAAAATAAGACAATACAAAAATCAATAAAAAGAATTAAAAGGGGAAAAAAAATGAGAGAGAAAAATAAATTAAGGAAAGAAAGAAGAGAGCGACTCCAGCTGTGTGAAAACCTTCCCAACAATTCCCTCCGATCTCTGATCAGTCCTAACAGATCAACAACTGTGACCTGAGCAGAAGAGAGAGCAGTGGCTCCGGAGTGGAGAGAAAAAAAGTTGTTTTTTATTTTTGTTTATTTACAAATAAAAAGTTGCTTTACATTTTATACAGGTGATTCAACTTCAAAGGCACTTAGGAAGAGTGTAGGAATCAGGAGCACAAATGGACTGATTTAATAAAAGCATTGAGAGAAGAACACGGCGCGGGTCTCCGTGTGCGAAGAGAGATTACCGACTACAGTCTGTAAACAAACAAACAAACAAACAAACAAAGCTGCGCTGACCACAGCGGCACCGCTACACCACCGTACGAGATCAGGGCGCCGTGTCTGTTCACGTCTCAGTTCTAATGACAGACGCCCCGCAGGGCTGAGCTGGGTTAAAGGAACACTCCGCTCCTCAGGCTGATCTCTGTCTGCTGCGTCTGCAGTGTGCAGCTGATTACCACACACGCAATCCTCAACAGGCTTCCCTGAAAGTCAATGGACACCTGCCGAACTGAGGCATCAGGATTTGAGGTACCAATATACCTCAGTGCCTCCAACTGATCTCACTGGACACCAGAAAACCTCAACATGTGTGCATGATTGGGTTCAGAGTGAAACGCCCCGTTCTAGATAAAGTCAGAACTATACACAGTGGTGGTGAAGGTAACCAGACGTCCCCTCTAAAAGCTCCCTCACAGAAAGTTCCTACAGGAGGTGGTTCTGAATACGCTGCCTGATGTCTGAGACGCTGTTTATGATAGGGTGAAGAAGATCTCAGCCTTAAACTCCATTCATGGTGGAGGGATACATGCTGCAGGGCGCTGTGAGGTCAAATAGTCCCCCAAAGGAACTTCGTATTTCCAGATTTTCATCATCAACAGTCCATACACACGTGTAGGTTCACTGGTGGTTTAGATCGTCAAAATAGTGTCTGTGTTCTAGAAATGGGGAACCCTGGTTCCCATCACCACTGTACAGAAAATCTGTACACACCTCACGCCAAACCCGGTCTCACTCACTCTGTGCAATACCCCTTTAAACAAAAGCCCTTCTAGCCTAATTACGGCTCTTACGCAGTCCACTGAATACATCTAGAACCCATGATCTCAATTAAATTCATCTTGGGGGGCTGCAGAGGAGAGCGGGAGAACCAGCAATGCTCCTTAGAAGACCCGCAGTGAGAACAGCGGCAGCAGCACCTCAGAGAGAAGGAGTAATGGTGGAAGGTGTTCCTGAGCAGCACCTGACTCACTCCACCCCACCCATACGGAGGCGGAGCTGCTTTATTTCAGAGTTCGTTTATAAACAGTGATTTCATGGAAACGTCGATGGTGCTCTCGGATTGGTCTGTATCTACATCAAGGTTTAACAGAACCCAGGAGCTGACCACAGACCTCCATTACAAGCGAGTTTAGGGTCGGTGGGTTCTCTGTTCCTCTCCGCGATCAGGGTGACGTGTTGAGACGACGCTCTGTGGTAAACGTCCGCACACTACAGGTGCAGCAGACAGAGGTCCGGTTGGTAAACACCGAAGAGTCCCTTTAAAGCAGGTTCACCACATAACGCTAAACAGCACATGGTTTAGTTTGAGGGCCGAATCAGGAGCTGTGGACATGCTGGCGTTCTCCGGGGACACACTTTACTCTCCCAGGAAGCCTCACGGTACCCGCGAACGCGCTGTAATGAACGCTAGGAAACACAAAAGGATAAAAGTCCACCACACAAACTGGAAAATCAACGTCACGCCAACATGGCTCCAGAAATCCAAGAGATGATCAATATTTAAGGAAAATAAAGGCCAGGAGCCAAATGAAGAGATCCCTCGGCACAAAGAGCCAAAAACAAAGAAGAAGACTAGAAACGAAATACTTCCAAACGAGGGAGGAATACTTTCCTGAAGGAAGAGTGGAATGCTGGAATCAACAGTGATCGTTACACTATCCGACCTGCAGAACAAACCCAACAACCACAGTGTGCACCTTACTGTGAGTGTGTGGGGGAGAGAGAGAGCGACAGACAGAGAATGTGTGATTCAGTGTTTTCTGTCCAGCTTTACGTCCGTTTGGGTTGTGTCCTCATGCCCCCTTCAGTCAGCTAGAACTGCACCCAGCCAGGCTTCACAGATTCCTGAGTAGTGCTGCAGACAGAGAGACAGACAGGGAGAGATATTAGCACAGAGACAGTCAAAATCACTGTCCGGACAAAAACCTGGATTTTTACAGGAGAAGAAAAATTTCGAAATTAAATTAGCAAAAAATATTTTAAACCCCACAGGTAAACACCATCTACAGGCCATCACACATTGGACACATTGAATCCAGAATCCAAAAGTTTCAATTGCTCCAATGGAGGCACAAACACTGGTCCCAGCAGAACTTCATCCCTACAATTAATAAAAATGTTGTTGATAAAAATAAGTCGGTATGCACTTTGACATCAGTAATTAAATTGTTGTCACTGAGATAAAGACGGAAATCAAATTCATAAATCCCGCATTAGTGTAGTTTAACCAAACGCAGAGAGAGATACAGGTTTAAAGGGGTATTAGAGTAAGTGCTGAGCTCGACTGTCTAATAGAACCATAAACTGAGTTCTACAGTTAAGATCAGGTGCTGGGACCTTAACAGGGATGTGCTCTGTGATGTTAGCAGGTTCTACATTATTTTGAGCTTTACAGAGCAGCAGCAGAACTTTAAGGTCTACTCAAAGAGATACAGGCAGAGACCTTTGGAGAAAGAGCAAAACATGAGACCCAGACAGACACAGTACGTACTCCGCATCTACCCCAGACTCCCTGAACTGCATGTTCATCTTTATACATCATAGCTTCTACATACATCACTACACTATTATATTCATTTATATATAAACATGTATATTACAAGATATAACATAACTGTATATATGTACAACCTGAGCTACTCTGGTGTTTACTACTGTGTATGTTTATTGCCTAGTGTGTATTTTTGTATTTAGGTACAGCTGTGGACTAAGCACCTTGTTAAGACTTGCTCATCTTCAGATCTGTGTTGTCATGTGACAACACAGTGTGGAAAGGTAGTACCTGATATCAGAGATGCTGAACACTACTCCGTTTAGTTTATGAGTGTACGAACTTGAACCAGACACAACACATCTGGTGCGCAGTGGCTCTAAAGGTCTAGTCACCATAGAGTAACACTAGTCTCTAGGACAACCGCCCCACCTCCACTAAATGTAGGTACCCACAGACGGGGTGCGTTTCCTGGTTGAGAGTTGTGGGCACTTCCCTCTCCTGAGCCCTCACGGAAAAACAAATAGGAAACAGGAAAATCCCCACCCACTATCACAGTCAGCGTGCTGCGCTTACACACAGCACATCACGGTTACACCCCGTCTGATCTGGGAAACCACCTCACTGACCCTGATCCAGCAGCAGCGAAATCTCCCCACAGTTCCTGGGAGGGCTGGGCGGGGGCCGGCGGCCCACCGAAATCCAACAGCAGCCCTGAGGGAGGGAGAACAGACACACAGTCAGAACTAAAACCACCCAAGTCCATTAGAGGACCTCTGAACATCTCCACACAGCTTGAGACGAGCAGATGATTCAGTCATGCACAGCTAGCAGCTTCGGTAAGACAAGCTTCCACTGCGGTTTAGCCGCACTAGCTGTGCAGCTCCAGGGCTACAACTTCAGACTCTCAACATCCCTGAGCTGGCTGTTACTGTGTAACCCACTGGGAACCTGCATGAGTACCTGTGTTTGGTTGGGCCGGTGCTGCTGCAGGTGGGCTCGGGGTGGCCTGCAGGCCGCCAGGGGGCGGAAGGATTCCCCCTTTACCACCCGGGGGAGGAGGAAGCAGTCCACTGGCACCAGGACGAGACTTAACACCCCCTGCAGCATCCTTCTTCTTAATGTTCTAAAAAGAGAGGGATATTCTCAATACGTCCATGTACACTCATCATAAAAGAAACAGCTGCACCCAGAAGGGGGTGTGGGAGTGCGGGTGTGTTGGGAAGAAAGATGATGACCAGGATCAATAACTGATGATAAATTTAGACTGATATGATTAATATTTATTGAGCTACACATACAGAAGTAGTGTGTCAGTATGGCGTCGGGTCGCCGTGTTTGCTAATGCAAGATGCCAGACGTCTCGGTATGGAGCTGATAACTACATAACCTACGTGTCAGTTTCTGTATCCATATTTTGGCCAGTATTGGACCAATACTGATACTGGGCATCAGATCCGTGGCCCCCTAATAAACACATCAAACACAGGCCTGAAAAATCTGGCATTGTTTAAAAAAAGCTAAAGAAAGTAAATCAGAACAAATCTAGAGCTAAATCTGCCAACAGTCGTATGATTCCAACAGTCAGGGGGAAAATAAAGCAGGACAGAGTCAGAAGGCACCACTGTGTTCTCATTCTCTCACCCCGAGACTGATCTTGATGGTCTGTCCCTCTTTAAAGCCCAGGTCCAGTTTGGGGGCTGCACTTTGAATGGCTTCCTGCTTAGCCAGCTCACTCTCCTGCTTCACCCACCTGTGAAAGAGAGAGACAGAGGGGCACGATTCATCGCTGGCTGGTTTCCTGTGTGCACACTTCCTTCTTTTCTATTAAAAACTACTTTCACTTCTCACACAGCACTGAACACATGGAGCCCAAGGATTCAATTAACCCCTTACAGTCCAAACATCTGCTTCCCATTCGTACAACAGACACCGGCTTCACAGTACACACTGTATAATTGTAGCTGCTGAATAATTCATTCTCGATGTTGAGTAATTCACAGTAGCTACCTAGCAATAATAAAAGTTCCCATGTAGTTTAAATGAATCCACTCTAGAAGAGTCTACAGTACAATTAGAGAACCCACTTGAAATGGTCCTGCAGGGCCACATTGAAATCAAACGAGTCTCCGCGGTCAGCGAAGCCAATCCCGATAAACGCATGCCTCCCTGAAATAACAGGAGCAGAAAACACATCAAGAACTTACACTGTAAAGGAACACCACCACCAGCATACCCCGTATCTACACCGACTGACAGCTTTATCAGGAACACCACCCATACAGCTGCACCGTGCAGTTACAGACTGTAGCTCATCTGTCCCTGTACATATGATCAGCTCCTCCTTTACAGTCCTCATCACTGGAAAGGAGCACCGCAGGGACACTGGCACATCAACACACCGCATGTTGGTTGTATGCTTGGTGTTTCTGATATAATGGCCAATCAGTCCAGATACCCAACACAGCCTATGACCCAGCAGCAGGAGAGAGGGTCCGTGTGAATCGTGTCCTTACCATTGCCGTCCTCTATCCTGACCACGAAATACCGGCTGGAGTCTGTTACTGCTTCCACCGCAGAACCGGGGTACTGTTCAACAGGAGCCTGTGCAAATAGCTCACCTGTAACATGAGGAACCAGGTGCGTCAGGTGTGAGTAAATATGACTGTGTAATAATCCCTCATATACGTGTGCAATCTTGTTCCGACTCCTCACCTCCACTGCTTTTACTGCTACTCTTTCAGAATAAAGTCTCATGAAGTCAGGAGGACTTCGTTGCTGTTGGTCAGTCGGTCCTGGTTTAATCCGATTCATCTGATGGAGTCGGGGGGGTTCACACTTAACGTATAAATAAGGCACCAGAGCATCAGCACCTCTGTGGATCTCCTGCCCTGTTTTATCAACCGGCATGACCATAACCGGTACACTGACCAGCACATGGCTCTGATCATTCTCTTTCTATGGGTCGACTCCATCTTGCAGTTACTCCCTCCTGGACTAATCAGAGTGGATCTAATCAGAGTGGATCTAATAGATGTTCTTCTCCTGTTCGTTCCGTCTTTCTCGTCTCATCCGGGTTCGACCTGAGGAGGTTGGGTTCTGCCCTTGAGCCTGGTTCCTCTCGAGGTTTCTTCCTCACTCAAGGGAGTTTTTCCTGGCCACTGTCGCCTCTGGCTTGCTCACGGGGGGCTTGGACCCGGTTTTCCCCCCACCTTCAAATGTCTGTACATTAACTTTGTGTTTTTCTTTTCTATAACAAACTGATTCTCTGTGAAGCTGCTTTGAGAACATTGGTTGTAAAAAGCGCTATACAAATAAACATTGATTGACTGATTGAAATAAATAAGGAGCTTTCACAGCCAGTCTGTTTGGTCCGAAACAAAACAGCAGGTGTAAAAGCGGTCTGAGACCACAGCCAGAACCACAGCCCAAACTTTGGTCCAAACAAAACATTAGTCGAGGCGTGGTCCCGTTAATTTAGACAGTTTGAACTTTAGGAATTTTCTGAAAGTGTGTGTGAGCAAGAGAGCGCGTGCAGACCAGAGCGAGGGCACCCAAGCCAAATCAGAGCAGCAGCTAGAGAATACAACGGGGCAGGAGAGCATGCAGAACATAAAGCCAATATGTCAATCAGTCCATCAAAACTTCTGTATAGAGCTTTTCATAACTGAAGCTGTACAGAAAAGGGAAAACAAGAAGGAGACCGTGTGTGACTTAGGGAGGGGGGCTTGGACCTGGACTCACCTCGAGCAAGCCAGAGGCAACAGTGGCAAGGCAAAACTCCCTTAGAGTAAGAGGAAGAAAACTCGAGAGGAGCCAGGCTCGTCCTCCTCTGTTCATTCCTTGAGCCTCCCTTTCCGGATGAATCCCCAATCTACCTCACGGCACAAGGGTGCACACCAAAAGTGATGCTCCGGTTGGCCGTACATCTCCAAATTTCTCTAACTCGGCGCTTCTTTCAAAATGAATGAATCCGAAGGGACGTTATCTGAGCAGACTCTCTTCTACAGGCGTCGTGTATGAAGGTTCTATCACAGAGAATCCTCCAACGACAGAACCGGCAACTACAAACGCTAAAGGCTCATTCATTCTGAACACTGGACGCAGACTATGGGTGGAAGGCGTGTCTAGTTTGTCCATATTACCGATGGAAACCATGGGGTTAGCCATGCGTGGCCAGTAACTCAATTCAAACGCTGACACTGCCGTACAGTGGTGACACTTTCAGATGCCTCTCTCCAGACTGGACCGACATGAGGCACAGGGAGACAAGGCCCACGTAGGTGACGAAGGGCACTTGCTCAGCTCAGTTCAGACTCTCAGGTGTGGGAACACCCTCAGGCTGTACTGCTGGAGGAGAACCTGGGTAAACATGAAGGATGGATACATCCGCCTCTCGGACACAAACTCACCCGTGTTCTTGTCCTCGAGTTTGATGTACGCGATCTTAGCCTTCGCTGTGATTTTCATTCGTCCACTCCAGGCAGGTTCATCCAGCTTCCACTCCGACGCCCTGCGTGACACAGTTCACAGCTAATCACACAAAACCGATTCAAACCTTTTACAGAGAGAGAAAATAATCAGTCTCGGGATTATTTCAGGGATCACGCTCGAAAACTACAAAAGTCAGTGAGACAGGGACTCCGTGCTCAGATTAGGAACGACAGATGTACTAATAAATATATATCCACTTCCACACCTTCTTCTGGGAGTATCTGTTCTTTGATGATGAGTAAATAACTTTATACATTAAGTTTTTTTACACTCATCAAAAGAACGTCTGCTCCCAGAAGGAGGTGTGGGGGTGCAGGTGTGTTGGGAAGGGAGATAAAGGTGACCAGGATCAATAACTGATGATAAATTTAGACTGATATGATCAATATTTATTGAGCTACACATACAGAAGTCTGTCTCTCAGTATGGCGTCGGGCCGCCGTGTTCGCTAACCCAACACGCCAGACGTCTAGGGAATGGAGCTGTAGAGGTTCCTAATGGTGTCCTGTGATAATCCATCCCATGCAGCTTGAACATCCTCACACAGTTCCTGCAGATGGTGCGGTAGGGGTGGAGGTCTTCTGGTGTCCGTTCATCTTGGTGCTGATCACGGTACCTCCACACATTCGGATTCGTTGGGCGTCTCCACCAAGACTAAAGCGGGACTCGTCACTGAAGATGACCCGCTGCCATTCTGAGTCACTCCATGACAGTCTGGTACGACACCACTGCAGTGTTTGGTGACGGTGACGTGGTGTTAAGGACAGTCGTGGTAACGGTCTGTGTGCATGTAGTCCTGCGTGGTGCAGCCGTCTGCTGATGGTGCTGCACTAACAGGATGACACCACCGCTTGCTGGAGGTCTGTAATGGTGTCAGTTGATTCCTTCTGGGACCAGCTATTTATTTTTTTGGATGATTTTTGGGAAACAATGTTTGCACCTTCCATTTTATTACCTCTGTTGCTAATATCTCGGTTTAGATGAAAACTGGTATATTAATTAAAATGAATAGGAGGATTTTTAAAACGCGCTCCGTATTAAAAAATCACCGGACCTCCCTCCGGGCTTCCGTAGTGTTAGGCGCTACCAGTTCCTGCTGAAGTTTTCAACGATAGAAAAACACAAAAAAAATGGTTTTATAGGCGGTAAAAAGCTTTTGAACATCCGCAAACAGCTAAAATAATTTACGGTGGTAAAAACAAAGACTTAATCCGGTTTATTTTCACAGCTGGAGCAGGGTAAAACGGGGTATTGTATGAGCAACGGTTAGCACCGAAGCTAACGAAAACAAACTTAAGCGGAACAGTTTCAATCTGACGGCCTTAAAAGTTAACTTTTCTCGGTTTGAATTTGGTTAAATGGCGTTTCATAAACTTGTCTCTCATGACATCAAGCTTTTAAACTGGGCAGAAGGTTGGCGAAGCTCGAGTTAGCTTCTCGATTGAATTTCTCCGTTCCACCTTAAATGGCGCTGCAGTTACATTCTGGCGCCTCAGGAGCCAGAATGTAACTGCAGCGCCATTTAAGGTGGAACGGAAAGTTCGACTAGGAAGCCCAACTTCACTCCGGTCCAAAGTTGTTTTTTAAAAGTCATAACGATCATTTTCCTCACCGGTATCCGCGGTTTGTCGCTCTCGGCGGGATCTTGTACACATGGACCTCCGGTTTAACACAGAGCACAGACTCGTACGTGTCGTCCGCCATTCTTCCAGCCTCAGCCCCTAAATTGAGTAAAATTAAAATCACCTGTGACTCTGTGCGTGTCTGTGGCGACAGAGAGGGAAGCGGACAGGCCACTTCCGCCCAGTAAAAGTCCAGCTCTACACGCCAGAAATCTAATATTTTTGTTGTCTAGCGAATTTTAGCTCTCAATCCTATTTAACTTCATACCAAGAATTAAGCTACATGTAAAAAAAATCTAGTTTAAAAAACTAATGAAAGAATCCCCCCCAAAAAGGAGCAATAAATCAAATTTCTAAATTAAAATTTAATTTTTAAACTTGAGTGGGACTGAAAGATAATCAATTAGTTAAAAAATAAAATAAAATTGCTTTTATCTTTATATCAAAAACTAAATGTTTACTATACTTTTTACAATACTTTTTGAAACTTACAAAAAACTTAATTTTTGATATTCTTGATTTAATTTTTTTTTATAAGAGTGCATAGTACTTTTTAAATTTGACTACTAAAAAAATATTTTAAAAATTTGTATTAGTAAAAATACCATTTTTGATACCTATAGAATTCTATTCTAGTAGCAATAATTCTATAGTATAACATCAAGAATAAAATTTTTGAATAAAATAAAATAAAATGAAAATCTCCAATCTGGTGTGGTAGCTCAGTGACGAGTGGCGTTATCTGTTGAGCTGTGCCACACCAACCACTGTGTTTTACACATGGACGTCTTAAGCTTTGCTGTAAACCTGATTGATGTGGAGGAGCTGTGTTCTGATTGCCTCAGACCGAATCAAGTTTTAATGTAGTTCTACTATTAAAAAGAAACACGGTTACATGTGATTTCAGTTTTACACACAACATTCAGTTCAGTCTTGTAAGAAACAATTTATCATTAAATAATAAAAAAAAAAAAAATACTTAAATGTAATTACTGTATTGTAATTTAATTTATTTTTTTTAAATAACTAAACACCTAATAAAAATACAACCTGTCATTATTTAATTAGAACCTATGAATGATGTTCTCATGTGATATCACATGTTCTGATGCCAGAGTCCTGCACGTCTGTGTGAGGTATGAGGAAAAGCAGGCAGAAATTCCAGAATAAAGTTTATTTAAGCCAAAAGAGACAGACAGACAGACAGACAGACAGACAGACAGACAGACAGACAGACAGACAGACAGACAGACAGGTGTGTTAAAGCTCGGTGGTGGCCAGTAAAGACATGTCCAGGACAGGGATGACGACCGACAGAGTGAGCATGGCTGTAAAGAAAGCAGGGAGTCTCCAGCAGTGATACAGCACCCCACTGAGCTCAGCTGTGTCCTCCTCAACACTTAAAGGCCCATAGCATGGAAAACCGGTCCGCGTGAAAAATCAGCGTCTGGGTTCTAACGGCGTCAAAGGCACAGCAGCGAGAACAGCCCTACTGACTTCCATCGGATCAGTAACGCTGATTATAACCACCACAGAGTTACACACACGTCTCACACTTACACAGACCATCTAACCGGAGCCCCGCATCCTCCTGAGCGGGTCTGGTGTGAGGTGGTCCAGATGTTCTCTACAGTGGTGGTGATGGGAACCAGGGTTCTCTATGTGTAGAACACGCACACATATAGACACTATATTGACTATCTAGACCACCAGTGAACCTACACGTGTCTCTTTTGAGTGTGTATGGAATGTTGAGGATGAAACTCTGGAAAACCTGGAAATACTAAGTCTCTGTGGGGGACTATTTGACCTGACAGCGCCCTGCAGCATGTATCCCTCCACCATGAATGGAGTTTAAGGCTGAGATCTTCTCCACACTATCATAAACAGCGTCTCAGACATCAGGCAGCGTATTCAGAACCACCTCATGTAGGAACTTCCTGTGAGGGGGCTTTTAGAGGGGACGTCTGGTTACCTTCACCACCACTGTGATCTGACTTCATCACTGAACCGTTCTTAAAAAAGACACACGATGTTACAATAATGAGAAATATCATGTTGAATAAACAGAAGAATGTGCTTATTTGAAGATAGTTTTTATATTTTGACCTAATAAGAATGTGCGTCATTATTTTTATAAAATAAAACTAAATTTTTTGGGGAAAAAAAAAAAAAAAAAAAGCCATTATTGCAACACGTGTCCAAATTCCTTAAATAAATCCTAAATGAACTGTCATTTTATCAACACAGCGATTTAAAAGTGAAGAAAAAGAAATAAGTAAGACATTTTGAGATTTTAAGTCAAATTTTTGACATGGATGGAAACAGAGACGCTGATTCCGAAGCCGGGAGCAATCAGCCTTCCCTCACAGACAGCTAATGAAGACCTGAAAACGCTCTGTGGTCACTGTAGTGTTCGGATATTCAGCGCCGGCGGGGAATACGTCTACTACATAACGCCTCGTAATAACTACAGGCTGGTCCTTTCATAAACACATACGGATTTCTGATCAACCATCCCAGTCAGCCATCGGGTGGAGGCGACGGTGCCACAGGCTGGGCCTCTCCACGTTTGTGTACAGCCAGACAGTCACTCCGGAACCCATGACGGATTACTACACTGATCAAGCCACCACAGAGAGAGCAGAAAACTAGCTGCACAGCATTAAAGCCTCTACCAGCCGAACTGACCACTCGCATACACCTGCATGTACCCTGCACATCAGCTCCCAGCACGTCACGTCACACGCGCAGGAAGAAAAGGAGGTGATTTAAAAAAAAAAAAAAAAAAAGACAGGCTGGTTACAGACACCTTCAAACCCTTCACAGCTCAGAGATCCCCTCAGCGGCTCTCATGGCCCTCCGGCTCTCGCTCTCCCTCAGTGTATGTAGTAACTGCATGGCTGGGGCGGGGCTAAGGGGGCTGGGGGCGGGGTTACAAAGTTGATCTGGATCACAGTTTCACCAGCCCACAAGCTGCTTATTAGCATTCATTTGCACAATGCTCTCCGGTGGCTATTAGCATCATTCGCATAATTCAGAACTTTCCTTTGAAGTCTACAGTGACGTAATATCCAGCATGAGCTTCTGACGCCTCCGTCTACGGGTTGGACCGGACCTTGGGTGCTTCCTTAAAGGACCCGTAGAATACGTTTTTGGGAATACAGCATCTTAAATCACCTGCCTAGCTCAGAAACGGAAAACTGAGCTGGAAAACTGACGACTGGGGTTTTTTTTTTTTTTTTGAAAAAGTTTTTGTGATGTCACAAAA
Source organism: Prochilodus magdalenae (assembly GCA_024036415.1). Taxonomy (NCBI): domain Eukaryota; kingdom Metazoa; phylum Chordata; class Actinopteri; order Characiformes; family Prochilodontidae; genus Prochilodus; species Prochilodus magdalenae. Next base: position 50,452 of record JAMWET010001074.1, on the reverse strand, counting down.
TCCCATTAAATCTGCTCATTCATATACACACAAACGGGGCATTTCTATCTCAGGTGGCTTTATCAGTCCGATCAGAACCAGGATCCAGATCGTTTTCACAGCAGAACAGCCTGGTAAAACGGTGATGGAGGAGTGAGCCAAGATCCATTTCCTGAGTATGAACCCACACAAACGTCCGAACTGGAGCTAAAGAACTGCGGGGAACGTGTGGGATCCCGTGGGTTCAGGTTCTGAAGCATCTGATGGATTTAGAGTCTCAAAACGATCATCTGTGGTAAATGATCCAGTTTAACCTCGGAACACCTCGATCCCTCAGCCAGACTGACCGGGACAGGCGCTCCACAGCGCTTAGCTAGAACCCGTCTTCATAACCTCCCCCTTAATGTCTTATCATCAGTGTAAAGGCCACAGAGCTCCTAAACCTCCTCATAGGAACCGCTCTCGGGAAGGGTTGATGATCAGCTGGTGAGTACATACAGATGACTGCTGGTCAGCAGCTGTAACCGCGGGACTACACGGTCGATCAGGGCCGCGCTGCGGATGTTCACGCGACTATGGTAGAAAACTACTCGGCGCTCTGGATTCTAAAAGCTGAGCGCTTCCTCCATCAGTTAAAGGGACTTGAGCAGACTTTCCCTCAGGGAACACTGAAACATCACCCTCACGCCTGTTTCTCCCTCAGCCTACAGCCTTGCTCTGTTAGCTTTAGCACTGGAGCTACAAAGCTAATGGCTAAGCTAACACAAAAGCACAGACTCGTGTGTGCGCTGCTTTTAGCTACATGCTAATCTACTTTGGCTCATGTTTACGGAGAACATTAACTTTTACTAAATAAGCTTATTTTACCGGCAGGGTCACCTGACCTCCGCACACCTGCTCCCCACACTTCGCAGAAACAGTGATCTGGACAGAACCTGGCGGTTTCATTCCTATCATGATACAGGGGTTACATTTCTACAGTTCCACAATATGTCGCATATTTTAGAACTTAATTTCAGGAAAATCATAATCTATAAAAACCACGCCACCATGTGCTGAGGCTTGCTAATGCTAACGTTAGCGGTGCGGCCTTACTTGCCTCTGCCGAGTGTGAGAGTCGAGGGGGTAAAATACATGATACGTATCATGAGAGTTTTACAGTATGTTGCAAATTTTTAAAAATATAATACTCGGAAAAACATCATAGCTTATAAAAACCACACCAACATATCATCGCTGGCCAGTGAAAATATTTGTCCATTTTGACTTTCATGCATCATTTGAAAACAGCAGCTGCCATTTACACGGTGTGAGAATTTCATGATGAATGGACTAACAGAAATGGCCCAAATGTGCTTGGAGAGACGTCTGGTTCCATTGACTTCCATTCAATTAAATGAGGTTTTTGATCTCTCCTATAAAGATGACGTTTTGGAGATACTTCTTTGTCTTTGGACAGCGACGACATGCTGAGGCTTGCTAATGGTAGCGGTGTGTCCTAACATTACTCGTCTATGTTGGATGGTTAAGATCTACTGGTGAAGAACAGAGCCATCTAGTGGTCAGGGGCTTAAACACAAGATGAAATAAACCACAAATCTTTTGATAATAAACTGTTAAAGATCTGCACTGTGGTTTTGAGACTTCATAAAGAATTAGACCTTTACTATATGCTAGTAGACTTTAGCTCATGTTTATAGATAGCTATCAGTTCGGTCTGTGTATTGACCAGAACCTGACGCATCATGATACCGGTGTTACGATTCGATATAGCACAGTGTACTTCAATACGGTAAAAAGACTATTTACTTAAAATAAAGTAGATTAATTCAAGAAAATAAACCGCAGCACGTTGCTAATGCTAACGTTAGCGGTGTGGCTTACATTAGCTGTCTCTGCTGGAGTGGAAGAGTCTAATAGTGAAAAACACAGCTGGCTAGTGTTTGGGGTTTGAACGCATCACTAAAAAACGTCCATCTGCCGCAAAGCCTTGATTGTAAACTACTGATTAAAAGTTGATACCATGTTGAACATTGATCCAGTTTCACAAAACATACCATGTTTACAATTTCGATACGAGATTACGATTCAATATACTGTGATATTGTAAAATAGAAAAAAAAAAAACACATAAAAAAAGGTGTGATAACAAATTAAAAATTTTTGAAAAAAAATAGAGTGAAAAAAAAAAACCTTACTATACCTGTCTCTGTTGGAGCGGAAGAGACTAATGGCAGAAGAAAACTGCCATCTAGTGGTCGGCGGTTTAAACAACACTAAAAACCAGCACAAGTTTAAATTTTAAGAGTAAACTACTGATTAAAAATCAGGACTGTGTCTTTGACAATCCATGTGGTATAATAAAACATAATATCGTCATTAGATGAATTATTCCTGATTTGTTGTACAGAGTCAGAGATTACCAAACTCCACACACATTGAGTATAAAGTTTGAACAGCGCTAACTGCTAATGCTATAAGCTTCCAACACAGGTTAGCTGTGTTAGCCCTGTAGCTTCAGTGCTAAAACTAAATAAGCAAACTTCAGGCACTAAACTTGGCTGATCGACTACTTCTGAGGTTAAGAGTGGAAAACAGTGAAGTCTGATTTTACGCTAAGCCGGTCCTTTGTGCACACAAGCTCATTCTGACAGACTGTAATACACTACAGGAAGTGTAGGGGGCGATACGACCCACGCGGTCATTCTGACACACAGTAATACACTACAGGATTGTGTAGGGGGCGATACGACCCACACGGTCATAAGTAAATGTCATACCTTTTAATAATGGGCAATATGGAACAAAAACAAAAATTAAAATAATTAGTCAAATAATAAAAGATTCATTAATAGAAACAATAGTTGGCTGAAGCCCTAAAATCAAAATAAACTAATGGAGCATTTAGAAAAATGCGTATATCATACAATGCTAATCCTGTCCCGTTAGCTTTGCTCCGCCGTTAGCAGTTCCGACACTGTAAAGTTATTCCTTAAAGCCTGGTTCTTTCCATGGAGAGTAAACACAGACAGTGTAATCTGGTCTAGGCTAGGTGAAGAATCAGCTTGTAGAAGGTGGGAAAGGCAAAATGGAGGTGATTACATGTAGAACACAGACCTTCTGCAAAGCCAGCTCGAAACCTCACACTGTCCGCACACACAAACTGCAAAACCACACCTCAGCAAATAAAGCAGTCCTGCGTTAGAGAAGCCCAAATCAGAAAATCAACATCTCCGATAGTTCAACATCTCGACATGAAATCCCATTTCGGGAGGAGCTAGCTAGCGAGCTAATTCATCCATTCAATTCAATTCATTTTGCTAAGCTAATGTTTGCTAAATTCTGTGTTACAGCTAACCATCAAAAAAGTTGTCAGTAAATTCTTCAGAGTTTGAGTAAACAAAATAAAAACAAACATGAAAAAGTTCATATGCACTGATTACCAGCATTTCATTTAAAAAAAAAAAACCACGAGACAACAAATCCCATTTATGAAGAAGCTAGCTAGCTAGCTAACAAATTTGGCTCTGCTAAGCGAACATACTATATATCAAAAAAGTCTGTTAACATGTTGAATTGTGCTGTTCAGGCATTTGCACTGGCCTAAAACAGACACGGGAGGAAAAATATTTTCAGATTAATATGAATAAATATGAAATATTTAGTGTTTTGACCGGAAATCCCTTCTGGGGGGGGCAATAGGATAGCAGACCTCCGTTAGCCTGCCAAAGGCAAAGCTGGCAGATCACTGGGAGTTTGCCTAGCATTTGTAGGTGGACCACTGGTGGTAAAATCCAACTTATCCATTTATCTTTCTTTCACTGTAAATTAGTCTTAGTAAGTAACCGGACTAATAAACAGCCAGAAGACTGATATACATTTGCTATCTAGGTGGCTAACTGGCTAATTCATTTCACTCCACCAAGCTAAGCTACGCTAGGCAGTGTTCTGAGGAAAAACATCCAACATGTGGATCCAATCCTGAGCCCAGTTTCTCGAGGGTCCTGAACGGAGGGTGTTCGGTGTGCTGCTTGCTCTCTACTGCTCAAGAATCTTTGTGCTATGATGCTATCCGCTAACTCGTCCACGTTAGCCTAAAACAGATAGAGGAGCAAATGATTTCTGGAAGCCTATCACAAACATCTGCTCAACATTCAGCAGCTAATCTGGAAGGAGCTAGCTAGCTAGCTAGCTAGCAGAGTTCAGTTCTGTGTTTACACTGCACATGAAACGGTTAGCGTTAGGGGTGGGCGATTATGGCAAAACTAGTAAATCACGATACTTCAGGACATTTTCACGATACGCAGCATGATATTTAGTTTTTCTGAGACTTACTAAACTGGAACAGACAAAATAGAATCTGCAAAAGACCATAATAAACCTAGCTTGTTTTCTGTAGAGCCTATAAAACTATAAAGGTATTTATTGAGTATTCCACAGGTGGTACTACTGTAAATCCAGTTAACAGCATTAATTACACTCTCTTCACAATTAAGCACATCATTTGTTTTCTATAGGTACCGGTGGTATGCACAATATGCTCAGAAAGGCATGCTGTGGCATAATCGATCACAATCACGCTAAAATATCATCATACTGCCCACCCCCAGCAATCAGCAAATTAAACAGACTCGGAGTAAACAAAAGAAAACGTACAAATAAACAACGTGTGACATCATCTGGGCTAGAGCAGCCGCCACTCTGCCAGGCCTTTACAAATAAAAACCAGTTGTGGTGGACAGTAAATCAGATTTCAGTGCAAGCTAACTAGCTAGCTAACTCATTCCAAGCTACGCTAAGCTAAATACTGAAAAAGAGGGTTCTTCAATGACTCCTTAGGAAAGGGATGGCTTTATTAAGAACGATCTGGAACCATTACACACTTAAACGGTTCTTTGCATGGTGAAAAGGTTGTTCTGGTTTTATATAGGACCGGAATGGGTTCTGCTATCCGAACGACAGCAAGCTTGAGCCAAAGTAATTTAAGGAACTGCGGTTAAGCCTGCCAAGAACCATTTATCATGCATTTGGTTTTCTGACTGTTGATGGTTCTATATAGAACCGTTGGGCTACTGTTCCACCGATCACTTTAAAACAGGCATTTAAGAAAACACCACGAAACTTTTCCTAGGAATTTTCTCAGGAACCATTTCTTTTCCTAACAAGGAAGATCCTGGTGAGTGAGGTCCCCTGAAGAACCACTGAAGAACCCTCAAAGAGCTGTGCATCAGAAAACTGGTGAGTAAACAAACAAACAAGCCAAAAGATAAAAGGAATCGAGGCTAATATGCTGAACTTCCTGTCTACTAGCCTAAAACAGCCACAGGAGCAAAAATCATCATCATCATCATCATCATCATCATCGTCGTCCACAGGTCATGTAGCATCGGAAGCTAAAAAGTGAACATTTAAAAAAAAACAAAAACAAAAAAAAAAAAACACAGGCACAAAACAACGTAACATTCACACGTAGAAACCCACGTCTCCTCTCAGGCTGACAGATCAGACTGCTCCTTTATATCCACCCTTTATTTATATTATTGCTGACTGATGCCTCTGTGACTGTTTCCTGTTTGGTGATTGGGTGGTGGTGGTGGTGGTGGTGGTGCTGTTGCTGTGTTTCCTCAGTCTTTGGTGGGACTTCTCCAACTTCATCTGAAAGCCCCAGTCAGGAAAAGCTAAACCAGCTTGGCTCCACGCTCACAAACAAACGAGCCCATTAACCACACTTTGTGCTACGGTCTGAGCATGCAAGCCCCACCCAACTCCACCCAACCCCCACTTCACCCTCCCAGCACCAGCTCAACTAACAGAGAGCCACTGTAAACACACAAACTGTCATTATCCTCATCTTCCTGCAGTCACAGAACCCGCTCTAACAAACCTGACCCACTTCAGGAATGGCCGATAACCGTCCCATTTATGCTCCGCCCACTTTCACGGCTTCCACTGCCGAGGCTGGACGAGGTTTACGAAACCCGTTTAACCGTATGAGACTTTAGGATGCGTTATTCACTTCTAATGGTCCATATTTCATACGCGTGTATAGATCAGGTGCCGTTTTACAGTCGTGTGGGATCAGCAGTGATCAATATTAGATGTTTGGGATTTCAGGCCGATTTAGCGCCAGTTAGCGTTATGGGTGGAGGTCAGTGGACAGGTACAGAAATATACAGGCTATCAGCATCAGCCCAATTCCCACGCCAGTTTCGCTAGCAGTCATGCTAAGGCTAGCATGCTAAAGTTCACAGTTGTCGCCGTTTTTAGCTTTCTTGGTCTGAAATAGCTCACCATAGTGTAGCGCATTAGCGTAGCATTTCAAACTGGAAACCCAATGTTACGTAGTGAATCTGAACCCCAATCGAAACAGACCAGGGTGAACAGGATGTAAACAGCAGCTTTAAAAAACAAACAAAAAAACATGTTTGTGGGCGGAGCCTGATTAGGTCAATCAGCCGATAAGGCGTGCTGAAGTAGGTGTGAACTATACTCCCAGTACAGGAGAAGTCGCAGCCTAGACCCGAACACCACAGACATCACTCTCGCGCTTCAGCAGATCCTGACTGGGGCTTTCACTCCGATTCCCCCAACACTGGAGTGTCTCCGACTCCAAAAAGTGACCAAGGGGAGTGTTTGGAAAGGCGCACAGTGTGTAGTCCTGACACGGAGAGAGAATCGGCCTTGTCATGGCGAGGCCCCGCCAGACTGATGCTTCTACCGCACCCTGTGGAACGCTGAGGAGCTCTCCTTCACATCCAGCAGGAGTGCAGAAGAAAACAGGGGGAGGGGGGTTGGAGCAGAGCAGGCCAGCTCATGCTCCTACATTCCTCAATGAAATTCCTCCCAACCCGTTTAATCCTGTCTCCGAACTGTTTAGAACTCACTCCTGCACAGGGTGGCATCTCCATCTCTCCCTCTCTCTCTCTCTGTTTAAGTCTCTCGCCCTCTCTCTCTCCCCCTCTCCCTCTATCTGCTGAGGCGGAAGCCTGCGGTGCCGTCCGGCCCCAAAGGCTGGCGGATCACATGATTGTTCGGCCGCAGGGATTCCGACACTGATGGAGCTCCAGCATGGGCAGACCTGAGGGGACCGAACGGGAAGAGAGAGGGAAAAATGAATCATCGCATGAACATGCTCCAAATGACACGGACGTACCAAATTCATGGGATCCCAGTACATGAACCGATGACGAAGGGGCGGTACCTCAGGGGATGACTTGGGAACGCCCACACCTGTGTAAGCTGTGAGGTGTTGTGAGTGAGGTAGAAGGGAACGTGAGCCTTCCAGACCCATGGGTCATTCCGTTTAACATTCCTCGACTCACAGCATCATAGGTTGGTGTGGCACAACAGATAACACCACTACTCACCAGGAAGCTACCATCCCATGTGGGAGACCGGGGGATTCGATTCCCGGTCTGGGTGACTACGCTGTGCTACACCAGTAAGAGTCCTTGGGCAAGACTCCTAACACCACACTGGCCCACCTGTAATAGGATTAACCCTGTAAGTCGCTCTGGGTAAGAGCGTCAGCTAAATGCGGTAGATAGGTGTACCGGGAAAACGCCATTGAAGGCACCACACACAGAGCAGTGACCGCACACAGGTGCTTAATGCTGGTGACTGGCGGCATCAGTGCAGCGCTCTTTAGCTTCCATGGTTACCGAGTCGTCCCCTGAGGTAAAGCAACTTCGTTATCAATGTAAATACTGCAGTTTAATTCATATTACCAAAAAAAATATAAATAAAAAACACACATGGACACGCACGCAGCCACACGCACGCAGCCACACGCACTAAATAAACAACGTATTTAAAAACAAGCCCAAGTCCAAAGGACAAATGTTCTGCAGTATCAGAGTGCAGATTTAGACCCTGTAGAGAATGTTTTAAACCAAGTTAGAAACATTGTTCAGGTGCTGCAGTCGAATACTACCGACGGTTCTTTCTATGAAATAAAGTTTTACACGGTTAAGTCTACACGAAGTAGTAATTCATAACCCTTGTGATTCTCAAATCAACTTTTAAATACAAATAAAAATATAATTCTACATCACACAAATCATACTGGCGCAGAAACGTGGGCTTATGTGAGATCAAGTCAGTCAATAATTGAACCTGCTTTGTTACAACCAAACGGTTAGGACTCCCTAAACTTCCATCTCCCCCGATACACCATATGAGCGTCTTTTCTGTTTAAAACACGAGGCCATGTTCCCTCTGGAGTTTCCCCCGGCCCCAGGTCCACTTGCTCCATGAGTTTGGTCCGGATGATCCGGTGTAAAAGATGTTCTGGAGCCTGGGTCCTTTTGAAATAGGTGGTCTGGGGTTTGTTCCAGTGATCTCTGGTGCGATCCACAGGCGCTGTGGAAGCTCTCCTGTCCCGGTGCTGCAGGACTGGTTCATTTTGTAAGGTGACTACTTCAAGGGTCTTCGAGGGTTGGCGCGTTACTTCCCTTTCCGAGTTTTACGACAGAGTTCCGGAGTGTGAAATCGATCCAGTGATAAGCCCCTCCCACAAACCAGCCCAGAAACTAGCAGAGGTATTTGGTATACATGTGAAAACACTACAAGAGATAATAAACAGTCAACTAGTGTGCTAGGAATTCTGGGTAACTCCACCTGAGTTCAAACATTTTCAAAGAGACACTACAAACAAGCTCCAGTTACCTGCCAAACGTCACTGTTTAAAGAGATGAAGAGGCAGAGCTTCTCGTTCTAACCCCACGTCATCCGTATGCCCAGCGATTTGCTCTACAGACCTCTGAAAGCCCAAAGCTCTGCCAGTTTGGGCTTGGTCTGCGAGTGCCCATACAATTTACCCAACTCCCCAGTTCCCCAGACCAACGTCCTCACCTGTCCGCGTCTGGCCTTTCCTGAGATGGTTCCTCTGCGCTCCCCAGGATCCTCCTCCGCGCCTCGGCGTACTCCGCCTCCCTCTGAGCCAGAGACTTCACCTGTTGCGCCGGCCGCGACGCCGCCTGAGGCCCCAGAGACCCGTTACTGGGGGGGCGCTTCAAGATGCGGATCTGTGGAGGAGGGGCCGCGGGCAGAGAGTCGTCCTGAATCACCACCGCCGTCTTAACAGGCAAACCGGGGCTACTGCAGGGGACAGAGAGGAGGGTTTACCTGGGCCGCCGCCGTACCTCGTACACACAGCAGACAAGACGATGCGTCCGAGCTGAAAGACTTCATGTCCATGTCTGGACAAGTCAGTGGGACAGTCACTGCCCACTCATTCAGCAACTCAACCGCAGCTTCCAGACTCACCTGGATTTCTGGCTGATCTTCAGTTTGGCCTCCAGTCGTCTCTCGATCTCCTGCAGATAAAACACGAGTGATCAAACCTTCTCCAGAGGGGCCGTCCGTCTACACAGGGGTCCTGCTCCTGAGGGACATCCTTTCCTGAATCCGGGTTCACAGTTAGCCGGGCTAATTAAACCCAGGCTGAGGACCTGCTCACAGTAAGCCCTGCGTCTGCCTTTTATCTTTAGGTGATGTTTACCTCAGCATGCATACGCTCTCGCTCTAACGTCTAACAGAGACACGACCTGGACTGGACAGGTGGTACACAACAAAGCACAGGCATGGGCTGGAGGGTAGGGAACCAGCCCTGGGACCAGGAAGCTACTGGTTTGATTCCCTGAACTGCCAGAACATGCCTCGCACTTGATCAAGGTACCTGACCCTCAACTGCTGCCTGGGCACCGTGGATAGGGCTGCCCGCTGCTGTGGGCAAGTGTGCTCATTTGCCCCTAGTGTGAGCGAGTGAGTGGGTGTGTGAGAAAGTGTGTGTGTGTGTGTGTGTGGGTGGGGGTGTGAGTGAGTACCTAGTACCTAGAACCCACACACCATGACCCTAAAACACTGCTGTTCCTCCTTCAACCCTCACTGGACCCTCACCTCCAGCCAGAACCTAAAGTTGACACCTGATTTTCCGTTCCACCTTAAATGGAACGCGTCGGCTAGACCATTTAAGGTGGACCAGAAAACAATCAAAACAATGTCAACTTTAGCTTCCCGTTAAAGCAACGAAACCGAGAGCCCGTTCCACCTTAAATAGCCCAGCGTCTACACTCATTTAAGGTGGACCGGGATACGCTGGCGAATAGGAAGCCAACTTCAGCCTCGTCAGTCTGCTAACACGACCTACAAACAACAACAGGCCCAACACCACAAACACGTCCACAGGGACACAACCCTGGCCCTCCTGCGAACCCAACCAGACAACTTAGCCACTTCGTTTTCAAACCCTTCTGAACTAAAGTCTCTGTTCCGCCGCGATGCTATGCTAAGCTAAGCTAACCGGCTACAAACAGGAGTTGAGCTACTCTGACAGGCCTCAGTAGAGGCTAAAAATATTCATCTCAGACACAAACATCGGGCCAGAAACATGACCACAAACAACACGGCCGGGCTCTCCGCCTCACCCCGCTGTCCGCAGCATCCTCCCAGTTATCGGACACATCTTCGTCT
>JAMWET010001074.1:27500-35000 GCA_024036415.1 Prochilodus magdalenae | reverse complement strand
TTGGTGGACGGCGTAAAGTGTTAGTGTGCTGTAAGTAGTGTGTTGGTGGACGGCGTAAAGTGTTAGTGTGCTGTAAGTAGTGTGTTGGTGGACGGCGTAAAGTGTTAGTGTGCTGTAAGTAGTGTGTTGGTGGACGGTGTAAAGTGTTAGTGTGCTGTAAGTAGTGTGTTGGTGGACGGTGTAATGTGTTAGTGTAGTGTAAGTAGTGTGTTGGTGGACGGTGTAAAGTGTTAGTGTGCTGTAGCGTGGCACCTCTCTGTGGAATATTCCCGTCTCTGTGTGTGGTCTGTATAAAGGTCTTATGGCGGGTCATTTGTAGCAGCCATTATGGAATTTTTTGGAGAGTCATTCCCTGCAGGTCTCGTCTGGTGAAGGATTCTGTTAATATGGAAAGAAATCTGATCCCCTCAGAGGTTCATATACATACCCGTTTGTTTGTTTGTTTGTTTGTTTGTTTGTTTGTTTGTTTTGCAGTCCTGTGTTGTTTATTTGGCTCCGTTATGTCTGTGTTGTTATTTACATGTCCACATGTGAGTGACTCAGGTGTGTCCTTGCAGGCAGCATGTCCCGGTCCTCCGACAGTGAGGATGGCTGCTTCGTTGACATGGACACCGAGGACAGTGGGGTCACACTAGCCGAGGACCCGGCCGTGGAGATGAAGTCAGGCGATGCCGCGGGAGAAATGAGCGCGGACGGCTCCCAGCAACCCGGGAGGAACGGCCAGAGAGTGATGGGCGAGCTCCCGGAGGAGGTTCTCGAGTACATACTGTCTTTCCTTTCTCCATATCAGGAGCACAAGACGGCCGCCTTGGTGTGCAAACAGTGGTATCGCCTCATCAAAGGTGAGTGTACCGCGGTGTGGAGCGTCACCGCGTGCTTTTCGGAGCATGTCGTGGATGTCATTGGCGCCTGAAGAAGCCTGACTAACTGCACGTGCAGTCTGAGGTCTGAGCATCGCGGGTTTAGTGCAGCTGGATAAACGACGCTGCAGTAAACCCAGTTTAACAGGCTGAATGATTCGCACCTGGTAATCCACCATGTGATCAGTCAAGAGTCTTTAGGTACTGTCGATATCCACGATATTCTCTGAAGTCATGACATCATTCATCATGGTACTGATGATAATCACCATGGTACCCACCTCTATACAGGCTTTACAGGCTGTGTTTAGTTTGTTCCAACTTACCCAGAAAAGCTGTGGTAATGCGGCGGCGTCGTCATGTGCGGCGTGGTTATGCGCGGTGTCGTCATGCGTCGTCGTAGTCATGCGGCTTCGTCATGCTGCTTCCCTGATTAAATACCAGGCCCTCGTCTTAGAAGGTCCCCATTTTTACATGAGCGTTAGAGGTGGGCTCCTGTGGGTGTTAAATTTGATGTACTTGTTCTGATTCTGGTTTTTGGGGGTCTTTCTAACCTGTATGTTACACCAGCTCGTATGAAAGTAGCTAAAAATAAAGATTTATGTTATTTGGTTGATTAAAGCGACTTCAACCGAAACATGGTAGACTAATCTCCAGCCATGTCAGTATTGTTTCCCCGTCCTGTACCCGTATAATCCCGGGTTTATTTTCCTGATGACTATACTCCGGGCGCAGTAAGGTAGTATTGTGGTAGTATATTATATTTATTTCCTCCTTTGCCCTGTAACTCGCGCCCCCGGCGCCGCTAAAGTCACAGGAACCCGCTGCGCTCGACACCCATGTCTCGCCCGTTCTGTGCCGCCCTAATAATAGACCGTTTGCATTTATTGCCGTTGTTTAATGACGTCTGCGGGTTTGGGTTGCATTGTGGTGTGTGGGTTTCCTCGGTGCTGTCAGTTCCTCTGTAACACTCTTCAAAGGGCTTCACTGTCTCCTGTAATGTGTGTCTCCAGGTGTAGCGTATCAGTGTTACCACGGGTTCCTGAGGGCCGTGCAGGAAGGCAATATCCAGTGGGAGAGTCGCACCTATCCGTATCCAGGGACGCCCATCACCCAGCGCTTCTCGCACAGTCAGTACACACCTCCCCCCACAGGCACACCACACCTCAGCCTACCTCACCTCTCGCACAAACACATGCTGGAACAGACCTGGATAGTGTTCAGTAGGGCTGTGACAGAGACTGCAGTGGTCATGTGATGCTCTGTGGTGACAGGGCTGAGCTCATCATCTCAGTGCAGATGTGTTTTTGTTTTTTTTGTTTCTGGTAAAAGTTAACGCAGCCCTATGAGTCACGCGTGGCACCGGTTCACCGCTGTACGAGCTGAAGGAGAGTAGCAGTGTTAGCTGTGATCTGTTTATCTAAGAGACTGCTTGACGTGTGATGTCATCTGCCGCGCTCTCTGTGGTCTCAGTGTTGCTGGTGTGTTGTTTCTCCAGAGCTGAGAATTAAAACTGTGTCTAGAGTGTTCCTGAAATTGGTCAAACACCCAGAAGGCCTTCAGAACCCCGAGCGCTGCGTGGAAACCCCAACGTCTGTAGTCACTGGCTCATAGAAGCTGCTGAAATGACGAGTGTAGCATTCATATTCAGCGCATGCTTCCGAATTCACCAGAGCCAGTTTACCTGTACCATCGTTAAACACAGTGGTCCCGAATGTTAGGACATCGATGGACCAGTGTGCGGAGGCCTTAAGGCTGATTGTGTGAAGAACGGTAGGCAGCATGAGCATTCACGGCACCCTAGAGTTTCTGGTATTGAAGCGCGCCCCTGCCGGTACTGGAGCGCGCCCCTGCCGGTACTGGAGCGCCCCCTTGCCATCCCGGGAGCGTGCCCCCTTGCCGTCCCAGGAGTGTATATAGGAGCTCTATCAGATCGTTTCAGAGAAGCCCTCTTTGACACCAGAGCTCACTACACACTAATGCTCCAGCCTCCGAGGGTGGTGGGGTGCCGCTCTCACAGTGTTGGGGCGTTGGTGTTAAACCGCGTGGATGGGTTGCTTTTTCACAGAGCGGAAGCTCACCTGTACGGTTCCTGTGAAAGGAGCTGCAGGGCTCGTGTGTGAATAGAAACCAAACCCAAGGCTTGTTGTTATGGCTGAGCTGCTGGTTGCAGTGTTGCATGTACACACGACACACACACACACCGTACACACACCGGGCCAGATGGTGCACGTTGTGCATGACTTCAGTGTAGAGCAGGAGAGAAGCGCCACAGTGGCTGCTACTGCGCGGAAGTGCAGAGCAGGACGTTCCGGAGAACAGGCGGTGGGCATTTCGGTGTGAGGCGGGTGTCTGTCTGAAAACGGCCAGATAAAAAAATATATATATATCCAGCTGTGTTGAGTAAATACTGCACATTAGATTTATATTTGTCCACTCACTGTCCACTCTATTAGACACTCCTACCTTGCTGCTCCACCTTGTAGATGGACAGTCAGAGACGATAGCTCATCTGCTGCTGCACAGTGCAGTGTTGGTCATCCTCTAGTCCTTCACCAGTGGGCACAGGACGCTGCCCCGCAGGACGCTGCCCCGCAGGACGCTGCCCCGCAGGACGCTGCCCCGCAGGACGCTGCCCCGCAGGACGCTGCCCCACAGGACGCTGCCCCACAGGACGCTGCCCCACAGGACGCTGCCCCACAGGGCGCCCTGTTGTGCTGGATAGTTTTGAGGTGTCCAGCAGCACTGCTTTGTCTGGTCCACTCACACCAGCTCAACACACCACTAGATGCACCAGCAGCAGACGAGCTATCGTCTCTGACTGTCCATCTACAAGATGGACCAGCAAGGTAGGAGTGTCTAATAGAGTGGACAGTGAGTGGACACAGTGTCTAAACACTCCAGCAGCACTGCTGTGTCTGATCCACTCACACCAGCACCACCCACACTAACACACCACCACCACGTCAGTGTCACCGCAGTGCTGAGAATGATCCACCACCCACATCATACCTGCTCTGTGGGGGTCCTGTGGGGGTCCTGACCATTGAAGGACAGGGTCATACAGAGAATACCTCACACTGGGTGCTGGGAGCTACATTTGCACCCTCTGGAAATGATTAATCTTCGTGTTCAGGTTCTGGCGTCACGTCAGTGTTATTGAATAACGGAGAGTAAATACATTCTGCTGAAGCTCATTTCACCTCCGCGTAGATCACGAACGAAGTGCACTGCCTTCATCTGTCATCAGGGTGTAGTTTCAGCCGATTCAGCCGTAAAGCTCGTTAATAAAATTATTTTTAATTGTGGTTCTATTCATTTTGAACATGTAACTGACCGAATTCGCCACCCTGAGAGCGGCAGCCCGTTTACAAACAGAGACACTGGACAGACATGCAGGCGGAGTCTCGCAGCAGTAGGTGAGGCCGAACCGGTCAGCTGTTCTCACGTCTGGGAGGCGTCTGCAGTCTCCTGGATGTCTGGGCGCCTGGCGGAGCGTGGCTGCGGAGCCAAAGGGCTCGCTGTTTCCCGCCAGGGCCGTGGTGAGAAAGAGCCTGCTCAGCAAGTCAGTGTGAAAAGACTCTTATTGTCATTCGGGTTCACACCCCACCCACACGCTCACACACCCACCCTGTTTCACACAGCACAGCGGTGTGGTGGGGTGGAGGGCAGGGGGGGGATTGGGGGGCTAGTTTAGTTCAGGTTTCAGAATCAGAGTCGGTTTATTTCTCCGGGTTAATCTCCGTTTGGCTGACGTTACAGTCCACCAGCGGGGTTTTCAGAGAGTGGGTTTGGGAGGGTGAGGGTTCCATGTTCTTCACAGTGATGGGGATAGGAACCAGGGTTCTCCATGTCTGCAAAACACATTTAGACAGTTAGTGTGTCCGCGCCACCAGCGAACCTGCGTGTGTCGTCTGGGTGTTTATGTGGAACGCTGATGGTAAAATAGCTTCGCTTTAATTGATCCTTCCTTTCCATTAGCTTCCATTAACCCTGCGGATGCTCCGGGTAGTCGGAATGTGCCCCCTGTACGTTATCCGTACAAGGAGTTTGCCTTGGCAGGTGCCCTCATGTGTGGCATGTAGTAAATAAGCAAACTGGACAATAAAAAGAAGATCAGCACGCGTACAGAACACAGTATCAGCAGGTAGGACTGGCCCAGGTAGGAGATGTCGCTCCTGATCGGAACGCAGGGGCCCGGAAATTCGGATAAAACATGATCCTAAAATAAATAATTTTAAAGTCATGTTTTGTAGATGTTTGGGACGAGGTGACCTAGTGTTGTGGTGGGGGGGCAGAGCATCACTAAATTTCACAAAAAAAAAAAAAAAATTGTTAAACCAGTGTTGAGCTGCAAGTCTTTGCTGATCTAGTGGCTTTATTTTTTATTTATTTATTTATTTTATTTAAATGCTTTTAATTTGGCAGTTAAACAGAATGAATGCTGTTGTTGTTGTTGTTGCTAATATATTAATAATAGTAGTATTAATAGTAGTAATAGTTGTAGTATTGAACATTTGATTGCCAGTAAGAACTCTCAGCTCGGTTCCTCGGTACAGCAGCGCACTCAGACTGTGAACAGCCACCTGAGTGATAAATCCATTTCCTGTGATTTTCATCACCTGTGAACTGCAGTATCAGCACTTCCTGATTTGTGGTTTCTGAGACTGACAGCAGGGTTTATTTTGCAGCTGCTTCAGGTTATATGGGTCATGTGGGTGTACGGCAGCTCGCCACAGATCCTCAGCTGCGTTGAGGTCTGGGTTTTTGAATTGGCCCTTCCAGACACTCCAGTGTTCATTTCATGTTCAAGACATTTGTCTTTCCTGCAGTGCCGAGCAGTTTTCCGCTCCCTGTGGATGAAACGCAACCCCACAGCATGATGCTGCCACCACCATGCTTCACTGTGGGGGCGGTGTTTTTGGGGTGATGGGACGTGTTAGGTTTGCACCACACGTAGCGTTTCTCATGGGGGTGTACCGCACATAGCGTTTCTCAGGGAGGCCAGAAAGTTCCGTTTCAGTCTCCTGAGAGCAGAGAACCTTCTGGCGTGTGTTCAGGGGGTCTGAACATGCTGGTTGGTGAACTCCAAACACTCCAAAGTGCTTCACACGCATCCATAAAGACCCGCTCGTGGACAGACACTCCTGTTTCTGCTGGGGGTCCCTGCAGGGCTTTCAGAGATCTTGGCTGTTTTTGTTAAGCCCCTAGTTAACACTCTGCTTGCCCGGTCGCCGAGTTTTGATCTTCCCGTGTTGGGTTTGAGTGTTAAGGTTGGGATTGTGTTCTTCGCCACTTCTTTGTCCCCGACCTGAATGGAGCTGCTCGGTCTTCACGTTGCTTTCTGAGTGGCGGTGCCGATTTGGCGGCCAGGTATATTCATACTGACGTCATGTGACTGATCATGTGACCCCTCAGGTGGACCTAAACCAGCTAACTATACCTTCTGAAGTTAATTTGTTGGATCAGATCTTATTTAGGGGCTTCATAGTAAAAGTGTGGGTGTGTCTGTGTGTGTGTGTGGTACATATGCATTCCCAACTTTTCAGTTATTCATTTTTTTTTTTTTAATTATTCATGTATGGATTATTTAATGATCAGTAAAGGCTGTATTGAATCCTACATGTAAAGGTGAAGTCTACTAAAGCTGTTATTGATTGTATTTTTGATGATGGGCTAATTGCCCCTGTGAATATGAAGGCATTAAGGCCTCAGTGTTTGTTTGTTTGTTTGTTTGTTGTTCTGTAGATAACTGTGATGTCACTGATGGCTGGTGAACCGTCTTGTCCTGTTTGTTCCGCAGGTGCGTGTTATTACGACTCTAACCAGTCCATGTACGTGTTCGGAGGCTGCACTCAGAGCAGCTGTAACGCCGCCTTTAACGACCTGTGGAGGCTCGACCTGAACAGCAAGGAGTGGATCCGCCCCCTGGCTTCAGGTGCGCAGGCCTCCGCTGTCCTCTGTCCCTATCCCCTGACCCCCAGGGTGCGCACTAGCTCCTGACCTCCAGGGTGCGCACTAGCTCCTGACCCCCAGGGTGCGCACTCTGCTGGGCTCGTTCTGCTGATGAGCGGTTTGGTGTTCTCTGTTCAGGTTCCTACCCCTCCCCTAAAGCTGGAGCAACACTGGTGATGTTTAAGGACCTGCTGGTGCTGTTTGGAGGATGGACCCGGCCCAGCCCGTACCCTCTACACCAACCGGAGCGGTTCTTTGACGAAATCCACACATACTCGCCCTCCAAGAACTGGTGAGAGGAATGGATAAATACTCAACGTGGAATCTAATTCTCACTGTCTAGAACCACAGAGATTCTAATCTTTCTCTGTCTGTCTGTCTGTCTGTCTGTCTGTCTGTCTGTCTGTCTGTCTGTCTGTCTGTCTGTCTGTCTGTCTGTCTGTCTGTCTGTCTGTCTGTCTGTCTGTCTGTCTGTCTGTCTGTCTGTCTGTCTGTCTGTCTGTCTGTCTGTCTGTCTCTCTCTCTCTCTCTCTCTCTCTCTCTCTCTCTCTCTCTCTCTCTCTCTCTGTCTCTCTCACTCTCTGTCTCTCTCTGTCTCTCTCTGTCTCTCTCTGTCTCTCTCTGTCTCTCTGACTCTCTCTTTCTCTCTGACTCTCTCTTTCTCTCTGACTCTCTCTTTCTCTCT
>JAMWET010001074.1:0-22500 GCA_024036415.1 Prochilodus magdalenae | reverse complement strand
TCCCAGCGCCGTCACCGGACCCCCAGAAACGAGCCTCCACACGGTGGTCCAGGGCCGCGGCGAGCTGATCATCTTCGGAGGTTTGATGGACAAAAAGCAGAACGTGAAGTACTACCCCAAAACCAACGCCTTGTACTTTGTACGTGCTAAAAGGTAATGAGTTAACGAGGACGTTGAACGCAGTAGCCTATGAATGGGCCGTTCCTGGACAGACCCTGCAGACAAAGAGACTGACCTGCCTTCGGCTGGGGAGCGATAAAGAAGCGAGGAGAGAGAGAGAAAGGAAAAAAAAGTCGCGTCTGCCGTTCTTCTCTTTCCCAACACTAAACTCCTCTGCTCTCCCGGTTTGCGTAACTATGGAAACTAAGGAAATAAACACATTTCGACTCATATAAAGGACACTCGTTGATGACCCGTTTATTGTTGTGTGACTGGTGGTTCACCTGACCTCGACTCCGTGCGTGTGTGAGAGAGAGAGAGCGTGTAAGTGTGAGGAGAGAAAATGAAGGGAACGTTTCTCCGTTTCTTGCGCGACGTCCCCTGAAGCGTCCCGGAGACAGGAGGACACGGAACGACAACCTTGCTTTTGTATCTCACTTCCTGCCTGCATTGTTTACATAAACTAATTGCGTGTGAGATGATGTGCAGCTGCTTTGTGTGTCTGAATGTGGTGGATGAGTGTGTGTGGGGTGCGTGTTTGTGCTGGTTGATGTTTGGGACGGGGTTTGAAGGGTATGGTCTGTTGCAGTGTACTCGAAACAAAGTGAAACAATAAAGGCCTCCATGTCTTAACTCCCTCTGTTGGCTCTCTCTCAGCACCTGCTCTGTGAACCGGCAGTGTGGGGACTAAAGCAGCTTTAGGAAGGCCGGATTGGAGAAAGCACAGCAGGGGGGTCAGTCCATGATGGGGGTTTAAACACGGCCTGGGAATTCCACCAACTGGGCTGAAGGGTCAGCTTATGTTTTAAAGAGGAATGCCTCCCGTTTTTTAAATCTCCATTATTAGCGCTTCAGGGGAGCGTTTTCCGAAAGTGTTGTGAAACAGTCACCACAGTTGAATGATTTTGCTAGACTGTGATTTGAGCACAGGTCTTACCACACTGGGTTGCTCAAATGTGGTTTTGGGAAATGCGGAGGAGAGCAGTTTCCATTATTTCCAGTTAGGGGTGGGGCAGGGTGAGCGTGGCTGATTACGGTCAGCGAGGGAGTTTTACTATATTTCTTCATTGCTCCGTCATGACGTGGTTATGGCGTGAAGCCATTCAGACTGGTTCGGTGTGAAATGTGCCAGAGACACCAGCGCACTTACCACAGTCAGCCACAGTAGTGGAGATGGGAACCAGACATCTAAAGAGTTGAATGCCTCCAGAAGTAATAAGGCTGATGTTCAGCAGCACATATTTAATATACCATCAAACGAACCAGTGACCCTACACGTGTCTTCTGAGTGTGTATGGAATGTTGATGATGAAAATCTGGAAAACCTGGAAATACTAAGTTCCTTTGGGGGACTATTTGACCTCACAGCGCCCTGCAGCATGTATCCCTCCACCATGAATGGAGTTTAAGGCTGAGATCTTCTCCACACTATCATAAACAGCGTCTCAGACATCAGGCAGCGTATTCAGAACCACCTCATGTAGGAACTTCCTGTGAGGGAGCTTTTAGAGGGGACGTCTGGTTACCTTCACCAACACTGGGAACGGTTCAGACTTTATCTAGAACGGAGTGTTTCACACCAAACCTGCTCTGAAGGACTCTGTTTACATCTTAACTTTCAATTATACAGAAAAATTGTATAGTTTAATTAATAATCCTGTAATAAATGTATTTGGACAGTGGCAAGAAAATACCCACATTTTTTTAATACGCATAAAACCTCCAGCTGTGGGTTTCTGGGTACTAATTGAAATGTACTTATGGTACAACTATATAACGGACTGAGCTTCATTCAGTCAGCCCAAAGATGAACTAAGACAGTGCTGGTCTGATTGATCGGTCATGACACGTAAGGCCTTTAATCATTGAAATGGAGGAAGCTGTCTGATAAAGCTGAGTGAGTGAAGCGGCCTGTTTGATCTTCAGCACGGA
The DNA here is from genome assembly GCA_024036415.1 of Prochilodus magdalenae. Classification (NCBI taxonomy): domain Eukaryota; kingdom Metazoa; phylum Chordata; class Actinopteri; order Characiformes; family Prochilodontidae; genus Prochilodus; species Prochilodus magdalenae. Next base: position 20,409 of record JAMWET010001074.1, on the reverse strand, counting down.
AGCAGGAGAGGAGTGTGGAGCTGATGTATGCCGAGTGACTGATGTGTTGATGAGCACATTAACTGACTGAGTTACAGTAAACACACAGTGTAAGCGGACACTCTCGGAGGGAGTGTGTTGGCTGGTCATTCCCGTGTTGATGGTCTAAACAGGATCAGTCTGTGACGTGCATAAAATCCTGGAGAAATCTGGAACCAAACTTTATCTCCCAAATCTCTTCAGGCAAAGATGGTTCTTCAAGGGTTCTCTAGTAAAGTCAACTTTCTATTTAGAACTATGTGTTCTGTAACCTATAGAAGTCTATATAGCACCAAGCAGCCTTCACGCTTGACATCATAAGAACCCTTGTTGGTGCTGTAGCTATAGAACCATATAGAATGCGTTCTCTGTCTATGTGAAGAACCGTTTAAGCATGAAATGAGTCTCATGGGTATCAACAGAACCGTTCCTTTTACTTAGGAACCCTGGAGGAGCCTGCTTGTTTGAGTGTAACTCGCCACTGGTGTTTATGAACAGAGCCTTTTTGCTGTATTTATGTTTATTTTATAAATGAATTTATCAAGTTTATTATGTTTTTGTGTTTATTAATTGAGATTTGGTGATTTGGACCAGCACACAACAAGCGCGCTCTAGTGTTTATCCTAAATAAAATCGATATAAAAGTCTATATATAAACGCTATAGTTACGTCATCACTTCGCGTCGCTAGTTTCGTAAGCGCATGCGCAGTAGTATTTATTTTCCTTTTTTATTTTTACTAAGCAGAATAAAAGTTATTGTTTGAAACTTGACAGAAATGATGATATTTAACACGCGCGCTTTGTAAGCACAGTATTTAGGGAGGCTATCGGGGGGTTTTGTGTCTTCTTTTTATTTGTTATTAATTTTTAAATCTGGTATTGAGTTTAGTTTTAAGGGGGTTTGATCGCAGGTCTCACCCCAACCCCCCTTTAACCTTTCCCCCCGTTTCCCTTGCTTTATGTCTCTGGCACTCTATGGATGAAAAAGAGGAATGTGGGATCTCATTGGCTGCAAGCCCGGGAGAGCTGGTGAGGTGGCGGCGAACGAGGCGCTGTGATTGGCTGCGCGGAGAGTGGGCGGGGCGTTGTTGTGGTCGTTCAGGTTGAAGCAGCATGTTTACTGATCCTGGAGTGGCACAACGGCAGAAGGAGGAGAGGAGAGCTGATGGGGTGAGTGTCGAACCGGAGCGCGGCGATGACTGACGTGATTTATAGATCCGGAAAGGAAGACGAGCCCGTTTGAACCGAGTTACCACTTAATGAAGCGCAAACTGTCACTAAAGTGCTTATACATCAGTAGTTCGAGCGCTCCTGCGCATGCGCGGTATACTTTTCTCTTATTTTTGTAGTAGATGATATTAGGCTTGTTGTAGAAAGTGCTTATGGAAAAGTGCTGAACCGTCAGAACATGTTTTTAATGTGTCATTCAAGGGTCAAAGTATATTTTAAATGTATTTTATGTGTAAATATTATTCTAAAGCTGTTAAAGTAACAGGACTGCATATCTCATGAATTAGAGATGACACGTAAGATGCTCTCAGACACTTTTAAGCACAAGTGCATGAGCTGTTAAAACCTTCAGGGGGCAGGCTCTATTAGCAGCGATCCATAAAAACCTGCCTCTGTATCTGACCGGCCGAGCCGGGAGACCTGCCGTGTCCTGATTTCTGTGTAACCTTGAACTTCCATGCATGTAAAAGTCTTATCCCGTCTCTGTTCATTTAGTACTGGCGCTTATCAGTCCTGACTTGTTTTCAGAATTGGTCCTGGGGTCAACGCAAGCTACCCAGGGTGCTGTTCCCGTGTGCCGCTGCCTCCTCATGCACAAAGGTAATATCTTTATGTCTGGATAAAAGATGGACCGATGTGGTCGTGTGGAATAGGAGCGGTTTCTGGTGGAATAGCTCATTAACTTCAGCACTGTAACGCATTTAAAGTGGGAAAGCTGAACGTGATAACATGGAGCTCGTGACCCAGCTGTAGGTGAGTGAGCCAGTGAACTTGACTGTGCTTGGCTGAGGGTCTGGAGTGTTAATGGGACATGTATACATGCTGAGAAAATTGGAGACAGTCGTCTTCTGGGCTTAGAACAGCTTCTAACGACCTCTAGCACACGACAAGAAGGGTCTGGGTTCGATGCCTCGGCTGGGTGGCCGGGCACCTGTCTGTGTGGAGTGTGCGTGTCCTGTGTCTGTATGGGTTTTCCCGGAGTGTTCCGATTGCTACCCTGTTCCAGGTGTGACTGTGAGTGAACATGGAATAGCCCTACATGTTATGATTCATTTGGCTTTACACTCATCTTCAAGGCACAGCTGCACCCAGCGAACACGGCGGCCTGACGCCATACTGAGAGACAGACTTCTGTATGTGTAGCTCAATAAATATTGATCATATCAGTCTAAATTTATCACCAGTTATTGATCCTGGTCACCTTTATCTTCCTTCCCCACACACCTGCACCCCCACACCTCCCTCTGGGAGCAGCTGTTTATTTGTTGATGAGTGTTATTCGGAATTCCGTGACAATATTCCATAACTTTGTGTTTCGTCTCCATAGGGGTCGGCTCTACATCAGTAACCTCCTCCACGTATGCACGCTCGGAGCGACGGTGAGGTCTGCTTGAAGAGGAGAAGGAGGAAGGTATGGTGACGTTTCTCAGGTGACCATTCAACAGGGTTCAGCACTGCACACTCGTACAAGCCTTAACGAAACAACCCAACACGTGACCTCAGCACGGAGCCACTCTGGCCTTATCGCCTCGGCAAACTCACTGGAACCTTCAGGAACTGATAGAGCAGTGGATCAAATTCCTAACACCGCCAGGCCGCCCTCGTCACCGCCACCGCACTCGCTCGGAACAACAGCAGTCAAGTTCAGTCACTGTTAACTACATCACTGATCAATTCTACCAGCGCTAATTCCTACATCACCCGCTAGCTAATGTCCACAAGCTAACATCCAGCTACGTCCAGCATGCCAACACTGACCGGCACCCAGCTCATCAACTACCCACCACATGCTGCATTCGTAACGCCGAGCTCCATACCCTCTTTACCCCGGACCACCCCTGGCCTCCCTAAGCCACCCGGCGCCCTGTGGCCCCCTCTGGACTTCACCCTCGGTGCGCTAGCCTGCTGTGGCGCATGCGTGTTCACCAACCCCCTGGAGGTGGTGAAGACTCGTCTGCAGCTGCAGGGGGAGCTGCGGGCGCGGGGGTCGTATCAGCGGCACTACCGCGGCGTCCTGCAGGCCCTGTGGGTGGTGGGGCGAACCGACGGCCTGCGCGGTCTGCAGAAGGGGCTGTCGGCGGGTCTGCTGTACCAGGGCCTGATGAACGGAGTGCGACTCGGGTTCTACTCCTACTGCGAGGCCTCCGACCTGACCGATGCCCCGGGTGGACGTTTGGTGGCCGGAGCGTTGGCGGGAGCGCTGGGGGCCTTCATCGCCTCACCTGCTTACCTGGTGAGTCTTTATAGCCTTGTTGGGTGCCGATGATGTCATCTGCTTGATTAATAATTCCGGAGTTCCGAACTCGGAGATTCCTCAGTAGTGGGAATGCTGTTCAAATCAATATCATAAGCCAGTAGCAGCACAGCTGGCAGGAATTTGATTCAGTTCCTGACTCATCTGAATCCATATCATGTTGGATGATGGCCAAATTCCAAATCCTTGGAATATCCGTTTATAGGGATCTCTGTATCTCGCAGTGCTGCAGTGTGCAGGTTATTACAGATCTTGAGGAATCATGGGCTACTGTACTTGGTTTATCTGTAATCCGAGACTAAATCCAGCCAGTATTTGGGCTGAGGATATTCCTGGAAGTGTCCCGACTCCGGGAATCTGAACGGAATTGCGCTTGTGCCAGGGTGCCTCATTCCCTCCAGTTATAAATGACTCAGCATGCTAGGACTCTAGAGGCGAGGCCAGTAATGAACCTGATCCTGACCCTGGAAAACATCAGCTCGGGACGAGCCAATGCGGCAGCGCATGGACAACACGCCCAGATTCCAGCTCAGCAACTTTCCCAAGCCGACCTACCGTCACACGCTGGCCGCGTGTCGGCCTGACTGATCTGGTTTAGCATGTTGAACTTGATAGCATTCCTGAAGCAGCAGCAGAGCTCCGAACGTTCACCTCCTTACTGAGCATGCAGCCGGCCGGGATGAGTTCAGTGTCTCAGGTTTTGGCACTGGAGCTGCGACACGCGCACACACCAGGGGGCAGCGAGCATGCTTGTGCTGGGCAGCCCAGTCCACAGCACCGGGGAGCAGTTGGGGGTTAAGTGGCTTGATCAAGGGCACCTCGGCCATGCCCTATCGGTTCAGGCTGTTGGGGCAGATTTGGGTAGCCACGACGACAGCCATTGTCGCATCACAGGCCGTCATTTTTTTAAAAATTAATTTTCCAGACGTGAGACGCTCCTGTTGCATTGTGTGCATCTCAGAAATGGATTGGTTCTAAGAGTGCACCACAGAGTGCCCTGTGGATTTCTAACCACACCAGCTAGTCTTAGTACTGGGTGCACCACTGGGACACCAGCATGGCTGCTGTTTGTAGCTACGCTAACGTTTTTACGCTAACGTTTTTACGCTAACATGTTTACGCTAACGTTTTTACGCTAACGTGTTTACGCTAACGGACAGGATTATGACATGCAGTGTCTGACACAACGTCATCTACAGTGCCGAAGTGTCTCTGAGCTTGTTCAGCAGCTCTGCCTGTTCGGGATGAGTTAGCATGCGGTTAGCATCATGTTTATTTATCTACATGGTAGCTACATTAGCCTTATAGCTCCGGCGCTAAAGCTAAACAAAAAGAGGCCAGACACCAAACACTCGTCCGATTTAAAGAACGGCCGGGGAGATCGCTTAGAGATTTGCATGGCTAGTTTGTGACTATTAGCTTCTAATTAGCTGCATTAGCCTCATGATTGTGAACCCCTCTCTCTCTCTCTCTCTCTCTCTCTCTCTCTCTCTCTCTCTCTCTCTCTCTCTCTCTCTCTCCATATATATATATCTTTCTGTTTGTATGTGAACATAGAGATACGTAGTTGCCATGATACTAAGAGGATAGTGAGCCGATGTTAGCATGCTAATTAGCCTAGCTGGCGGGCCGCTAGCATTTTGCTCAGCGTCTTCTGGGTGGTCCTCCGGTGGTTAAGCCACAAACAGCCACTTTTTATTGCTCATTCTCCACTCTGCCCAGTTTATTATTTTTATTTTTCATTTATTATATATTTTAAATTAGTTCAGTAATTCATTTTAATCTAGAACAGTGTCAACAACCACACTTCAACCAAACTAGCTTCATATCAGACCTGAACTTTATTTATCTCCTCAGTTATTTGCAGTATATATAATGGTAATATAGTTCGTTTTTTAAAATAAAAGTCTCTGTGCATTTAAAAGTGCATTTAGGGTTAAAAACAAGTTAGCTCATGTACACGGGGCGAAGATCTGGGCGTTCCGAGGGTGGGCCAGGTTCCGATCTTATCGAGCCAGCAGGTGGGAGGAATATGCGCGTGTTGAGAGTTGTAGGTTCCTGTATTCCTTCATTTAATACTCCCATTTATCCAAAAATATGAATAATGATAATGCCCTGGGTCAGTCTCTTGGCTGATGGGCTGCATTTGGGATGAGCTGGACAAACAAAGGTAAATGGGATTTTCGGGATCAGCTCCATGTTGCGCGGAGCAGGATGGTACCGCAGTAGTTGTTGTTGTTGTTGACGTTTTTGCTTCTTGACCGTATGTCCACTCATACATCCCTGGCTCTCCGTCCTGCTGAAACCCTATACGGTAACTGGGCTAGCTTATGAGTGAGTATGTGGGTCACTAATTATAGGCTGTCCCCCTGGTTCCGCTGTGCCTGTCTGGAGAGGGCGGACAGGAAACAGCGGCGGTGAGTTCATTAGCGCGCATGTGTGCGGAGGAGATGAAGTCAGACGGAGATTTAGTGGAGTCCATAAACTCATGTCCAGCGTGCTGTGTTCAGATCAGAGGTGAGGAGAAGGGAGGTCAGCGTGACTGACCGCTGCAGTGACCACACCTTAAAACACAGTACAGTTAGTGGAAGGGTGCATAGGGGGCATCTTCCCTCCATCCCTCCCTCCTTCCCACTACACTTCTCTATGTGCTCCTAGGGGGGCTGTTGTTGCTATATTGATAAATATGTTGCACCCGGGAGGAGTCACCCACAGGACTGAAACTTGGTTTGTAGGTGTGACATGGTGAGGCATACTAATGATCCACGCTCCACACTCTGCCGCACATGTGATGTAGCAAAGGCGGGTCTTATCTCCTTATCATCCTGTTAGTGCAGCACCATCGGCAGACGGCTGCACCACGCAGGACTACATGCACACAGACCGTTACCACGACTGTCCTTAACACCACGTCACCGTCACCAAACACTGCAGTGGTGTCGTACCAGACTGTCATGGAGTGACTCAGAATGGCAGCGGGTCATCTTCAGTGACGAGTCCCGCTTTAGTCTTGGTGGAGACGCCCAACGAATCCGTGTGTGGAGGCACCGTGGTCAGCACCGAGATGAACGGTTCATTGTCGCATCGTCCAGAAGGCCTGGTATCCCTCCACCTCCACCCCTACCACACCATCTGCAGGAGCTGTGTGAGGATGTTCAAGCTGCATGGGATGGATTATCACAGGACTCCATCAGGAACCTCTACAGCTCCATACCGAGACGTCTGGCGTGTTGGGTCAGCGAACACGACGGCTTGACGCCATACTGAGAGACAGACTTCTGTATGTGTAGCTCAATAAATATTGATCATATCAGTCTAAATTTATCATCAGTTATTGATCCTGGTCACCTTCATCCTCCTTTCCCACACACCTGCACTCCCACACCTCCTCCTGGGTGCAGCTGATCTGTTGATGATGAGTGTTTTAGTTGGACTGTGAACCGTATGGCGTAGGGACAGTACAGACTTCCAGGTATTTGTTACTGTGGTGGGCTACGCTAACATACTTTGCTCCATGTTTATAGACACCTCCACACGGTTTGATTTAGGCACCCTTAGCGCCATGCTAACCAGTGGAGCATAAGCTCTGGTTATTGGTGGTCTTGTCTGCGGAACTGAGTTCTAATAATAATGAACTGTGTTTGGTTCCTCTTGAACTCCGAGCTCCAGCTCGTCTCTGTAAGGGTCTGCTAGCTGCTGGTTCTGACCGGACTGGACAGACGCGTCATTGTTCTGGAGCTCAGTGTGTTGGTCTTATCGTGTTACCCTCTGAGGGAGCGTGTGAGGGGAGAGGACGTTCCTCTGCAGGGCGAATAAAGCTGATTTTGTTTCCTCTGCAGGTAAAGACTCACCTTCAGGCACAGACGGTGGCGGCCATCGCTGTGGGTCACCAGCACAACCACCAGGTCAGCACCGACTAAAGCACATCCACCCGGAAACTGCACCATCACACAGTGTGGGGTCACTGTAGCTGCTGATAAACGGATACAGGGAGTCTAATATGGCAGCTCTTCTGCATGAGTGAAGGAATCCGGTAGCATCGTCTGTATGGAAGCATCAGGATCATAATGAAAATAGAATATCATATAGAGGGCCGCATTTAACCCCTCCGTCCAACACTCATACGCACATACGCTAGTGACCACACACACTAGGGGGCAGTGAACACGCTTGCCCGGAGCAGTGGGCAGCCCTGGGGACCCTGGGGGGCAGTTGGGGGTTAGGTTTCTTGCTGTGAGTTCAGGGGAAAAAACGGCGACCCTCAGTCTCAGGCCTCGTTCCCTAACGTCCCTAATGTACCTTCAGATGTACTTAAGTATGGAGAGTACCAGTACTAAAGTATGTACCTTCAGAGGTACTTAAGTATGGAGAGTACCAGTACTAAAGTATGTACCTTCAGATGTACTTAAGTATGGAGAGTAACAGTACTAAAGTATATACCTTCAGATGTACTTAAGTATGGAGAGTACCAGTACTAAAGTATATACCTTCAGATGTACTGAAGTATGGAGAGTACCAGTACTAGAGTATGTACCTTCAGATGTACTTAAGTATGGAGAGTAACAGTACTAAAGTATGTACCTTCAGATGTACTGAAGTATGGAGAGTACCAGTACTAGAGTATGTACCTTCAGATGTACTGAAGTATGGAGAGTACCAGTACTAAAGTATATACCTTCAGATGTACTGAAGTATGGAGAGTACCAGTACTAGAGTATGTACCTTCAGATGTACTTAAGTATGGAGAGTACCAGTACTAGAGTATGTACCTTCAGATGTACTTAAGTATGGAGAGTACCAGGAGCATGTTTTATTAATGTCCTATTATCGTTTCTATTGTTATATCGTATAGTATCGTTTACATACTTTAGTACTGTTACTCCAGTGGAGGACTAAAGGGAGGAGGAGTTTACCCTGGAGGAGGAGTTTACCCTTGAGATCTACTGTAACTCAGGTAGATGGTCTGTGTCCTCTGTCCAGCTCTGTTTGCTCATCCTGAGCTGCAGGTTGACCCCGAGCGTATCAGGAGTGGAGCTACCTGTTTTATGGCCTCAGCTTCGGAAACAGTAGCTATAAAAAGTGAATGGTGCAATTACGGCTGCGTGTGCGGACGTGTGTGTTTCCACATCCTCCTCCACACGCCTCCTGCGGGTCAGCAGGTGCAGCCAATCAGGAGCCAGCAAACAGAGGTGTGTCACATTCTCATGATGACAGTCCGAGGACTTTCAGACTGACACGCACAGAGACAGTTACGCAACCACGCAGCTGGCCTGTGGTCAGACATCACAACCCCGGGCTGCCTCTGTGGACCAGCGCACCTCCGAGACCCCATAGTTCAGCTAGCAGGTCGTCAGAGCGTATACCCCACCAGTTAGCATAGTGCTAACCGCGTGCCCACATCCCCACGTGCACGTCTCCACTGGGCCGAGAGGATCAGTCATGCGTAGTGGACTGGTGGATCTGGTTTGTGACGCTGTACGATACACCACTATCTGTAAACCTCCGCTCTGTTTATGTGTACATACGATCAGCAGCCAAGCGCTCGTCCTCTCAGCCGTCAGACTGATATCCAGTATGAATTTCTACTGAACCTAATGGATAGAATATCAAACTAATATTTACAATCATAATTACCATGACTACTGAGGAGGGAGGTTCTAATAAAACTATGGCTGAGCAGCTCCATCCAAGCCTTACACCAAGCGCAGTGCAGAGCGTGGAACGCAGTGGTGTAAAGCTCCGCCCCTGGACTCTAGAGCAGTGGAGGCGTGTTCTCTGGAGTGACCAATCACGCTTCTCCGTCTGGCAATCCGATAGACGAGTCTGGGTTTGGTGGTACCAAGAGAACGGTACTGGTCTGACTGCACTGTGCCGAGTGTAAAGTTTGGTGGAGGGGGCGGGGATTATGGTGTGGGGGTGGGGTTCAGGAGTTAGGCTCCGCCCCTTAGTTCCAGTGAGAGGAACTCTTAATGCTTCAGCAGACCAAGAGACTCTGGACCATTCCATGCTCCCAACTTTGTGGGGACAGTTTGGGGACGGCCCCTTCCTGTTCCAGCATGACCGCACACCAGTGCTCAGAGCAAGCTCCATAAAGACATGGAGGAGCGAGTCTGGTGTGGAGGAACTGGACTGGCCTGCACAGAGTCCTGACCTCCACCCGATAGAACACCTTTGGGATGGATTAGAGTGGAGACTGAGAGCCAGGCCTTCTCGTCCAACATCAGCGTCTGACCTCACACATGTGCTTCTGGAAGAAATTCCCATAGACACATTCCTAACCCTTGTGGAACACCGTCCCCAGAACAGTTGGAGCTGTTAGAGCTGTAAAGGGTGGAGCATCATATTAAACCCTATGGATTAAGAATGGGATGGAGCTCAGGTTGATGTACGTGTGAGGGCAGACGAGCGGATACGTTTGGCAGTGTAGTGTGTGTGTGTGTTTGGGAGATTAGACCTGTGTGCCTGAACTCTGCACCGACTGTATTCCTGTGTTTGGTCTGCTCAGGGGGTCTCCAGTGCCTTTGCCACCATATACAGGCGTGAGGGGGTGATCGGCCTGTGGAGGGGTGTAAACGGAGCCGTGCCGAGGGTCATGGTGGGGTCAGCTGCTCAGCTGGCCACTTTCAGCTCAGCCAAACAGTGGGTGGCACACGTACAGGTGAGGAAAGGGGTTCACCTGGGTGGGCTAGGGTTAGGGGCTCTGTTTACTCTGTTTACACAATTCTCACTCATGTGATCTCCCACAGTGGTTCAGTCCGGACAGCTGGCTGATCCCCCTGACCGCTGCCATGGTCAGTGGCGTCGCTGTGGCAATCACCATGACTCCGTTCGATGTCATCAGCACGAGACTTTACAACCAGCCTGTGGATGAGCTGAGAAGGGTACACCGCACACTCACATATACCACACACACACTCACACACACACACACACACACACACACACACACACACACACTCCCATACGCACACACACACTCACACATACATATATACCACACACACGCGCGCGTGCGCACACACACACACTCACATATATACCATACTCACACACACACACACACACACACACACACACACATATATACCACACACACACTCACATATATACCATACTCACACACACACACACACACATATACCACACACACACTCACATATATACCATACTCACATACCACACACACACTCACATATATACCATACTCACACACACACACACACATATAACACACTCACATATATACCATACTCACACACACACACACACATACAGTGGGGAAAATAAGTATTTAGTCAGTCACCAATTGTGCAAGTTGTCCCACTTAAAAAGATGAGAGAGGCCTGTAATTGACATCATAGGTAGACCTCAACTATGAGAGACAAAATGTGGAAAAAAATTGAGAAAGTCATTTTGTCTGATTTTTAAAGAATTTATTTGCAAATAATGGTGGAAAATAAGTATTTGGTCAATAACAAACAAGCAAGATTTCTGGCTGTCCACAGACCTGTAACTTTCTTTTTTAAGAGGCTCCTCTTATTCCCCACTCCATTACCTTGTATCAATGGGCACCTGTTTGAAGTCGTTAAACAGTATAAAAGACACCTGCCCTACAACACTCAAAACACTCACACTCCAAACTCCACATATGGTGAAGACGAAACGAAGCTGTCCGAGACACCAGAAACCGAATTGTAGACCTGCACCATGCTGGGAAGACTGAAATCTGCAATAGGCCAGAAGATTGATGTGAAGAAATCTACTGGCGAGGCAAATAATCCGAAAATTGAAGACATTACAAGACCACTAGCTAATCTCCTCGATCTGGGGCTCCACGCAAGTTCTCAGCACGTGGGTGTCAAAATGATCACAAGAACAGGTAAGGGAAAAAATCCCAGAACCACAAGGGTCGGGATCTAGTGAATGACCCTGCAGGAAGCTTGGGACCAACGTTACAAAGGGCTACCAGCAAGCAACACACTACGGACGCCAGGGGGGAAAACTCAGATCTTGCAGTAGCCAGACGTGTCCCCCTGCTTAAGCCAGGCCATATCCAGGGCACGTCTGAAGTTTGCTAGATCGCATTTGGATGTTCCAGAAGAGTATTGGGAGATGTCATATGGTCAGATGGAACCAAAGTAGAACTATTTTAGGTAAAAACACAACTCGTCGTGTTTGGAGAGGAAAGTGAATGCGGAGCAGTTGCATCCAAAGAACACCATACCAACTGTGAAGCATGGGGGTGGGCAACATCATGCTTTGGGGGCTGTTTTTATCTGCAAAGGGACCAATGACGGGATCACCGTTCCCGGGTACATAAAATAATGACATGGGGGCCATGTATTGGTGAGATTTGGGGTTGCAAACCTCCGTTCCATCAGCAAGGGGCAATGAAGATGAAAAACGCCGGCTGGGTCTTTCAGCATGACAAGGATCCCAAGAACACTGCCAGGGCAACAACGGAGTGGCTTCGTAAGAAATCATTTCAAAGTACCCTGGAAGTGGCCTAGTCAGTTCTCACGATCTCAACCCCATCGAAAACCTTTGGAGGGAGTTGAAAGTCCCGTTGTTGCGCGACAGACCCAAAACATCACTGCTCTAGAGGAGATCTGCATGGAGGAATGAGGCCAACATACCAGCACAGTGTGTGCCAACCTTTGTGAAGACTTACAGAAAACGTTTGACCTCTGTCTGCACAACAACGGGGTATACACCAAAGTATGGAGCTGAACTAGGCGTTAGGGACTGGCAAAATACTGTATTTCACCATTATTTGCCAATTAAAATTCTCACAAAAATGTGACAAAATGACTTTCAGTCAATTTTTTTCCGGACAGCTGGCTGATCCCCCTGACCGCTGCCATGGTCAGTGGCGTCGCTGTGGCAATCACCATGACTCCGTTCGATGTCATCAGCACGAGACTTTACAACCAGCCTGTGGATGAGCTGAGAAGGGTACACCACACACACACACACACACACTCACATATACCACACACACACACACATACTGTGTGAATGCCTATGTGAAGGTTCTCTGTTCCCCCAGTTGTGCTTCTACACTGTCCCTACTCCCACCCTATGATCTGGTCTCAGTATGGAAGGAGCTGTTCTCCCTGTGTTGATGAGCTCATGAATAATTAGATGAGCTCTGCTCTGATTGGCTGGTTTACAGCAAGACCCCGCCCACGATGACCACACAGAAGCACCATGTGGAAATAGACTAAATAAAACTCTGTTCCCCAGTTGTAAATAAGCACTCCCTACCCCACACTATGATATGGTCAGCGTATGGTAAGGCTAGTTACTTGGAGCTGAATGCTCATGAATAGCTAACGTCTGCCCTGATGGGATGGTACAGCAACACCCGGCCCACGATGACCACACAGAAGCAGCATGTGGAAAACCAGCTGGATAAAACCAGCCTCTGTGTAGCTCTGCCCCCCACACTATTTTATTCATCGATGCAGTGTTGGAGATAATGTAGTAGCTAACGTTCTGCTGGACGTTAAGACAGTAGCAGAACCGGTTTTGGTGCTATGCAGAATCATTTTCTGAACTCTCGTAGGGGGGGCTTCAGTGGGTGCTGCAGTCATGTGCAAGCAGGCGGAGCTGATGGAGAAGTGCAAGGTGCCCCACCTGTCTAACTAGGGCTAGCTAGAACCTTATAAAACACGTTCTCCGTCTGACAGGCCGTTTCACTGTTCAAAGCTCCATGAGTGGTTTTATCTAGAACTATATAGACCTGCCTCTACTGAGGAACCCCCGGAGAACGTCCAGTAGTCCCTTCCACAAACACTAAACTGTCATTTCCCAGCATTCCCTTCTCCGACCACTATAAGATTTATCAACAAATCCTTTCTCCTGCCCTCCCTCTCCTTCCCATGTGTTCCTCCCATCCTTTCCCATCCCTGGTCTCTCCTTCCCTTGTCTTGTATTGTCCTCCGCTCCCTTGCCTCCCCTCCATTTCCGTTCGCAGGGTCGCCTGTATGATGGATTTCTGGACTGCCTGGTGAAGGTGTGCCGTACGGAAGGCATGCTGGGGCTCTATAAGGGAATGGGGCCCGTGTTTGTGCGCTTGGCCCCCCACACTGTGCTCAGCATGCTGCTGTGGGACGTGATGAGACAAAAAGCACTACAGCGCAGGACAGCCTGAGGAATCCTGCAACACTCCACTGTGGGAATTCTCCAGCACTCCTGCAGGCGGAATTCCGTAGCACTGCAGTGTTGAAGATTCCGCAGCCTTACAGTGAGAGGAATTCGGCAGCACTGCAGTCTGGGGAATTCTACAAGAATGTAGTGTGAGGAATTTTGCTGCACTACAGTGTGGGGAATTCCATGGCACTACAGTGTGGGGAATTCCATGGCACTGTGGAATGGGGAATTCCATGGCACTACAGTGTTAGGAATTTTGCTGCACTACAGTGTTAGGAATTTTGCTGCACTACAGTGTGAGGAATTCCACAGCACTACAATGTGAGGGATTACAGAGTGTGATGTGTTACATGATGCCGAACTCCTCTGGAGTTTGTTTTTCCGGGATTATGTTTTTGGATCTGCCTTGTGGGATTATGGAATCACGCACAAAAAGACAGCTGTTGTGTCGGAGCACTGAGAACCGGAGAGGTCTAGAACCTTTTGTGGAGCTCAGGAATTCTCCCTCCTAAATGTTTTAAGAACCTTACACTGTACAAATAGGAGAGTTCTAGAGTTGACTGTTAATCAGGTTCTAGAATTCCTACGCCGCTGCTTTTAATTCTAGAAAATTTTAGGAAAACAAATTAGAACTCTAGACCTCTTAACTGGTTTGTGGTAGGAGCCGCAGAGACTGGAGAGTTCTGGACTCCCAGGGAAGTTCTAGAATTCCCATACATTAGAGAACACTTCCGAGAACTTTAGAACTGGATTGGATGCTTCAGTTTAGATTTGGAGGTCCAAAGATCTTGAACTTGACTGGGTGAGTGAATGAATCAGTGAGTGAGTGAGTGAATCAGCAAGCGAGTAAATCAGTGAGTGAGTGAATCAGTAAGTGAGTGAAGCAGTGAGTGAATTAGTAAGTGAAGCAGGTAAGTGAATCAGTGAATGAGTGAATCAGGGAGTGAGTGAGTGAGTGAGTAAATCAGTGATTGAGTGAATCAGTGAGTGAGTGAATCAAGGAGTGAGTGAGTGAATCAGTGAGTCTCTGAGTGAGTGAATCAGTGAATAAATCAGTGAATCAGTGAGTGAGTGAGTGAATCACGGAATGAGTGAAACAGTGAGTAAACCAGTGAGTGAGTAAATCAGTGAGTGAGTGAATCAGGGAGTGAGTGAGTGAGTGAATCAGTGAGTCTCTGAGTGAGTGAATCAGTGAATAAATCAGTGAATCAGTGAGTGAGTGAGTGAATCACGGAGTGAGTGAATCACGGAGTGAGTGAAGCAGTGAGTGAATCAGTGAGTCACTGAGTGAGTCAGTGAGTGAAGTTAATATGTTATTCTACAAATGAAGTCAGAGGTATATTGGAATGTTTAAGCTAATGCTAACTGCTAGGCCGCCGCCCTGTGTCAGGTTTAATGCTGGGACGAGTTTCTTTATTATTATTAACATTCTGAAGTTATATAATCTGAAGCAGTATAGAATAGGAACAAGATGAAGATCAGACAACCTGAATGAATCACTTGAAACGCTGCCGACTGGTTCATGAAGAAGGTTCATGAGTACTCGATGTCTTCGAACGCCCGCACACTGAACAAGAGCTTACACCTGATTACGAATGCCTTAACTTATCCTGTTTAGACTTTTAAACTTGAGAATAATTACGTGTTTTTTTTAAGAAATGAATCTGATTTAACTCGGTTTATTAAAGAATCTGTTACTGGAATCGTCTGTGTTTGTGTGAGTCAGTGAGTCTGAGTAAATCAGTATATCAGTGAGTGAATCAGTCAGTCACTGAGTGGCTCTGAGTAAATCACTGAGCGAGTTAGTAGGTAAATCAGTCAGTCAGTGAGTCTGGATTAATCACTGAGTCAGTGAGTGAATCAGTCAGTCACTGAGTGGCCTCGTGAGTAAATCAACGAGGCGAGTTAGTGTTAATCGGTGTCAGTCTGGACAATCATGAGTCAGTGACGTGAAATGAATCTGGGTGAAATCAGTTGAAGTGAATCAACCAGTGTGCATGTCAGCGAATGAATCAGTGAGTGAGCAATTCAGTGAGTGAGTGTGTCCGTCAATAGATCTGAGTGAATCAATGAGTGAATCAGTGAGTGAATCAGTGAGTCTAGTAATTCAGTCAGTGTGTGAGTGAATCAGTCACAGAGTGAACTCACTGAGTGAGTCAGAGCTCAGACCCTCCAGGTGTTGTGAGAACCTTTGAGAGGTTCCATAAGTGCTGCAGGAGAAGAACCAGCCTCATTAATATAAACCTGCTCTCTGATGATCGTGAGCTGAGTGCAGACAGACAGAGGGGCAGTCAGGGACACGGAGCTGCTTTACAGTCAGTTAAATCTTTATTATTTTATTAAAAGAGCAAAATTCAAACTTTCCGTTTTGTGTGTCCCCAAACTTTTGATGGACACTGTGCTGTGGTGATGACACTATCTGGGTCTCCCTGAATGAGTGAGTGATCAACCAGTGTCTTTCTTAATCCCATCATCATTAATGAGGATCACCCTGGTGACCTGGTGCTGACCTCTGACCCCGAGAGGCCTGGTTTCCCCCAGTGTAAAGTGGACTCCTGAGTTCGGATGTTAGTGGTTTGTGGTTCTCTTGGCAGTAAGATGGCTCTGCTCTTCTCCGGGCTCCCCCCGCTGGGGTCCGGCCTGCTGGACGGTGCTTTAGAAGGTAGGACCACACGCTGCTCTCGCACTCTCTCTCACTCTCCCTCTCTCTCCCCCACCCCTCTCTCTCTCTCTCTCACTCTCTCTCTCTCTCCCCAACCCCTCTCTCTCTCTCTCCCCCTCTCACTCTCACTCTCTCTCTCTCTCCCCCACCCCTCTCTCTCTCTCTCCCCCTCTCTCTCTCTCTCCCTCTCTCTCTCTCTCTCCCTCTCTCTCTCTCCCCACGAGCTCTCTTCTCTCTCTCCGGCTCTCTTCTCTACTCGCTTCCCCCTTCTCTCTCTACTCCCCCCGTTCTCTCGTCTCTCCCGAGACCCCTCTCTCTGCTTCTCTCTCTCGATCTCTCATCCCTCCCTCGTTCTGTCTCTCTCTCTTCTCTCTCTCTCTCTCCCCCCCCTCTCTCTCTCTGTCACTCTCTCTCTCTCTCTCTATCTCTCTCCCCCCTCTCTCTCTATCTCTCTCTATCTCTCTCTCTCCACCTCTCTCTCTCTCTCTCTCTCTCCACCTCTCTCATCTCTCTTCTCCCTCCGTCTCTAGTCTCTCTCTCTCTCCTCGTATATCCATATATTCCTATATATATATACGATATAGATTATATATATATATATATATATATAACACCTATAATATTTATTATATACACATATAATATTATATGTAATACAATATAGTACACTTATTATATGCATATTTGCAGACATATACAATATATACTTTAATTAAATTTAAGTCCTGTGTTCTCTGTGGATCATGTGGCACTGTGTTTCTTATTTTCACGTTTGCATTTAGAAAATCAGCAGAAATGTTAAAATAATTGAAATAATGAATGTGGGTAATTAGTGAGAATTTGGGCGGCTCTTTAATCTTTTCACTGTGCTCCAGTTCATCCAGTAAACCATGTAAATATTGATCATGCCAGTCATTCCCAAATATACACCTTCGCCACAGTGAAGCTGTACAGGTGTGTAATGTGAGAATACCTGTGGATGTGTGTAACCAGGGTTGGTGGGCGCCTGCGGTGTATCAGTGCTCTGTAGCCTGTTGAGAGTGGATCTCGTTCTACAGTCGTACAGGTGAGAGTCGTACGTAGACTGATCTCCTAATGTAGCTGCTGAATATGAAGGCGTATATATTCATTAGAAGGTTATGGCAGGGTGCATTTACAGTTTCCATCCACAGGGTGTTTGATGTTTGATTATTTGTCTTGTCAACAACTTATTAAATAGATATACGTCACACCTTCATGCTAAACACTAAATTCTGACCTGTACTTTTAAAAGTGTCCATTAGTGTAAAATTAGCTCTAATGCTTTTTAAGATCCATAACAATACTAGCCTTACTTCACCACTAGCCTTACTGTGATATTAGCCCCAATGAGGTATTTACCCCAATGCAATGCACAGGGGTTGGACAATGAAACTGAAACACCTGTCATTTTAGTGTGGGAGGTCTCATGGCTAAATTGGACCAGCCTGGTGGCCAATCTTCATTAATTGCACATTGCACCAGTAAGAGCAGAGTGTGAAGGTTCAGTTAGCAGGTAAGAGCACAGTTCTGCTCAAAATACTGCAATGCACACAGCATTATGGGACATACCAGAGTTCAAAAGAGGACAGAGTGTCTGGTGACACGTCTTCTTGCTGGCGCATCATCCGTGGACCAAGACAGCAAGTCTTTGTGATGTATCAAGAGCCTACGGTATCCAGGGTAATGTCAGCATACACACAAGAAGGACGAACCTCCACCTTAGCATCACGTACAGTGCACCTGGGCCACTATCCTGAATCCTGCAAGAGGAATATGGCTTAAACGTCCACTCTGACCACTTGTGCAGGACCGCAGTTAATATGTCATTACCAAGGAACCCCCAAATGAACCAAACTGACTCTTGGTATTGTTTTTGTACTGGCTGCAAAAGGAGGCCCTACACCATACTAATAAATGACTGTGGTCTAAAACCAGGTGTTTCACTTTCATTGTCTAACCCCTGTATATCTTAACGCAATATTAGCCCCAGTGCCGTATTCACCCTCAATCCAGTTATTAGCCCCAGTGCAATATTAGCTTCAATGCACTGTTAGTCCCAGTACAGTATTAGCCCCAGTATTAGCCCCAGTCCAATATTAGTAGCTCCAATAGCCCCAGTACAGTATTAGCCCCAGTCCAATATTAGTAGCTCCAATAGCCCCAGTACAGTATTAGCCCCAGTCCAATATTAGTAGCTCCAATAGCCCCAGTACAGTATTAGCCCCAGTCCAATATTAGTAGCTCCAATAGCCCCAGTACAGTATTAGCCCCAGTACAATATTGGTATCTCCAGTAGTCCCAGTACAGTATTAGCCCCAGTCCAATATTGGTAGCTCCAATAGCCCCAGTACAGTATTAGCCCCCAGTCCAAATAATTAGTAGCTCCCATACCCCAGTAGCAGTCCTCTCCCAGTACAATAATTGATATCCCGTAGCTCTCAAGTAATTAGTAGCTCCAAATTGGGATCCCCTAACGCCCCCAGTAACAGTATTAGCCCCAGTCCAAATATTAGTTGTATCTCCACTAGCCCCAGTACAGTATTAGCCCCACCACTAGTCCAAATATTAGGTAGAGCTCCAATAGCCCCAGTACAGTATTAGCCCCAGTCCAATATTGGTATCTCCAATAGCCCCAGTACAGTATTAGCCCCAGTATTAGCCCCAGTACAATATTGGTATCTCCAATAGCCCCAGTACAGTATTAGCCCCAGTCCAATATTGGTATCTCCAATAGCCCCAGTACAGTATTAGCCCCAGTCCAATATTGGTATCTCCAATAGCCCCAGTACAGTATTAGCCCCAGTACAATATTGGTATCTCCAATAGCCCCAGTACAGTATTAGCCCCAGTCCAATATTGGTATCTCCAATAGCCCCAGTACAGTATTAGCCCCAGTACAATATTGGTATCTCCAGTAGTCCCAGTACAGTATTAGCCCCAGTCCAATATTGGTATCTCCAATAGCCCCAGTACAGTATTAGCCCCAGTCCAATATTGGTATCTCCAATAGCCCCAGTACAGTATTAGCCCCAGTCCAATATTGGTATCTCCAATAGCCCCAGTACAGTATTAGCCCTCTAGTCACAATATTGGTATACTCTCAATAGACCAAGAGAGACGTACAGTATTAGCCCAGTACAATATTGGTATCTACCGAGTGTCAGTCCCAGTACAGTATAGCCCCAGTCCAATTATTGGTATCCTCCAATAGCCCCTGTACAGTACTTAGCCCCTCGTATAGCCCCCAGTCCAATAATGGGTATCTCCAATAGCCCCAGGACAGTATTAGCCCCAGTCCAATATTTGGTATCTCCCCAATAGCCCCAGTACAGGTATGTAGCTCCCATAGTATTAGCCCCCAGTACAATATTGGTATCCCAGTAGTCCCCAGTACAGATAGCACCCAGTTCCAATTATGGTATCTCCAATTAGGCCACCCAGAAAATCCAGTTATAGCCCCAGTCCAATATTGGTATCTCCAATAGCCCCAGTACAGTATTAGCCCCAGTACAATATTGGTATCTCCAATAGCCCCAGTACAGTATTAGCCCCAGTCCAATATTGGTATCTCCAATAGCCCCAGTACAGTATTAGCCCCAGTACAATATTGGTATCTCCAATAGCCCCAGTACAGTATTAGCCCCAGTCCAATATTGGTATCTCCAATAGCCCCAGTACAGTATTAGCCCCAGTACAATATTGGTATCTCCAGTAGTCCCAGTACAGTATTAGCCCCAGTCCAATATTGGTATCTCCCATAAGCCCCAGTACAGTATTAAGCCCCAGTCCAATATTGGCATCTCCAATAGCCCCCAGCTTACAGTATTAGCCCCAGTCCAATATTGGTATCTCCAATAGCCCCAGTACAGTATTAGCCCCAGTCCAATATTGGTATCTCCAATAGCCCCAGTACAGTATTAGCCCCAGTCCAATATTGGTATCTCCAATAGCCCCAGTACAGTATTAGCCCCAGGGCAATATTGGTATCTCCAATAGCCCCAGTACAGTATTAGCCCCAGTGCAGTATTTGTCTCAATGCTATACTAGCCCCAGTATTAGTTCTGTTCC
>JAMWET010001073.1:125000-133188 GCA_024036415.1 Prochilodus magdalenae | reverse complement strand
GGAATACAAGAATGGTTCCGGTTTTTTATTTTTTGTCAATTTTGAAAATGCAGTCTACACTATGTGACCAGCTTGAAAGAGGCAGTGGTGAATCTCCTACCACTTGGCCCTAGGGATGGGCGATCCCACTGATTTTCCCGATACCGATATTTTAAAGCGTGTGATTGCCGATAACGTTAAATGATAAATGTGAATGTGAAATTTTATAACAGGAAGTCTGACATTAATATTGGATATACTTTCAGAAATCAGAGCTTCTGTCTGTGTAAATCTTTATTAATAATATAACTCAATTAGGTAATAACAAATATCAACTCAAGGTCTGATAATATTCCAACCATATGTTTACTTAAACCTGCACTGTCAATTGGAAATGTAGACCCCAGGTGTATGTTTTTTAGATTAATATCTGAATATTTACAGTTAAAAGTGCATTATGTATCTAATGAAAGTTAAACATTATCACAATTCTTCTAGATGTAATATATATATATATTCCAGAATAAGTATATCCAATATTCCGCTGGGTCATTCAGTGTTTGTAGTCTGTTATTTCCCAGAGTCGTGTTAATCTGTCAGATTGGCTGTTATAAATCTTATGATAATTCACTCAGAGAAGCTCACCCATTAAAACACACTGTTCAGAGTCACTTCTGAGCTTCTTCCTCAGCAGCTTTTTTGGAGCGCAAAGGTGGAAGGAAAAGTAATTCCCTTCTACACCATCACTTACAGCAGTGCTGTTCATTACTGTCATTGAGAGATATGATACTCATCCATCCTACTAAATACATAAATTAATGATATCTGTATTATCGTGCCAGGATCAGAAGTATTTCGGAATCGGAGGTCAGTATTTAGGTATTGATCATCTAATCCCTAGTTGGCACGGATGATCAGAGACTATAAACAATAACTGGCTCTACAGATGGTCCAATCCCAGTGCTCATCTTTACACAGCTTTATTTTGACATCCGAAGTACAAATCTCTCCGCACAATGTGCTCCCAGAATTCTCTGCTGCATTTAGCCTTCATTAGATGGGCCATTGGCCTGTTGATTGATCTGTCCACCTGAGGAGAATGGTCTCCCCTTTTGCTTGGCCTTGGGTGGCTCCCTGGAGGCTGGACCTGGATTCTCTGTGAAGCTGACTTGACTTGCTCATCCTGTCCAGCGTCTCTAAACTACAAACAACCCAGCCCTAATAAGATGGTCAGTGGCTGTAAATGTAATTCTACTTAAAGCAAGAACCAGTTGAATCTCTCCATCGTGCTCGTTTAGATAGGGCCCCTAATCATGGCAGCCTGCGTCCTCTAAAATCTCTTTGTATAACTGATGGAAACTTTTTCCAGCAAAATGTCTTAAATGTGCATTTGACAAAAGCCTTTGACTGGAAACCCAGCTACTCTTCAAACGACACCACTGACACCACTCAGTCCGCAGTCCATACAGTCCAGAAACTATTCAGTCCATCGTTTTACTGATGCCATGTCCACCAGTTCAAGCTACAGCCATAGTTATAAGGAGTGTTAAAGCCCAGACTACTTTGGAGATTGAGGTCAGGCCAGTCATTCTCTGAGTAGACAGTTTAGGACCACTTTTTGTCAATTGTCTTCCAAGTGAGACACCCACATACACTAGGTGAACACACACACTAGAGGGCAGTTAGCACACTTGTCTGGAGCGGTGGGCAGCCCTATCCAAGGTGCCTGGGGAACAGTTGGCGTTTAGGTGCCTATAACAAGGCACAATACAGGGCAGCCTATCAGAACCCAGGTAATTTACATATAACCGTCACAGCCTGTGTAATACTAAGGGGATATAAGTTGGATGGTGGTCGCATGAACCCAACAGAAGGCCCATAAAAATGAAATATGGGGTCTTTAAAATCAGAATTTGCTTTACTTTATGAATGAGTTGTCAAAACTGGCTGCACATGATTTGTTAACACTGCATTTATTTTGTGTTGTATTAGCTTTCTGTGATGTGATGTCCCATCGTCACCACTCTAGAAAAGAGCACCACTTGGCCACTTGGGTAATTCAAATAGCAGCATTTTATCAAACATCATTGGAAAATAATAGGTGGTCAACAACCACAGTCAAGTCACTCAATCGAGTAATACAACCTTTTTGAAACAGCTAGGTGTCCCCAAACTTTTGACATGAAGTGAGGCCTACAATGTCGTTTCCTCATGGTATTTTAACCGCCTGTGTTCTTAGCTGCTATTAGGTTCTAAGTGGTGGGTTCTCTATTCCGATGGACTGAACAAGCTGAACGTCGTCTCGCATTTGCTTCTTTTACATCGTCTGGAATTACTGCTTTCAGGGAGCCAAGATTGATGACATCAGCACAGTAAACAATGACCACAAAGTCTTTGTCTCTCTCTCTCTCTTTCTCTCTCTCTCTCTTTCGGTTCCATCTTTTTTTTCAAGCCACTGCACCGCAGCCGTATCAGCTATCGCTAATGACATGCTTAATCATTTATACGGGGGGAAGTGAGCGGATCGCATCCACTAATGCGAAAGTGCACCAGGAGGAAGGAGAGAGTGAAAAGGACAGTGAAATGTAAAGAATGGAGGAGACGGAGAGAAAGTTTGGCATGATGGAATGTAGGAGAGAGAGATGAAGTTAAAGGGACATCATGATGTGAAAAAACTGGGCGGGGGTGGTTTTTTTTTTTTTTTAACTACAAAGAGGAAGAAAGGATAATCTACACTATAACCATGAGTGGATGAAGATAAGAACTGGAGGAGTGAAATATTGTAGCTAGTTCAGAGTGTAGTGTAATATTGTAGATAGTTTAGAATATAGTGAAGATGTGTAATTAGTGTGCAGCATGGTGTAGATATGTATGTGCTATTTTACAGTGATTGTAGATAGTTTAGAGTGTATGTGTAATATTGTAGGATAGTTTTAGCGTGTAGGGAAATATGTATGCTAGTTTAAGAGTGTAGTGAAATACTGTAGATAGTTTAGAGTGTAGTGAAATATTGTAGCTAGTTTAGAGTGTAGTGAAATATTGTAGCTAGTTTAGAGTGTAGTGTAATATTGTAGTTAGTTTAGAGTGTAGTGAAATATTGTAGCTAGTTTAGAGTGTAGTGTAATATTGTAGTTAGTTTAGAGTGTAGTGAAATATTGTAGCTGGTTTAGAGTGTAGTGAAATATTGTAGCTAGTTTAGAGTGTAGTGTAATATTGTAGCTAGTTTAGAGTGTAGTAAACATTGTAGCTAGTTTAGAGTGTAGTGAAATATTGTAGCTAGTTTAGAGTGTAGAGGAAATATCATTTGTAGCTGAGTTTTAGACGTGTAGTTGAAACTATAGGAGATAGTTTAGGAGTGTAAGTGAAACTATTGTAGCTAGTTTAGAGTGTAGTTAAAACATTGCTAGCTAGTTTAGAGTGTAGTGTAATCATTGTAGCTACTTTAGAGGTGTTAGTGTACATATAGAATGAACGCTAGTTTAGAGTGTAGTGTTAATATTGTATTGCTAGTTTAGATATGTGAAGATGTGTAATATTGGTGCAGCATAGTTTAAGAGTGTAGCTATGAAAATAATGTAGTAGCTTGTTTTATGAGCGTAGTAAAATATGTAGCTAGTCTTAAAAAATCGTGTAGTGTAATATTGTAGCTAGTTTAGAGTGTAGTATAATATTGTAGCTAGTTTAGAGTGTAGTAAAACATTGTAGCTAGTTTAGAGTGTAGTAAAATATTGTAGCTAGTTTAGAGTGTAGTGTAATATTGTAGCTACTTTAGAGTGTAGTAAAATATTGTAGCTAGTTTAGAGGGTAGTGAAATATTGTAGATAGTTTAGAGTGTAGTGAAATATTGAAGATAGTTTAGAGGCTAGTAAACAATGTAGCTAGTTTAGATTGTAGTAAATAATGTAGCTAGTTTTTAGTGTAGTAAAATATAGTATATAGTTTAGAGTGTAGTGACATATTGTAGCTAGTTTAGATATACTGTAGATGTGTAATAGTGGTGCAGTGATAGTGTAAGTCTGTAGCTAGTTTAACAGTGTATTTAAAAACATTGTTAGCTAGTTTAGAGTGTAAGTGAAATATTGTAGCTAGTTTAGAGTGTCGAAAAATATTTAGATAGTTTAGAGTGTAGTAATATTTCAGTAGCTAGTTTAGGTTAGAGTGTAGTGAAAATATTGTAGCTAGTTTTAGAGTGTAGAAAAAATATTATTGTAGCTAGTTTAGAGTGTAGTAAAATATTGTAGCCAGTTTAGAGGCGTAGTAACAATGTTGTAGCTATGTTGAGAGTGTATCTTAAAAAATACTGTAGCTAGTTTAAGAGTTGTAGTAAATATTGTAGCTAAATTTTTAGAGGTGTGCAGGTAAAAATATTGTAGCTAGTTTAGAAAAAGTGTAGTAAAATATTTGTAGTTAGTTTTTAGAGTGTATTTGGAAATATTGTAGCTAGTTTAGAGTAGAGTGTAGGAAAAATTAAGTCTGTAGCTGTCGTTTAGTTTAGAGTGTAGTGAAATATTGTAGCTATTTAGAGTGTAGTAAAATATTGTAGCTGAGGTTTTTAGAAAAGTTGCAGAGGAAAATATTGTAGCTCTAGTAGTTTTAAAGTGTGTATGAAAAATAACTGTAGTGACATTGTGATCTAGTTAGAGTGTAGTGAAATATTGTAGCATAGTTTTAGAATGTAGTGAAATAAAGTTAAGCTATTACTGTGCAGCATAGGTGTAGAGTGTAGTGAAATACAGTGTTTGCTGGGTGTTTAGTTTAGAGTGTAGTGAAAATACTGTAGATATAGTTTAGAGTGTAGTAAAAATTTGTTGTAAATGTGTGAACTTACGAACAGAGCTTTTAGAGTGTAGTGAAATATTGTTGCTATTTAGTTTCGAGTGTAGTAAAATATTGTAGTCATAAGTTTTAGAGTGTAGTAAAATATTGTAGCTAGTTTAGAGTGTTAGTGAAATATTGTAATCTATTTTAGAGTGTAAGTGAAATATTGTACTAGTTTTTAGTGAAGTGAATATTGGGAGCTATTTTTTAGAGTGTAGTGAAATATTGTAGCTAGTTTAGAGTGTAGTGTAATATTGTAGCTACTTTAGAGTGTAGTAAAATATTGTAGCTAGTTTAGAGTGTAGTGAAATGCTGTAGATAGTTTGGAATGTAGTAAAATATTGTAGCTACTTTAGAGTGTAGTGAAATATTGTAGCTAGTTTAGAGTGTAGTGAAATATTGTAGCTAGTTTAGAGTGTAGTGTAATATTGTAGCTACTTTAGAGTGTACTAAAATATTGTAGCTAGTTTAGAGTGTAGTAAACATTGAAGCTAGTTTAGAGTGTAGTGAAAAATTGTAGCTAGTTTAGAATATAGTGAAGATGTGTAATTAGTGTGCAGCATGGTGTAATCTTTTAGCTATTTTACAGTGTAGTAGCTAGTTTAGAGTGTAGGGAAATATTGTAGATAGTTTAGCGTGTAGTAAACAATGTAGTTAGTTGAGAGTGTAGTGAAATACTGAAGCAAGTTTAGAGTTTAGTGAAATACTGTAGATAGTTTAGAGTGTAGTAAAATATTGTAGCTAGTTTAGAGTGTAATGTAATATTGTAGCTAGTTTAGAGTGTAGTAAAATATTGTAGCTAGTTTAGAGTGTAGTAAAATATTGTAGCTAGTTTAGAGTGTAGTGAAATACTGTAGATAGTTTGGAGTGTAGTAAAATATTGTAGCTACTTTAGAGTGTAGTGAAATATTCTAGATAGTTTAGAGTGTAGTGAAATGTAGCTAGTTTAGAGTGTAGTGAAATATTGTAGCTAGTTTAGAATATAGTGAAGATGTATAATTAGTGTGCAGTGTAGTGTAGTCTTGTAGCTAGTTTAGAGTGTAGTAAAATATTGTAGCTAGTTTAGAGTGTAGTGAAATATTGTAGCTAGTTTAGAGTGTAGTAAAATATTGTAGCTAGTTTAGAGTGTAGTGAAATATTGTAGCTAGTTTAGAGTGTAGTGAAATATTGTAGATAGTTTAGAGTGTAGTGAAATGTTGTAGATAGTTTAGAGGCTAGTAAACAACGTAGCTAGTTGAGAGTGTAGTGAAATATTGTATATAGTTTAGAGTGTAGTAAAATATTGTAGCTAATTTAGAGTGTGCTAAAATATTGTAGCTAGTTTAGGGTGTAGTGAAATATTGTAGATAGTTTGGAGTGTAGTGAAATGTTGTAGATAGTTTAGAGGCTAGTAAACAATGTAGCTAGTTTAGAGTGTAGTGAAATATTGTAGCTAATTTAGAGTGTAGTAAAATATTGTAGCTAGTTTAGAGTGTAGTAAAATATTGTAGCTAGTTTAGAGTGTAGTAAAATATTGTAGCTAGTTTAGAGTGTAGTAAAATATTGTAGCTAGTTTAGAGTGTAGTAAAATATTGTAGCTAGTTTAGAGTGTAGTAATATACTGCAACTAGTTTAGAGTTTAGTAAAACATTCTAACTAGTTTAAATAGTATTGAAATTTTGTATTTAGTTCAGAATGTAGTGATGTATCTTGCATTTTCTTTGGAATGTAGTGATATCTTGTAATTGGTTTGCATAATAATTATCCATTTTCTAGACATTTTGACTTGATATAACATAATAATTTTAAAATAAACTTTATTTTGAGATTATGCATCATTATTTCACTGCAAATCATGATTTTGAGATGGAAAAAAATTGACATATTGGTGCCAAAAACAGAGAGAAAATAAATGCGGGCAACTTTTTTCTCCATACCTACAGCATGAAAAACTTAAAACACGTAAAGGCTTCAAACTAAAAAATGAATGTCTTTCACAAGCTACGAATATCCATATTTAATTAAGAATGGTCAGAATATTAATGTGTACAGTCTCTGTTACAGACATCCTGGCATCATCTCTCTCCCTCTTCTCCCACCATTTTCTGGATGGAAAGACTCAAGGAGGTGCCAACTCCCTGAGCCACAGCGAGATGCTAAACGGCTGCTAACAGAGCAGGTTAGTGGTGTCTAAGGGTCCATCCACATGCAAGCCAGCACTCTGGAAAGATCAGACTGGAGGTATGTTTGTACAGGCAGCAGAGAGCGCATGGATCAGGCCCAGAAGTGGGCTCACGTGCCCACTGAAACCCCAAAACTTAGCCACTGCCTTCATAGAGTTTAAGATTAGAAAGCCAGCACTTGCTGAGCGGTCGGGTTACAGGCGTTGGGGTTCTGGCAAGCAGCACCTGTGCCTGGCTCCCAGGCATGCCTGCATGTTTCCAACGCAAGCAAGAGTATGTAACACACGCGGCTTGTGCAGGTCCGGCAGCGCTCGTGATTCTCACCCAAGCGATTCACCTCATTCCTATCACAACGTCTCCCATCCCCAAGATCCCTGCCTCAGAGCAGCTAGGCTTTTTCACTAGCAATAAAACAGGATCACGTAAAGCAGCAATAAACTGGGGTTTTCTATAAAAAGTCAAGAAACATTAAACGGACAAGAACAGTACTCGATAGCGCTGTGTTGGGAACGACTCCCATCGCCTGCTTCTCTTCATTGTTGCTGAGGTTGCATAACCAGGCTCAGCATCATGAGCTCCTGGGATTAATACACCCAGAAGGAAGTGTGGGATAGCAGTGGTGTTGGGAAGGAAGATAAAGGTCACCAGGATCAATAACTGATGATATTTAGACTGATATGATCAATATTTACTGAGCTACACATACAGAAGTCTGTCTCTCAGTATGGCACTGGGCCAGCATGCCAGATGTCTTGGGTAAAGGTTCCTAATGGTGTCCTGTGATAATCCATCCCATGCAGCTTGAATATTCTCACACAGTTGCTGCAGATGGGGTGGAGGTGGAGTCACACCAGGCCTTCAGGACATGTGACACATGACAACAAACCGTTCATCTTGGTGCTGACCACGGTGCGTCCACAAGACACCAAGACAAAAGCAGGACTGCCATTCTGAGTCACTCCATGACAGTCCGGCACCACACCACTTCAGCCTTAGGCGATGTTGACCTGGGAGTCGCCTTAAAAGGACAGTGTTTTCAATCGTGGCTGTTGGGTCGGTCACACACAGAGATAAGGCCCGTCCCTGCTTTCGTCACATGTGTGGTCACGTGTGAAGATTGAATCAATTCTCACAATGTCAAACTTACCCACCAAGTTTGGTTCCTGTCGGTTGCTGCCATTCGGAGTCACTCAATGACAGTCACGGGCGATGTTGACCTGGGAGTCGTC
>JAMWET010001073.1:95000-120000 GCA_024036415.1 Prochilodus magdalenae | reverse complement strand
AACTGAAAAAAGAATCTAGAGTTTTTACACTGGGCAGAAAAAAATGAGATACTAATATATATTAGAGGTGGAGATATGGAGAAATATCATACTGTGATTCATCAAGGGTATATGTGGTGTTTCAGGATATGTTCTGGTTCAGACTCTCATCAGTTGGGGCTGTTAAGTGTAAGCCTGAGTCTTTGAGATCACCAACCCCATCCATTTAGCTAGGTGTGCCTAAACTTTTGACTGGAAGCATCAGGATTTCAGGCTTCCTGTTGGTGGTGGTATACTGTCCTATTGGTGATGGTATGCTGTCATGTTGGTGATGGTATACTGTCATGTTGGTGATGGTATACTGTCCTGTTGGTGATGGTATGCTGTCATGTTGGTGATGGTATACTGTCATGTTGGTGATGGTATACTGTCCTGTTGGTGGTATACTGTCCTGTTGGTGATGGTATACTGTCATGTTGGTGATGGTATGCTGTCATGTTAGTGGTGGTATACTGTCATGTTGGTGATGGTATACTGTCATGTTGGTGATGGTATACTGTCATGTTGGTGATGGTATACTGTCATGTTGGTGATGGTATACTGTCATGTTGGTGATGGTATACTGTCATGTTGGTGATGGTATACTGTCATGTTGGTGATGGTATACTGTCATGTTGGTGGTGGTATACTGTCATGTTGGTGATGGTATACTGTCATGTTGGTGATGGTATACTGTCATGTGATGTCATGGTATGGTGATACTGTCATGTTGGTGGTGGTATACAGTGGTATATGGTATACTGTCATGTTGGTAGTGGTATACTGTCATGTTGATGATGGTATACTGTAATGTTGGTGATGGTATACTGTCATGTTGGTGATGGTATACTGTCATGTTGGTAGTGGTATACTGTCATGTTGGTGATGGTATACTGTCATGTTGGTGATGGTATACTGTCATGTTGGTGGTGGTATACTGTCATGTTGGTGGTGGTATACTGTCATGTTGGTGATGGTATACTGTCATGTTGGTGGTGGTATACTGTCATGTTGGTGATGGTATACTGTCCTGTTGGTGATGGTATACTGTCATGTTGGTGGTGGTATACTGTCATGTTGGTGATGGTATACTGTCCTGTTGGTGATGGTATGCTGTCATGTTAGTGGTGGTATACTGTCCTGTTGGTGATGGTATACTGTCCTGTTGGTAGTGGTATACTGTCATGTTGGTGGTGGTATACTGTCATGTTGGTGGTGGTATACTGTCATGTTGGTGGTGGTATACTGTCATGTTGGTGGTGGTATACTGTCCTGTTGGTGGTGGTATACAGTCATGTTGGTGATGGTATACTGTCATGTTGGTGGTGGTATACCGTCATGTTGGTGATGGTATACTGTCATGTTGGTGATGAAATCAGCAAAGACACATTGTTTCCCTTTTAATGTGTCTCGTTGGTGTAAACGCTGGCAGTCTGAGCACACTGGCACAGTGAAATGTGTTGAACACCTCTGTCTAGCAGATGATCCTGAACGCTGCATTAACTTTCGGAAATGAGCCTGGAGTCTGAACCGAGCCTAAGCAATGGACCTTCACCAGCGTTTGAG
This sequence comes from Prochilodus magdalenae, assembly GCA_024036415.1. NCBI lineage: Eukaryota > Metazoa > Chordata > Actinopteri > Characiformes > Prochilodontidae > Prochilodus > Prochilodus magdalenae. The sequence goes on along the minus strand of JAMWET010001073.1, from coordinate 118,416 downwards.
ACCTCAACATGACAAAACTGCACTCAGACATTCTTAAGCTGCTCTGGCAGATGTGCCAGCCCAGGCTTGGCTGCTGGCTCTGGGTTATGATGTGAGCCGAGCTGGAGAGATCCGTTTCTTTTCCTGCCCACTTGGGCAGAGACAAGTCATAAATCTATCATAGACGTCTTTATTCCGAGAGACTGTGCTGAGTGTTTCACAGGCCTGGGCTTTGAAACAGTGTTGTAAAGCAGGCACTGTGGTGGTTATGGGGAATGGGGAATGTTTCAAGGCATGCATATGTTAGCGTTCCGCTTGATGGTAGGTGTACCACTCTGCCTCGTTCATCAACATGTAATTATACATTTTTTTTATTGCTCTTTTATTGTAGGCACTAAAGAGCCGTCAAATGACCATGGAACATCTGACGTTTCATTCCTCTGCAACAGAATTGGAATTTCCCTTGGAGTCGTTGAAAAGATCAAATGAACTGTGGAGTTTGGGCTTAAAAAAGATTTGGGATTTGAAGATTAGCCATTAGCCATACTTCCTTGATATCAATAAAAGCCATCATAGACCATCATAGAATTCCCAAAAGCATCCTAGATCATAATCCTGTAGTTGTGTGTTGTATTAGTTAAGTTTTATTAATAGATACTGAACATTTTTTGTGGCCCTTATTGTAAAGTTGTTTGCACGTTTCTCTTAAAACCTGCTGTATAAATAGCAATAGTATAAATAATACATTACCCATATATGCTTATTCATTTAATATGCACTTGATAAATAAGAATACTAGCTAGCTGGCTAGCCTTCTCCTAAACCTGGGCTTCTTCTGGCCGGCTCTAGGCTAATCTGAGTTTGGGCTTGTGCTTTTCCACGCTACCTTACAACGCTTTACTGAGGTTAATGTTGGCCATATCCATACAGGTCATATATAATGAGCCTAATATGAGTCATGGTGATCCATTAAAGAGGTATAGTAAATGTGACAGATCATTTTAAGAAACTTATCAATGCAATGATACAATAAGAATCAATGTCACTGTTACACTATCACAATTAACTGGCTGAAACTTTGCACTTCACCCTGACTAAATACGACCCAACTGCATATACAGCCTCTGTATGAGTCCGGACGTGAAACACAACCTATAGATTAAAACAGGAAGCTGCAGAGAGAAGTGCTTTTATGCATTTGTGTATTTTAATACATTTTGGTACATATTTAAACCTTTAATGAAGATTTTATTTGAAATTGACTTCAGTAAAGTGTCCATTAGTGCGCAATTACGTCCCAATTGTTTCTATCCTACTGCCCCAGTAGTTTCTATCATTAGTAGTTGATAGAAGTAAAAACATAATGTAACTATTTAGTTATACTTATAACTCTTTTAAGTACTGTTAATAAATGTACATCACAGCTATGCTTTGCCATGGTGGAAAATAAAGGTGAGCACTGAGGTGAGGTACCATTTTCATATATTTGGAATTCTTCCTTCAGGAGCTTTTCGAATGGTGGGTGAAAGAAATTTAGAAAGTTATTTATTATTTATTTAGCTGCATCTACTGTATACTGCATATGGCAATGTTTGGGGACCAAGCACGGCAAGACTGTCACTGCCCAAGTGAGGGGTAAAGTTTTTTATTTTTTATTAATTGATTTGGAACAGATGCAGGATTTCAAGAGGAGGCTTGACATACAAATAAATATGCATATGTAACAGTATCTGGACATTGTGTGTAGTTATTGAACTACGTGTACTAAATAATTCCACAGCAGGTACCACTGGATTGCAGTTTCAGGGTGCACCCTAATTATTTCATGTTCAAATCAATAAGAATGTCTACTAGAAATTATGCTGCTGAACTTTTTTGGGAAATCTTCCACTATAGGGGCTACATCTACTGTATATCATAAGTGGCAATCTTCGGGGACCAAGCACAGGACGATTGTCATGGACCAAGTGAGGGGTAAAGTTTTTGGAATGGCCTTTATGTGGAACCAGTGTAAGAATTCAAAAGGAGGTTTTACTAACAAATGGAAATGCAAAAGTTACAGTATCTCAACATTGTTTGTGTGAGGTTTTTGAATTAAATGAGCTAAACAATTCCATAACAGTTACAACTGGATTGTAGTTTCAGAGTGCACCAGATTTCATGTTCAGTTCAATAAGAATGTCTACTAGAAATGATGCTGCTGAACTTGAACTTGTCTTTAACAAGATTTTGGAAAATCTTCCACTATAGGAGCTACATCTACTGTATATCGTAAGTGGCAATCTTCGGGGACCAAGCACAGGACAATTGTCATGGACCAAGTGAGGGGTAAGGTTTTTGGAATGGCCTATATTTGGAATCAGTGTAAGAATTCAAAAGGAGGTTTGACTAACAAATGAAAATGCATACGTTACAGTATCTCAACATTGTTTGTGTGAGGTTATTGAATTAAATGAACCAAACAATTCCATAGCAGTTGCCGCTGGATTGTAGTTTCAGAGTGCACCAGATTTCATGTTCAAATCGATATGAATGTCTTCTGGGAATGATGGTGTTGGACCGCTCTACAGATGGGTTTCTAGACCTATTGCTGAACTTGAACTTGTTCAGCTTTTGGACATCTAAGGCATTCTTTAATGGCTGCCTTGGCTCTAAAAACAAAGTCATTGCAACCAATTTAAAAAGCTGTATTTTAACAGCTTTTAAACATCTAAGAGATTATTTCATCAGTGGCTTGGCTCTAAAATCTAAATGGTTTTAGCAACCAGATTTCCTATTTGCATTGACTTTAATGAAATGGTTCAGCAAAAAAAATCTAATTTACCCCATCTTCCCTAGCTCAGAATGTTGATGCGCAACTAGCTCTTCTATGTCTGATGTTTGCATCTTTGGTTTTGCATTTTAACTATGGCATAAACAGGGGTTGGACAATGAAACTGAAACACCTGGTTTTAGACCACAATCATTTATTAGTATGGTGTAGGGCCTCCTTTTGCGGCCAATACAGCGTCAGTTGGTCTTGGGAATGACATATACTGCGTCCTGCACAGTGGTCAGAGGGATTTTAAGCCATTCTTCTTGCAGGATAGTGGCCAGGTCACTACGTGATGCTGGTGGAGGTTCGTCCTTCTTGGTGGTATGCTGACATTACCCTGGATACCGTGGCTCTTGATACATCACAAAGACTTGCTGTCTTGGTCACAGATGCGCCAGCAAGACGTGCACCAACAATCTGTCCTCTTTTGAACTCTGGTATGTCACCCATAATGCTGTGTGCAGTATTTTGAGCAGAACTGTGCTCTTACCTGCTAACTGAACCTTCACACTCTGCTCTTACTGGTGCAATGTGCAATTAATGAAGATTGACCACCAGGCTGGTCCAATTTAGCCATGAGACCTCCCACACTAAAATGACAGGTGTTTCAGTTTCATTGTCCAACCCCTGTATATTCCCATTTATAGCAATTAGCAGACGCTGTTATCCAGAGCGACCAACAACCATGCTTAGTGCTCTGTCAGGGAATGTTTCCTAGCTAGTGCAAGAATGTTAGAGTCTAAAACTCGCCTTGAGCTCAGATACTCCTCGAATGAGGACCAGTGCTAATACCTACAAAGAAGAATGCAGTGTGTTAAGCACTGGAGAAGTTCACTATCTAGCTTTCCATGCTAGCCCTCATACTTACAGAGAACATTAACAGCATTTAGCTGACGCTCTTATCCAGAGCGACTTACAAGGTTAATCATATTACAGGTGGGCCAATGTAGTGTTAGGAGTCTTGCCCAAGGACTCCTATTGGTGTAGCACAGCATAGTCACCCAGGCTGGGATTCGAACCCCAGTCTCCCACATGTGGTGGCTCTCTGGCAGGCAGTGGTGTTATCCGCTGAGCTACACCAACCACACAGAAAAGAAACCTTAATCTCAGTATAAGTGACAAGACAACGTTTTTCAATATATACGTCTATTAGTATTTACTCACTCAAGTGCTTTACAAAGAGGTGGGTCTTTAGTCTGCGTAAGTGTATATGCCACTAGTCAACCTCAAATAATTGTGCTTACGTGAAACTGTGTGGCATATCATCGAACTTCTGTCTGTACTTTTGGTCATTTTAATGCATATGGGCTCAGGGGAAAATTGTGTAGCTCAGACTTTCTCCAATCTGTTCTATACTGTACCCATAAAAGTGATTTATGTTTATCACCTATGGCGTTTAGGCCTATTCCCAACATCAATCAAAAGGTATTGAAAAGTAATAGGCCAGCATTTTCTTTCTCCTTCAGTGTGCGGAGTCCAATTAGCTGCACCTTTAGTCAGTTCCATAATGCACATTCACTATAGTGAAAAGTGCCTGACAAGTGTTCCTGCTCCTGTGTGTATTATAATAAATAGCACGAGTGGCCGTGCATTGCAGTAAATGGTATTATGTGACTGCATGTATCGGAGGGGGCATAGCCAGCCTGGCCTGTGGTCATTAACGTGGACTTTTTTATGAGGCATTCACAGCCCTCCGGAGATGGAGCTGACGGAGAGTCCTCTGAACGGCATCATTGAGCGTGCCAACTGTAGCTCCGGCTAAAATCAACAGCAGAATTACATGCTTTGGTTAGCGGGACCCCTATAAAAGCCGCCCTCCAGAGAAAGCCCAGCCTTCTAAGACTGGTTCCTTCTCGCCTGAAAGTCCGGAGCACAAAAAAAGCCAGTGGAACCCCCCTCGCCTTCTTCTCGGCTGGCGCGGCTTTCTTCCCCGCATGCCATTGCTTGGAAGCAAGAGAAACATAAACATCGTAACTCCGAAACCTCCAAAGAAAGCAAAGGAGACGGCGACTCAACTCGAGCCTTGGGACAAAACATAAAAACGGGAGATTTTGCGCAAATAAATCTCAATTAGTGCCTCAAATTGATACTTTATTATCCCTGCCAGCTGAAATTGAAGTCAATTAACGGTGAAGCCTGGAACGCTTGACCACAGTTGAGTAGAAAAGGTCCGGTGGGGCTTTCCATTCCAGGAATATGCCCTTTATTCCAAGCCCTTGCTAGAGTCCACAGGGATAGGGCCCTTTCTCCCTCATTAGGGTCCCTAACTAGCCAAATTTGAAACCAAGCCCCATCTATCAAGCTCCCGATTGTTCTCTAAGAAGTCTTTTATCTAGAAATGGGGAGTAATTTTGCTCTTCCTTTCGGGGGGCTGGTACATTTGTTGTTGAATGCTTGGTAGTGTCTTTAGGGGCCCTATTAGAGCCTGGCTTGGCCAGTCTCTAAGGGTGATAGAAAAAAATCTCAACCAATTACCTGTTACCCACCACAGAGAGAAGAGAGAGAAGAGGAGGAGTGAGAGAGAAGAGAGAACGGGTGGGTTTGGGGGCGTCGAGGCAATGTGAAGTGTTTAAAAGCATCTTCGGGGACTTCTGGTTTGTGATGAAATATGACCGTGCAGTTGAAGGTGCTGGGAACTTCATCTCTGCCTTGGTCTTGAACAGCCCATGAATTATGTTAGGCAGTGTTGATATGGCTGGGGGTCTTGCGAGGCTTGAGAGAGCATAACCCTGAGAACGGAGCTACTCGTATTCACACCCAGCACTAATTGGTCGGGTTGGCTGCCATTCCTCAGCCTACATACAGAGGCCCTGTTGGGCGCATTGATCTCAACGTGTATCAGGGGGGCGTGCTGGCGTTCTAGCTAGACTAGGTGGGAGGGGGGCTTACATTATAGCTGTGCCCGGAGGCCTTGTATACTTTTACTCTAGAAATGGCTTTTGAGCACTGATTTGGAAACTAAGAAGGCCTGTCTGATGTCAGCTGGGAGACCGTTCCAAAGTCAAAGGCGCAATCTCCTTTTAGGTAAGGCCGTGACTAAGTAAGAAGCCGACCATAAAGCTGTTGAAGGGACATTAAGACAGAGCATGTCCATAATGTATGGAGGTGTATGGAGGCACCTCTACATTCTCTACATACACCTCCCAATCATTTCAGAATCCAGTAAGACTGGAGTAATGTGATCTATGTTCTTCATACCTGAGCTGTGGCATTATGAACTAATTGTAGGGTGACCCCAAGATCCAGCACTTACAGTTCTCCACTTGGGAAGAATCAATGACTTTTCTTGCGCTAGGAAATGACTGAAGTCTGGAAATTGTTCTCAGCTGGAAATTTGGAAAGTTTTCACTCATGTAGACAACTTAGATTTCCCAGCAAGAGACTGGAGGACCAAAGATAAAAACCTTAGTTTAATCTCCGTTTAGTTGTAGACAATTTTTTATATCTTCTAAGGTACAACAACATGGTAAACACTATGCTTATGTATGATTTGTTTTAGGGGGAGAATACAAAAAGCTGGGCCCCAAAACGGACCCTTGTGGAACCCCACATGTCAGAAAGAGAAACCTTTTCCTATGTTAACTGGTGCCAAACCCTCAATTTCCCACATAATGTTCCAGCTGCTTAAAGAACTCCTTTGGACCATTGACAGGTTAATTAACACGGCCTCTCTGAGTTGCAGTGGACACGGAAAGCAGAGAAACGTAGACGAGCACTTGTCTCTAGTCTCACAAGCCTTTCCTTTGCCTGTTGTCAGAAAGTCTGGTGCCTTGTATCTCTTAACGCGGTGAAGAACTGTCTACTTTAAAGAGAGGCCAGCTTGACAGGTATAGAAAATAGCCAATATGGCCAATATATAAGAACTTCTGAATGCTTCAAATAATGTTGGAGCAACACTGGACACTGAACTACATACACATGGATGCATAACCAGCCAGAATGCTGGTTACAAAGTTAATAGATCAGTAAATTAATCAATAGATTCAGGACATGCCTCTGTAGGTTCTCTCTTAGCGTTGGATCTAGGTGATATGATGTAGCCTGAGTTTATATAGCCACTGTTGTGGAAACAGCCCTCCTTTTGGAAGGATGCCTGTTTTTTCCCAGCAAATTACAGCCACAAAGGGCGTAGCTAACGCTGACTGTTAGGGTGGCTTGTTTGAGGGACGGACCCTCTGGGCGTACGTCCAGATACTTTCTACTGTCAGACATGCAATGGGAGCCATCACACCCAATAAGATACCATGCTATCCAGGCGCAAAATAGTTCCATCCAGGCCTCCACTACTGATATCACTACTGAGACTAGAGTCCTCCAGGAGAAGATCCGGGAATGTCCCAAAGAAGGGGTTGAAGGGGTTGTAGTAACATCCCAGTGATGGTAAGCTTGCATGACTGCTACAGTGATGTAGGAATCCAGGACTGGCGAGTTTGACAGCCTTGTTGTATCATCGACAGCACTAACCAGGCTTCATGCTTTGCTATCATTGAAGCCTACATTGCATGAGGTGCACCATTCCAAAGAGACCTGGTGCCAACCGACCTGCTCCAGAGCCTTATCAGGAATCCGCCAGATGCCTTTTAGTGGATTTCCCCCAATCCAAACAGCAGGCCTGCCTCATTCAGAAAGCCAGCGTTCCTCTTACGCGCTGCCATGGTAAACAGCTCATTTAAACACCGTTATGGCGAAGGAGGCCGCAGGGAGCGCCGGGCTGCTCTTCAAGATGAGGGAAACACTCTTCTGGCACATGGAGCTGCGGTGGAGGCCAAGAGCATGCCGGAGTGCTCTGGATCACTGCGGTCCAGAGACTGGAGCAGGCCTTTATGGAGAACAGCCATGTAGCCAGGCTCCTCTTTATGAGGAACGCTCCATCCAAACCTACACCATCGTTTGATGGGCTGCAGGGAGCTTCTGCCCGAATGGGGAAATAGATACTGGCGGGCAAGTACGTCTTTACTGGATATCGTATTTTTCTGAAGGGGCAAAACTGACCAGATTCTGACCAAACATGCACTCATCATCTACATTATTGGAAACAGAGGTCGAGAATGGTCTGCTGCCCGGAGATATCCAGCCAAGAGCAGTTCTGTGGTCAGAAACTGACCATTGATGAAGGGCTAGAAGACAGCTAAAACAAATTGAGCACGGCAGCAGATGGGTGGCAGTCTCTAAATGTAATCTAAGAATGCAGAGCTACAAGGTAGGTGTTTCTGATAAAGCGGCCGGTGAATGTGTAGTGCAGAAACCTAGCAGCAGTTAAATAATATGGAGACTTTTGCCATATTAATAACTGCTGATACATTCATCCTCAATAGAACAGCTGCGCCCAGATGGAATGGTGGGACTGCGGTGCTGTTGGGAAGGAAGATAAAGGTCACCAGGAACAATAACTGATGATACATGTAGACTGATCAATATTTACTGAGCTACACATACAGAAGTAGTGTTTATCAGTATAGGGCCGGGACACCATGTCCACGGGAACACTACTGTCACTCCATGACAGTCTGGCACGGCACCATTTGGCGATGTTGACGTGGTGTTAAGGACAGTCGTTGTAACGGTCTGTGTGCATGTAGTCCTGCATCGTACAGTCGTCTGCCAATGGTGCTGGCACTAACAGGATGACTCATGGAAGCATCACTGCTCACTGAATGTCCACAATCGTGGCTGTTGGGTCGGTCAGGTCCATCCTTGCCTACAACTCATGCACAGCCAATCAATGGCTAAAAGAAAGACACCTGTCCACCCCACACAATCAGTAAGACTCCAACTACTAACATGGCTAAGACCAAAGAGCTGTCCAAAGACACCAGGGACGAAATTGTTGACCTCCACAGGGCTGGAAAGGGCTACGGGGCAATTGCCAAGCAGCTTGGTGGAAACAGATCAACTGTTGGAGCAATTATTAGAAAATGAAAGAAGCTAAACATGACTGTCAATCTCCCTCGGACTGGGGCTCCACGCAAGATCTCACCTCGTGGCGTATCAGTGATCCTAAGAAGGGTGAGGAATCAGCCCAGAACTACACAGGAGGAGCTGGTCAATGACATGAAGAGAGCTGGCACCACTGCTTAAATCAGCACACGTCCAGGCCAGTCTTAAGTTTGCCCATGACCATTTGGAGGATCCAGAGGAGTCATGGGAGAAAGCTCTGTGGTCAGATGGTCTTAATTCCACTCACTGTGTTTGGAGGATGAAGAATGATGAGTACCATCCCAAAAACACCATCCCTACTGTGAAGCATGGGGGTGGAGGCATCATGCTGTGGGGGTGTTTTTCTGCACATGGGACAGAACGACTGCACTGTATTAAGGAGAGGATGACCGGGGCCATGTATTGCGAGATAGGGAACAACCTCCTTCCCTCAGTTAGAGCACTGAAGATGGGTCGTGGCTGGGTCTTCCAACATGACAATGACCCAAAGCACACAGCCAGGATAACCAAGGAGTGGCTCCGTAAGAAGCATATCAAGGTTCTGGAGTGACCTAGCCAGTCTCCAGACCTAAACCCTATAGAAAATCTTTGGAGGGAGCTCAAACTCAGTTGTTTCTCAGTGACAGCCCAGAAACCTGGCTGATCTGGAGGAGATCTGTGTGGAGGAATGGGCCAGAATCCCTGCTGCAGTATGCACACACCTGGTGAAAAACTACAGGACTTCTGTAATTGCAAACAAAGGCTACTGTACCAAATATTAACATTGATTTTCACAGGTGTTCAAATACTTATCTGCAGCAGTAACACACAAATAAATTATTAAAAAATCATACATTGTGATTTCCGGATTATTTTTTTTTTAGATTATGTCTCTCACAGTGGAAATGCACCTACGATGAAAATTTCAGACCCCTCCATGATTTCTAAGTGGGAGAACTTGCAAAGTCGCAGGGTGTTCAAATACTTATTTTCCTCACTGTATATGTATTATTATTGGTTGCTATTATTGAAAACATCTATGTAAACTTTTGAACGGTCCCATTATAAAAATTAGAACTAGCTTCCTGTTAGATGTCCACCTTTCGGATGTCCCCAACCCATAGACAGTTGACCAACACCGTTCTTCTCTTTCTACAGCTGTACCTTACAATCTGTCCCTCAGGGTGGGGTTGCTGGAGTGCTGTCAGGGGAGGGGGTAAGAGTGGGGTCAGGAGGATGTTATGACTGTGGGTGAGTGACAGCGCAGTACAGCAGGTTGGGTAAAGTAAAGCTGTTTAATAGAGCGTGGCGGTGCTCCGAGCACGAGAACGCGCCTCTAATTAAATCAAAGCTAGTTTTCTGCCTCACTAAGGCCACTCGGCTGCACAGATAATCAGCTGCACCCCTGCAATTACACGCTCCCCGCAGACACAAACGCTACCTGATGGGGGTCACATTAAGGGCCGGGGCAATTGCTCTGAGCATTGGGCAGCTTGGTTTAACTCGTGTTTGGAGTACGTAGGGGGTTGTCACAACCTCAGCTAGTTTTACCCAAACACATACAGTCATGAACTTGACCTTGCTTGGTCCTTTCTAGAAGATGGACCTCATACTGAGAGCCCAGCCGTAAGTCACTTTGCAGACAAAACATCAGGTGCTTCTGGGTATAAACTGCATCCAGGTGGCAATTCAACTGAAGACTCAATCGAGAATCAGGATTCAATTCCAATTTGAGATGGCTATGATACTGTTTTTCCTTTTTCTCTATGAATAATGACAATTAGGAATGGACCAATCCGATATTAGAATGGTATATCGCTGGTCCCGATATTAACAATATTAACCCGATATTATTGGGTTCTTGAAACGTAGGGTCTTTTTCCACATTAAAGTAACTTTAAATTGTTTTTTCCCTCTAAAATAATAAATAATTAAAGATTATTCACAATCATGAAGCAACGGAAATGGTTTTTGACTTGCACATCCCGAAGCTTGTCAAAATAATAAACGTGGACTTTTATTATTTAGAAGAAAAAAAGTCCCTCAGTAAAATGACAAAATTCTCCATATCAGCATCATCTGCACATTCGTGAGTATGTTATGAAGTGTTTATAGAGGTTGTTATGAAGGTGTTATGTAGACACCCTTTAAGTAACCTGTTAACAAGTTAATTTAGTAAAAAAAAAAAAAAAAAGTTTAAAAAAAAATAAATTAAATGGACACTTTACTGCACCCACTACCAGTGGGCTATCTGCACTGTCCCCTCCCTGTACTTACTGTTTTCTGTTTTGTGTATTGTAAATTGTCTTGTGTATTTATTGTATGTATTGTTTTATGTAGCGCCTTGGTCCTGGAGGAACATTGTTTGGTTTCACTGTGTACTGTACACCACTGTATATGGTTGAAATGACAATAAAAAATTACTTGACTTGACTAGTAGTATGAATCAACTACTACTTGCTCGGCAGAGTAAATAGCCTATAGGAACAGCCAAGACCTCCTGAGCATGAGGAGAACCAGTGCAGCAAGCTAAGGCTTTTTGCACATATCATCACTGTCCATACAAAAACACATATCTCCATTTTTATAGAGTATTCCTTTTGTGCATGGTTTGATTGCATGAGTTGCCGTTTACATTGTGTGAGAAGTTGGTGATGAAGGGAACGACAGAAATGGGCCATAATTGCTTGCATTGCTGAACTGGTTCCATTGACTTCCATTCAAATTCACTCCTGTAAAGTAGCCACTTTGAAGATAACGCTTGCAGCTGCATAAAAGTTGCCACAGTCGTGCATGCCTCGAAGATGATCTACGAAGTACAAAGTACCTATGGGCTCTTGAGGTCCCCCTTCAGTTGTGGAGGGTAGTTGACTTTTACACCATTGTCGAATGTACAGATTGTGCTTTAAATCCATCAGAGGCAGCAGAACACATTCTGGCTGGCCTGCCCATTGTCATGGTGCTACAATTTACAGCTATGTGTAAATAATTGAAATTCTAATGTGCAGTATTCATACACCTACGGGATGTGCATGACATGCTTAGGCAGACCAAAGTGGGGGAACGTTTATGTTTTTTATCTGAGTGAGTCAAATATATACAACATAATATATAAATATATATATATATATACATCGTGTATAGAATTCGGGTGCTGTACGATTTTCCTTTTTTTTGGTTTGCTTCTTGCAGCCTGTTCTTTTTGGGTGCTACAGACTAACATGTAATTTCAGCTGTTTCTATGTGTAAATAACTGATATTGTGGGTTTAATCTGTATGAAGGAGAGTCAGATTCTGCCAGCGAGTCGGATTACTATAAAGGATTTTATTACAGGAGACTCAACAGTTCAGAGCCTGGAGTGGTGTTAGTGTACCATGTTATTGAGGCTGTTATTTTAAGGGAAACTAATTTGATAATGTTGCTTTAAGGTGGAAACAGGCACTAAGATTCAGGAACCCAGCGGCTTTGCGTTAACAGTCAGATATCGGGTAAGACAAGTGAGAGACCCCCAGCCTACTTTAGATGCACATCTGAAGTGAAGTGCTTCAATTAACTGTCTATTGCATGATGTTGCCTGTGGTTAACAAACCCATTTGCTTTAATTTACAATGACATGGTACATATTTATGGATAAATACCCTGTCAAGAGGGAAAAGTTTTAACAAGGTAAGAGAGTTTGTGTTTTTGGCATGGTGGAAGTGTGTATGACTTGTTCCTGCATCAGACCGTTAAATAAAAGCAAACAAACAAAAATAATAAACAGTTTTTATATTTATATTTATAAAAAATCAAAAGTATAATTCACACCCAGTAAAATGTGAAGCTCACTAATAATGCTGAGCTTTAACATTCAGCATTACTATATGAAATATTTTTGAAAATCGCTAAAATACGTCTGTTGCCTAAAAGCAACATACATCATTGGAATGACATAGCCAGTAGTAACTGAAGCATCAGTTCAGAAAATTTTGAGGTTACTTCAGTTGTCCATTTAGAGTTTATATAATTATTTAAAATTATGTGGGATCTTTGTGAAATATTTATATAATCTAACATGTATTTAGTATTGCAGCTGAACGTTTTAGTCAGTTCAGCAGTTTGGATAAAGTAAGCTCTACTTATGTTATCTGTTCGTTCTTATTTTTATTAAAGATTTTTATTTAATGGTTGTTTGCAAGAAAAAATATTACTGCACGATTATGGATCATGATAACATGGTCAAATATTATATTTACTTTGTTTCCTTTATAAAGAATATTAAAGAATAAAAAAATAAGACTTTTAATTAATTTTTATTTTATATTTTATAATTTTATTATTAATTTTATTTTAATATTTTTTATTTAATTATTAATAATCATGTAAAACATGTATAATTCATAACCATTTTAAACATCTATGAGTGATTTATAAAGCATTTATGCAAGATGTTATAAATGTGTTATATAGACGCCCTTCAAGTACAGTGTTACTTAACCATTAACTTTACGTTCCTGAGCCATTTGCTCTAAACGTCTACTCCTGGTACTGTAACAGAAGCTCCTGGTGAATCAGCCTGTACTCCCTGTGGGCCTGAAGCTGACTGCTAGTTCCCCAGTTTCAGTTATTCAAACTCTCTGTTCCACTTTAAGTGGTGGAGCAGTTACATTCTGGCATCTGTAACAATGTAACCGCTGTACCGCCAGGAGCCCAACATCATCAGCTTCATCCCTGGTTCCCTGTCAGTTGTAATACTGAGCAACGCTAGCCAGCTATCATTATGGTAACAGGGTGGGCCATTTAGCTGCACTGAAGTAAGTTGGCTAGCTGGTGGTGGTCATCCTCGCCACAGGGATGTCTCTGGGATATGATGCTTGCTAGGTGGGCTGGCTACAGCACCGCTACGGTGCGTCCAATTCCTCTGGGAACTTTAGTTCTGGTTATAAGAAATGAAGGTTTTAGCTCAAATCCTGCCAGGAAGACTCCAATGCTACGTCACTCGATCATTCATTACTCAGTCACAGTCTGCAACCTGTCTTTAAGATTTACACTTCTGTTTCGCCGCTTTCAGGCACCGACGGTTCTACGTTCTCCTCAAATACCAGTTTGGCCCTCATCCTGTTGTCCAGGGAATAGGCTTTGACCCTGCCGTCTATATCCAGTATAATCTGTGAGGGCTCGAACGCTTCGAGAGGCCCATGCCAAAGATTGGTATCCTATAAATTGTACACCTTATAGAATATTAAATATCATTTTCCATCACGTTTGCCTTTTGTGTCATTCTGGCAGAACTTGTGAGAAGCACTGAGTCGTTTCCTACAGGATCGTGATCAGAATGAGTCATCAGGGATTCAGAACTCTTCCTCCAAGTGAGTGTTTGTTCATGAGCGTGTGAAGCAGAGAGAGAGAGAGAGAGAGAGAGAGAGAGAGAGAGAGAGAGAGAGAGAGAGAGAGAGAGAGAGAGGGAGAGAGAGAGGGAGAGAGAGAGAGAGAGAGAGAGGGAGAGAGAGAGAGTGTGAAAGTGTCTCAGTGTACACATGGCAGGAACAAACTTGGGATTGTGTGCGTGTGTGTGTGTGTATGAGTGTGTGTGTGTGTGTGTGTGTGTGTGTATGTGTGTGTGTATGTGTGTGTGTGTGTGTATGTGTGTGTGTGTGTGTGTGTGTGTGTGTATGAGTGTGTGTGTGTGTATGTGTGTGTGTGTGTGTGTGTGTGTATGAGTGTGTGTGTGTGTGTGTGTGTGTGTATGTCGTCGCCCCCTGACCCCTCTAACCCCCCCAACCCCACTGTCAGCCATAATGAACTTTTATTGACTGTGACACTCTAAGCACGGACACAATGACCCCCCAGCCCCCCCCACCCCACACCCGCCCACCTCTGTTTAAAAAGCCAAAGGCGAGAGCACACACACACACACACAATTCATCTATACATCTGTCCCGTAGGGTGAGGAAGATGAAAGATGTGCCCCGAGAGTGGGAAAGTGTCCATTTAGCGGAGGAATGTCATCAGGGCTCAGATTTATCACGCAGGGTAGAGTCGAGTTGAGTAGAGAGAGGGAGATTCTCACCATAAATAGGCTGCACCATCCACAGCTCAGTATAAATTCCGCATGATGATTGCTGAGTCCCTGTGGTGCCATACACACTAATGCTCTAAGGTATAAACATAAGCGCTAGAACAGATGAAGGAGCATGTTAGCATCATGAGTAACATCTGTAATTTGGTTGTAGCTCATCGCCTTGATTGTTTTATTGCTTTCATACAACAGTCCTGGACTGACAGGCCGCAATAACCCACTACTGGCTGGCACTGGCCTATAGAAGCTCGTAGGGTGCCTGGCGGCCACACCAGGAGGCTCAGGGGAGGTGCGTGCCCTCTCCGAAGAGGGGATTATATCTGTTGTTTATGTATTTCCGTATGTTATGTGTTTGTGTGTGCATGTGCCCGTGCCACCATGTGCTGGTGTTCAGTGTAAGAGCACTACTTGCATCCGAACCAGGACCTCCGATGTGACTTGCCCTGTGCTGATGCTACAGTGGTGTCAGAAGTGGGATAGAGAATAGAGCCCAATGGAAAACTGGGATGCCAAGGACATCAAAGGTCGGTGGTGCCAAGAGGAAAAACCGGCACAGGCCTACCATGGTTACCAGCAGAGTGGTTGTTGAACTGGAGATAGCACTTTGTGTGGCATGGTGGTGCAGTGGGCAAAGCAAGAACAGCCTGGCTTTGGGTTTGCATGGGTTTGCATGGAAGCAGAGAGAGTTGGAGTGTGGTTTGAGTGTGGATGTCTGGCAATCTGTCTGAGGCGTTTCCTGCTTTCCGCCCAATGGATCCTGGTATAGGCTCCTGTAAAGGCCACACAATACTGTCAGCTAATTCCAGAAGCTAGCTTGCTTGGCATGTGTTATTGATAGTACTTCAGATATTACAAGATTACAGATTAGTGGAATTTGGTGGACTGTTAAATGGAGGTGTATCTCTGTATGGGGCAGATTTCAATTAAACCCAAGAACGAAAGTGCCGCATTGTGTGCCCAGATGCGTATCCTTGTTATGATCTTGTCTGGCCTTGACATTCCCATTGCTTCACATGCACATTAGTACCCTGCATCATGCGTGATGGCTGGTGTATAAGACTACACTGACTTCCAGGAGCATATTGCACATCTGGCTGTACATGTTAGCATGCTAAATATGAACCTACTGCATCAATATGTACCCACATGGAGGGGATGATGTCATAGCCCTGTAAACAGAACCAAAGAGTGTATGTGTTTGATATACACTTGGGACACTCTGGTTTCCATGCCTGGCTGTCACCCATTTGCCCGAAAGGTTGTTGTTGCCGTCATACCTGGCTGTTAGTCACCTATTGATTTAGCCTCGATTGTGCCATGTTGGCCGGCCTTAGAAGCATAAAACAGCTGGAATTAGCGATTAGCCCAGACTTGGTGTTTTGCTAGCACGCCCAACTGTCACTCACCCATATCCTCCTATCAGCTAGAGTTCAAACTCTCTCTCTAAGCTCATAAACATGGAGGGCCTTTCTCACCTTCCTACAAAAACAGTGCTTGAGACAAGTGGCCTTGAGGCTCGCTGCTCTTTGTGTTTATGTAGCATTATCAGGAGAACCCAAAGCCCCCCCAGAGACACGGACAGGATCAGAAACTCCACAAAAGCCACGCTGCTATATTTAACACGCGACCCGAACACCCCCACCCCCTCCAGCCGGCCGCTAGTCATCTATAACCGCATACCCCGGCACTCTTCGTAGTGTTTTGTCTAAGGCTTATTTAGCCAAAGTCCTCTATTAATGCCTGTAAGCCTCTCTGGTCCCTCTGGGGCTGAGCGAGGATCAGTTAATAAGAGGTTTTAAGCCTGTAAGTGAGAGAAGGAGTTTATGGTGATCAGTGAGATTATGATCGGTATTTTCTGAGGCAGCCGTATTCTTAGATGCTGCCGCTATTCACAGGCTTGTCTGAGAGTGGCAGAGAGGCCTATAATGGATAATTCATATCTATGGTGCATATGTATGGACATGATCAACATCAGGGCATAAAGGCCGTATATACACTCATCATCAAAGAACAGCTGCACCCAGAAGGAGGTGTGGGAGTGCGGTGGTGTTGGGAAGGAAGATAAAGGTGACCAGGATCAATAACTGATGATACATTTAGACTGATATGATCAATATTTACTGAGCTACACATACATAAGGAGTGTCTCTCAGTCAGTCGGGCCGCCATGTTTGCTAATGCAGCATGCCAGACTTCTCGGTATGGAGGTGTAGAAGTTCCTAATGGTGTCCTGTGATCCATCCCAACACAGTTCCTGCAGATGGTGCAGTAGGGGTGGAGGTGGAGTGACACCAGGCCTTCTAGACGTTTCACGCATGACATCAATCTGTTGGTGCTGACCACAGTGCCTCCATCCTCGGACTTGTTGGCCATTCTGAATCACTCCATGACAGGCTGGCATGACACCATTGCAGTCCTTGGCAACTTTGACATGGTGTTAAGTACAGTGGTCACAACAGTCTGTGTGTAATCCTGGGTCGTGCAGCTGTCCGTCAATGGTGCTGGCCCAACAGGATGACTCACAGAGGGCATCACTGCTTGCTGAATGTCTGCAGTCGTGGCTGTTGGGTCAGTCAGGTACAGCGATAAGGCCCGTCCTTGCTTATGTGCGGCCAAGTGTGAAACCTGAACATGTATAAACAGGTACACCAAATAGAGGAGTTGTTTGAGGGTCATATTGTATGTTGTGGTAAGACATATTCGCAGACCTTTCTAAATGGGCCAAGTTTTGATGATTTGCTGCAAATATGGGTGTCCTAAATGTGTGGCCCCCTCAGACGAATCTACAGTTTCTCAGGCCATGCTTTTTCTTCTGCCATGGTCAGGCACTACTGCACCACCTCAGCACCCATGGTGGTTTTCGAAAGAACAGCAAGTTGGCTTGAAAAATTATGATCAATTTTATCTTTATTAGCGAAAAAATCTAGCGAAAAAAATCCAGCGAAAAAATCTAGCGAAAAAATCCAGCGAAAAAATCTAGCGAAAAAAATCCAGCGAAAAAATCTAGCGAAAAAATCTAGCTAAAACGGTCTATTCCGTTATCTGTCATTCCGTGGGTTTTGTGGTTGTGATTGGAAATCCCACTGTGTAACGATGATTCATATGGAATATAGAGTTAGTGAAATGCTGTATGTAGCTAGATCTTCTGGAGTGGGATCGGTTTCTCCAGGTTGGATGAACTAGGTGTAAATAAGGAAGGGTCCATGGTTCTGAGCCACTAGCGTGAGCAATACCAAGACTGACCATTAGCTGTATAGTCTGGCACATTCCCGAAACGTACTTGTCATGTCTTACCATGGGCATCCACTTCATTTGCGTCTTCAGTCTCTGTTTAGCGATCATCAAACTAGCCTCCATTACGTTGGTCAAGCTTTTCGGTTTTTCGCACTGAGCTAACTGTTCTACTCGTCAAAAATGGGACCTACCACATATGTGTGCCTGAGGGGCCAATACCCTGATGACCTAGGCCTGGCTATATCCACAACTCTTACGAAAGGATATGCGGCATTTTGGATTGAAGCTCCTCCGGGAAGGTTCTAGAAGCGCTGCCTGTGCATTTGAGTTTATCCGTTTCTTCTTCATTAGCTCTCTTTCACCCTGCCGGGTGATGCAGGAATGGTGTGCACGTGTGTGAGGGAGTTTGAAGCCTGAAAGTGGCGGCTCATGCACACCGAGGTCCATTGGAAATGTGAAGTGAAGCCCTGTAATGAGGCCGCTAATGGTCGAGTTGACCTCCGATCTTTTCCCCCATCAGGGCCTGGCCAGGGCAGATAATGGCTTCCATGAAGGGTTGAGAGGCCCCACTGCTGTGGCTTTTTGGCCCTGCTCAGGAGCCAAACGTTCATTGGCCTGATCTCAGGCTAATGGCAGCCTGTCACTTGTCGTCAGCTTTGATTACGAAAGCGAGACGTCGTGTTTTTTCTCGCTCGGTCCTTCATCGTGTGATGAAGCGATCTGCGTTCCATTACGCTCTCTCTGGAAGCGATCCAGGCCACTGTTAAGGTATGGCTTACTGGCTTACATAAGCACACACACACATAGGGAATGTACAAAATTCTCACATTTCGGGAAGCAGGCCGCCACGAAGCCTTCGTACGGCATAGGTCCCTTTCACATCTACGCCTGGGTAATGAGCTTGCGGCTTACATATAGACTCCTCGCAGGAGCAGAATAAGAGGAATGTTCTGGAAGCAATCCGACGCAATTTAGGTGTAGGTTACATGAGTACGAAAACATCTGAGGATCCACGTTGGGTCCCATTCTGGTCTTGTTGGTGAGAACATGCGCCGTGTCAAAGTGCCAACGATTTCAAAGCTTTGAGTGGAACGAGAGAGGACATAGGATAACGGTGACTCAAAGAGAGGAAAGAAAGCCCTTGTTAGAACTGATGCAAGGATCTTTGTCCATTGGGATTGAAGGTCAACAGTACAATTGTCAGAGATCTAGATCAAGTTTTGTCTCCAGCAGGCACGGTTGGACTGCGGCCCCCACGTGTAGCCTGATGCACTTGAGAATGAGAAGGTCTGTGGTGGTCGCTATGCCTAGCTAAGGGCTGCTACAGTGCGGTCATTAGGCAGGGACAACCATAGGCCACAAAGACCATGTTCCTCCGCTAATAATCTAGTGGAGTCTCGAGGTCATAAACCAGAGACAAGCCCGGGGTCGTGAACCGCGGTGACATGTGTGAAGCTAAAGTCCTGCCGCAACCACGAGGTCATGAGCCAGAGACAAGGCCTGGGTTAAGAGTTGGTAATAAGCATGAGGTCATACAATGGGGAGCAGAGTTTGGAGTTGAGTGTTGAGTTGAAGGTTCGGAATTCTTCACCACTGCTGTAACAATACTGTGTATATCCTAAATGGTAACTTTATTGGAAAGGGAAAACGTTATGCTGGAAAATGTTGATATATGGCAACAGGGTTTTTCTCGTCATTTCGTCCCAGAATCCCAGACTATATTTATTACATTTTTTTTTTAAGGGTGAAGAATTTATATGTGAAATTGTCATATCAAATGCTAATCTCTAGATAATCTCAAAATATAAAAAAAATATAAAAAATATTTAAGTGAAATACTGTAATATATTTATCTTTGCTGTCCAAAGAAAAACAAGTATCTCCAAAATGGCAACTTTACCTGAATCCACAAACGAGTTTAATTTGAATGGAAGTCAATGGAACCACACTTTTTCCCCCCAAGCAGTTTTGGGCTGTTTCTGTTGGTCCATTCATCATGAAATTCATTTGTGATCAAATGATGCATAAAAGTCAAAATCAACAAAAATGGCGATTTCATCGGAAAGCGACGATATATTAATGTGACATGTTTAGATATTATATTTAATAAAATATGGCATCAATATTAAAATGAAACACTAAAAAAAGTTAGTGTTTTGTTACTATAGTAAGATTTTATAGAAAATGTTTGAATACAGTAATTCCCAACACCATGTGACAATAGAACTGCAGGCAGTGCATACACTGGGAGTGAATGAACACATCGCTTTTGGACAAACTGGATATTTACATTTACATTTACATTTAAGGCATTTAGCAGACGCTCTTATCCAGAGCGACTTACAACCGTGCTTAGTGTTCTGTTGGATAATATTCCAGCTAGTACAGGAAGTTTAGAGCCTAAAACCCACCACGAGCTCAGACACTGCCCGAAAAGAGGGCCAGTGCTGGTACCTAGAGAAAGGTCATTATAAGTGCAACAAAATACACATTGATTATATTTATTATATATATATATATATATTCAAGGTGATTGTTTTTAAATCAATATGATTATTATTAAACCTAAAGCACACACACACCCAACCCCCCACCACACACACACAGGCACGCACTCACACACACACACACACACACACACACACACATACACACACACACACACACACACACATACACACACACACACACACTCACACATATATAAAGCTTATGGGTAGTTTTGACATTTTCAGACATGGCTCAGCTGCACATGTGATGTAAGCATGGACAGCCCTATCGATGTACCCTACTGACTATATAAGCTCGCACTGCTGGGCGGCCTTTCTATTCTAACTCGTGCTGTTGTGTTGGTAGCATCATAGGGCTCTGGGAAGTGGGATGGTCTTATATATATGTACATATATAAATATATATATAAATATATATATATATATATATATATATATATATATTTTTATTTTTTTTTTTTTTTTTTTTTTTTTTTTTTTCATGTCCTATAAAAGTGCAGCAGTTTTATTTTTTCCTGCTGTTGTCTTAAAAATAAACAATTAAAAACTAAAAACAAATACATACATAAAAAATTATTAACATATTGAAATATATATATGAAAAATTACTACAATTCTTTCTAATGATTCTCAGTTTTCTAATGAATGCTGTAAAGGTTTAGCTTTTATGTAAGATAATGGTTTATTCCTATAATTAATCCGATATTCTATAAGAAGATGTATTAAAAAACAACAACAAAAAAACCCTCACATTAAAGTAAAGTTTACTTTAGCGTCAGTATCCCTGAATATGTGTCCACTTCAGCATCTTTCACTGTTTGTACATCATTTTGGAAGCTTGTGTTGATTTTTTCACATTTTTACATCAAATTCATGCGTTTCCTAGGCGCCAGTTTTGGCACGGGATCATTTTAAGTTCGAGCCTGTATGTACACATGTTGTGTATATATAAAAGATGTCCCATTGTGAGAAAGGCTACAGCTAGTCTTTGTGAAGTCTGTGCTGTATCTGAGTTTATGACGTTGATTAGAGATTATGCTCTGACCTCTGTTCTAGATTACGAGTGCGGTTTTCTTCAATGCCTCAGTAAATCTACCTTCAGCTTACATTCTGTTAACAGCAGTAATGGCGCAACAGAGGACAACCCAACATACGTAGAGTCTGGTTGGGTATTACGCTCGGCCTTGTAGGGATGAAAATAACCACAGTTGTGTTTGAGAACGACTTGTCTGATTGATTCAGCCGTATTACGCCGAGCGTACGGTGCCATATCCTGACATGATTAAATTAGCCCTGATTTACAGCGAGGATGTGGTTTCTGTCTCAAACATAAACCACATTTTGGTGCATTCACTTTCTCAAATCCAATAACATATCAAAGGACGCATGATGCGAGGCCTTTTTACGTTTTTGACGTTGAGCGATATGTTGGAATGAGAGCGCCATAACTTGAAAATAAAGGCTACAACAGGGAAAAGCGGATCCGGTCATGAGTACTCACGAGCATATGTGACCTGCAGACATCCAGAGATTTTATGCGATATCCTTCTATGAATCCAACTTTGAAGTTTTTTCTTTTGGCCATTTGTCTCACCTGCATACCATGAGCTCCCAGTTTATCTATGTCAAACTTGGACCAGATTCCGTCCAAAGCAAATTCATTATCACAGGACATGACATCAGCGGGCAAGCCTCATGGAGCTATTTAACACGTGCATCAATTGAATTGTAGGCCGCGTTTGAAGCAGATTGGACGAAGATTGAAAGAGCATGACCGCCGAGGCCTGCACGCGGTTAGGAGCTGTGAAGAAAGGCAAAGAGGGCAAGTATGGAGAATTCCTTTAAGCTTTTCCTTCCGCCAACAGTTTCGGAAATTAAGGCTTAAACACAAACAAGATCTGCTCTTATCTGTTTTCCTTCTTTCAGGGCTGCCACAGATGCTAATCTCTCATAGAAAGAGGATAGCGGGGCACTGTTGGCCTGCTAACGATAAAGCTAGCGGTCCACCGGTGTGTTTGCGCAGTGTTTTCTGAGCGGCCGCCGCTCGCTTTCCACTCACAGTGCAATTTATTCTTTGTAAATTGGTTGAGTACATCATTTTTAGTGTGGGCAACAACATATCGTCGCTGTCCAATGAAAAACCTGTATCTCCACTTTTGTCCATTTTTACTTTTATGCCTCATTTGAACACACCAGCTGCTGTTTACACTGTGTGAGAATCTCATGAGGAATGGACCAACAGAAATGGCCCAAAACTGCTTGGAAAGACGTCTGGTTCCATTGACTTCCATTAAAGTTAAATTAGGTTTTTGGCCTCTCCTGTAAAGTTGCCTTTTTGGAGATACTTGTTTTTCTTTTGACAGCTACTAAATCGTTTTAAATCAGGCCTAGCTGTTTTTCTTTCACTCAGTTGGTCATGATATTTGTCTTAGTTAATGTTCCAAATTTGGGGGACACATTGAAGATCGTAAACTACACCGATCGTCAAAAGAAAAGCTGCACCCAGAAGGTATCAACCAGCAGGAATTCAGCAAGCAGTGGTGTCCTCCATCAGTCATCTTGTTGGTGCCAGCACTGTTGGCAAACGGCTGCACGAGGCTGCACGATGTTGTCCATGTCAACATCACCACATGAAGTGACTTAGAATAGCAGCGGGTCATCTTCAGTGATGAGTCCTGCTTTTGTCTTGGTGGAGACCAACGAATCCGTGTGTGGACTCAATGAAGGCCTGGTGTTACTCCACCCCCACCCCTACCGCACCATCTGCAGGAACTGTGTGAGAATATTCAAGCTGCATGGGATGGATTATCACAGGACACCATTAGGAACCTCTACAGCTCCATACCGAGACGTCTGGCATGTTGGGTTAGCAAACATGGTGGTCCGACGCCATACTGAGAGAC
>JAMWET010001073.1:52500-90000 GCA_024036415.1 Prochilodus magdalenae | reverse complement strand
GTTTTCAGATGCTCTTCGCGAAGCTTTGCCTATCTAATAGCAATTCTGAGCGTTCTCTTTGTTTATGGTTATTTTTTTATTCGGGTATTTAGTTACAGTTTTGCTGGAAAACGCAACTAGATGCTAAAGCCATATCAATCATTTTGGCTGAAACGTACGAATGTCTGTATGAATGTATGAAGCCATATTTAACAAACATACTGGGTCTTCAGAGCACAGCCTCATCCCCACTAAGTAGCAGCCATCTTGAAGCCCATACTTTTGTCCATTTTAATAGATAACAGAATGTCAAGCAGTGTTGGTAACCGCATTAGCAAGTCTATTTGAGTTTACTTAACAACTGGATATGGTTTGAGGCAGGTTTTCATGATGCTAATTATGAAGGTATAAGATTCCTATTGGTTAGCTACGTTGGCCTCATAGTCATCCAGAGCAAAAGTGTAGAGTTAAACTCAAGTCAAGTAAGTCTTACAAAAGCGCCATGTCAGTCATTTTTACCAACTCAAGATTCCAGTGCCTTTTACCTGTCTGTAAAACAAGCCACAACTGAACCTCAGGTTATAATAATCCCATGTGAATTGACATGTGTGTAAGTATTCCTTCATAGCCTGTGAAAAGGGCTTTCCTCAAGTATGGAGATGCTCAATGAGACATTCAGTTGTGTTGTGCCTAGTACAGGCACCTGGGGTCGTTCAAGTCTGGGGCAAACCTCTTATAATATGGCTTCCCAGAGAGAATGGTTAAGTACCATTTGTTGGAAAGGACAGTACAAGTTCTGGCCCATCTCACCAATCTCAAGTGCACCACCTGTCTTTAAAGGATTCAACTTACCCTCGGGTTCTGCTGCTTTAAGGTCCTGACGTTTCTATGTTCTCCTCCTTGTCACCCTTCAAGTTGTACACCTTGTAGAAGATTAAATATCATTTTCCATCACGTTTTTCTGGCAGAACTGAAGTTCCAGCCCTTTGGTTGGCGCCGTGCATTCTAGTTGGTAGCCGTGGGAACCGTCTGTTACACACAAAATATGAAAGCTCTACCGGAGGTTCTGCCAGGAAGACCCCAATGCTACGTCACTCATTCGTTCATTACTCTAGCCAATCACAGTGCACCACCCGTCTTTAAAAGGATTCCACTTATGCTCCTGTTCTACTGATTTCAGGTGCCGATGGTTCTACGTTCTACTGCCTCCCCATCACCACCAGTTTGGCCCCGGTCCTGTTGTCCAGGGAGTAGGCTCCGTCTGATCTGCCAGGGTCCGAACGATTTGAGACCTGCGCCCAGGACGGGGCCTTCGCCAAAGACTCCTTTGTTATTCGAAAATTGTTATCTTTCAAATTCTACACCTTATGGAAGATTAAATATCGGTTTCCATAGCAGTACTGAGGTTATGGCAGTATGTACATCAAGTAGCCACTCCCATCTCAGTCATTTCATATCCTGTGCGAATCATGTGGATGTCCTGTAGCCATATTCAATTACAGCACCTCCGGATGTAGAACGAATCCTGTCCGAATAGGCTGAAGTACACTTTTGGAAAAACTGTAAATTCCATTTTTTGTAAATTTCACACAAGTGCCACATTCCCGGCCCTTTATACAGTGAAGACAGACCAAATGACCATATTGTCGCTGTCCAAAGAAAACCATGTATCTCCATTTTTGTTGATTTTTTTATGACTCGTTTGATCACATGAGCTGCTGTTTACACTGTGTGGAAATTTAATGAAAAATGGACCGACAGAAATGGCCCAAAACAGTTTGGAAAGACGTCTGGTTCCATTGACTTCCATTATAATGAAATGAAGTTTTTGGCCTCTCCTGTAAAGTTGTCATTTTGGAGATACCTGTTTTTCTTTGGACAGCGACGATATAAAGCCACATCGGACAGCAGGAGATCAGGCCGTACTACAGAAATGCGCATTCCGGGATCATTAACAATAGCTTATTATGCACGCATGGAAATGTTTCCCCATTTCTGTCTTTCTGTCTACGCTGTTAGCACCTCTTCTCCCCGGCTCATTGGAAACTGATTGATGCCAAACAAAACCTGCAGTGGAAAATCCGTGACAGCGGGAGAGGGACATCAGCCTAGAAATAACGACGGCCACAAATTAGAGCCCTTCACCATGACATTCTTGGAATCCAGACTCATTTGCCTCAGCCGCAAAAACGCATGAGCTAAACCAGCGCGCATGGGGGATTACAAGGACAATACGGAATTCTGCACCTGCTCGGGACGATCCCAAAGCGGACCGTCCACGCCTCTTTCAGCAGCGCGCGTTCCTGCAGCTCTTGAATAAACTTCGCACCCAGGAATGGGTGTCGAAACAATATCCCTCGCACAGTCCAGATCCAATTAGAAAACGAGAATGGGCCGAGTACGGGCCCCTGAGGGACTGTTCGCTGGATAACCCCCTTTCAAGCTGTAGTAGAGCGGTCCAGAGTGCTCGGGTGAAACCTCAGAATGGTGATCAGCCAACCAGAGGCCAACGTGCCTCCTTTTCATCAGCGCAGATTTATATCACGGCCAATCATCTCGCGGATCTCTGTTTGACATGAGCAGTGCCGTGAACGAGGCAGCCAAAACATATGAACCTCTCAGACTGATGAACACACAGTCAAATCACTAGCACATGGTTGAAGGGAACATACACACACACACACACACATACACACACACACACACACACACACATGTACATGCAAACACAAGCTCTGTAGTGTTCAGAGGACCAACACGCTCCAAACACTCCTGACCTTCCTGGCCCTGAAGAAGGAGAATATAAATAAATCAAGTTTGGGAAACTCGAGAGGGCATATGAGAAAGGAGGAAGACTGAGAGAGTGCCTACAGTATGCAAATACAGCAACAAGCCATGAGAGGCCATGTGTTACAGCGATTCCGCTTCAGCTTCTACAAAAAGAAGCAAAATATAAACAATAAAGTGAATTTTAAAAGCCATTTGGTTTCTCAGATTCATAATGCTCACAGTACACAGTCATTCTGCACAGTCACCCAGTTTGTTATGAACAATATATGTTATAGGTGACGTCTGAATACTGGTAATTATTTAAAATGTTTAATTATATAAAGTACAGTAATTATAAGTATAGTGAAATGTACTTTATTTAAGTCTACTTAGTATACTTCCTTGAACTTCTTGAATAATTAATATCCTAAAGTTGTCATATACTAACTATGTATGTGCTATTAAATATTTACTTTAATAAAACTAACTGTACTACCTTACATTCATACAGAGATACATATTAAGATACACTGCTAGTACAATAAGATATACTTATATATACTTACTTACTAATAAGTACACTACGTTGCTACTGAGGTCAAATGTGCTTGTAGTTATTACACGTGTAATATATCGTCGCTGTCCAAAGAAAAACAGGTATCTCCAAAATGGCAACTTTACAGGAGAGGCCAAAACCCAATTTCATTTGAACAGAAGTCAATGGAACCAGACGTCTTGCCAAGCAGGTTTGGGCCATTTCTGTGGGTCCATTCTTCATGGAATTTCTGCACAGTGTAAACAGCAGCTCATGTGACCAAATGAGGCATAAAAGTAAAAATCAACAAAAATGGAGATACATGTTTTTCTTTGGACAGTGACGATATACATTTTGCACTTTCTCATGAGTATGTCCTGAAAGTGTTCTATTTTCATATACTAACTATGTACTTAGTATCCTAAATATAATCATTAGTGCTATTAAATATTTACTTTAATAAAACTAACTGTACTTTCTACTAGTACTATTCTACATTTATTTAGATATACTTAAGGACACATTGCTAGTACATTAAAATAAACTTATATATATATATACTTACGTATTATACTTCTAATAACTACACTAATGTACTACTGAGTACTGAGGTCAAATGTGTTTGTAGTTATTAAAGTATTATTAAAATATTCGTAGTACATTAAATTATACTTGAAAGCCATACAAGTGCAGTGAATATATATATATCGTTGCTGTCCAAAGAAAAACAAGTATATCCAAAATGGCAACTTTACAGGAGAGGCCAAAAACCTCATTAACCTTTAATGTAAGTCTATGGAACCAGACATCTTTCCAAACAGTTTGAGACATTTCTGTTGGTCCATTCATCATGAGATTCTCACACAGTGTAAACAGCAGCTGGTGTGTTCAAAAGAGGCATAAAAGTAAAAATGGACAAAAGTCGAGATACATGTTTTTCATTAGACAGCGACGAGATATATATATATAAATTTTTTTTATACAAGGCATTGCAATGGGGGCCTAACATGGCATAGCGTCCATTCTTAACACTGATATGAATTATTATTACAGGATAAGATACAACAAAGTTTCCCAGGGTAAAATAAATTACACAGAACTATATATAACTATATATAATGTCCTGAAAGTGTGTTATTTCATATACTAACTATGTACTTAGTATTCTAAATATAATCATCAGTGCAATTAAATATTTACTCACATAGAACTAATGATACTTTACTGTTCTAAACTGAGACACCTCTTAGATTCATTTACAGATACTTAAGTACATATTAAAGTCCATGTCTAGTACATTAAAATGTACAGTACTTCCATATATATTGCACTTGTATGGCTTGGTTCCCAGGTAAACATGAAGTATATTTTAATGTACTAGAAATACTTTAATACCCGCGTCAAGTACATTCCAAGCACGTTGTTATTTTGTACGCTATATATTACAAATGTAATAACTTCAAGCACATTTTACCTCACTAATACTTTAGTGTACTTAACAGAAGTATAATAAGTAAGTATATATAAGTATATTTTAATGTACTACAATTACATTAATGTGTACTTAAGTATTCCTAAAAGAACAGCGGCGGTGTCTCAAAAGAGTACAGTTAAGACACCTGGTTTTAGACCACAATCATTTATTAGTATGGTGTAGGGCCTCCTTTTGCGGCCAATACAGCGTCAGTTGGTCTTGGGAATGACATATACTGCGTCCTGCACAGTGGTCAGAGGGATTTTAAGTCATTCTTCTTGCAGGATAGTGGCCAGGTCACTACGTGATGCTGGTGGAGGTTCGTCCTTCTTGGTGGTATGCTGACATTACCCTGGATACCGTGGCTCTTGATACATCACAAAGACTTGCTGTCTTGGTCACAGATGCGCCAGCAAGACGTGCACCAACAGTTTGTCCTCTTTTGAACTCTGGTATTTCACCCATAATGCTGTGTGCATTGCAGTATTTTGAGCAGAACTGTGCTCTTACCTGCTAACTGAACCTTCACACTCTGCTCTTACTGGTGCAATGTGCAGTTAATGAAGATTGGCCACCAGGCTGGTCCAACTTAGCCATGAGACCTCCCACACTAAAATGACAGGTGTTTCAGTTTCATGTCCAACCCCTGTAGTTCTATTTAAGTATATATTTAATAGCACTAATGGTTATATTTAGCATACAGAGCACATAGTATATGAAAATACTAACTAGAGTTTTAGTACATTACTCATGAGTGCGTGGAAGTATACTAAGTACACTTAAATTAAGTACAGTTCAGTGTACTTTATTTTCTCCTGGGAACTGTAATAATCCTTCATATCAGTGTTAAGAATGGACCATATGTCATGTTAGGTCCCTTAGTCAATGCCTTTTGTCTATAACCTAATATAAAACATAATTTCATATGGCTATTTACATCGTGAGCTGGTTATAAATACCTAGAGTACTGTTGTATACTTACCTATACCCTATCCAGTGTTTATAACATGTGTTATAAAGTCCCTATGACAACAAAGGTGCTATATTAAGCATTGTACAATGACATTGAACACAGGTTTAAACTTCATTTCTAATAGTACTGGATGGGTACTTGATGGGTCTGGTATGCAGGTGTGAGCGGGCGTGTGCATGCGCATGCAAATGTGCACTGACATTTCACTGGAGCAAGTGCTAACTCTAGCGTGTGTCCAGTCTGGGTAAAGCTACAGTGAGCTCTTTGTGAAGCCTTTATGCTGCGACCCTGAACCTACAGCATTAGCTATTCAGCACGCTCCAACTTTATGCCAGAGATCAGGTACAATGTTTATATATGTTAACCTCCCTTCACTATAAATATACAGGTGTATTTACCTGCCTGCTCTGAAGGCCAACTCATTCAGACAGGTGATATCAGAGCGCGCTCTGTAGCAGCAGTAGTCGGACACTTCAGCCTAATGATTTGTGTGTATTTGCTTAGGGCTCATGTTACTGCCGGAAACCCAGCATGTGTTGTCTTTTTCGTTAGTTCGCTTCTAGCCGTGGCCTTGTAGCTGAAAGGTCAATGACGAGCCGCCTTCCTAATTCGGCCAGAAATGCAGTCTTTCTCACGACTATGGTTTTACCGCATTTGACATGCGGCTTGACTGCTGACGTAAAGTCCCATTTAATTAACTCTGTAAACTCAGCCTATTATTTAGGCCTCTAGTCTTCTGAGCGCAATTACTTGAGCTGATTGCACATGTAGAAAGCAGAAAAAGCATTGGCTCCAAATCTTTATTAGGGCTTACAAAAACTGGGACTGATACTA
Source organism: Prochilodus magdalenae (assembly GCA_024036415.1). Lineage (NCBI taxonomy): Eukaryota > Metazoa > Chordata > Actinopteri > Characiformes > Prochilodontidae > Prochilodus > Prochilodus magdalenae. Next base: position 83,436 of record JAMWET010001073.1, on the reverse strand, counting down.
GGAATCAGCCATGAGCGATGTTTGTTCACTCATGACTCCTATAGACGGTGGAGGTGAGTGGTGTTTGTTTATTTGATGGTTGGTAATGACTCCTTTAGACGGTGGAGGTGAGGGGTGTTTGTTTATTTGATGGTTGGTAATGACTCCTTTAGAGGGCGGTGGTGCGGGGTGTTTGTTTATGTAATGGTTGGTAATGACTCCTATAGACGATGGAGGTGAGTGATGTTTGTTTATTTGATGGTGGGTAATGACTCCTATAGACGCTGGAGGTGAGTGATGTTTGTTTATTTAATGGTTGGTAATGACTCCTTTAGATGGTGGAGGTGAGTGATGTTTGTTTATTTGATGGTTGGTAATGACTCCTTTAGACGGTGGAGGTGAGTGATGTTTGTATATTTGATGGTGGTAATGACTCTTATAGACGTTGGAGGTGAGTGATGTTTGTTTATTTGATGGTCAGTAATGACTCTTAGACGGTGGAGGTGAGTGATTTTTGTTTATTTGATGGTTGGTAATGACTCCTTTAGATGGTGGAGGTAAGTGACTTTTGTTTATTTGATGGTGGGTAATGACTCCTATAGACGGTGGAGGTGAGTGATGTTTGTTTATTTGATGGTGGGTAATGACTCTTTTAGACGGTGGAGGTGAGTGATGTTTGTTTATTTGATGGTTGGTATTGACTCCTTTAGATGGTGGAGGTGAGGGATGTTTGTTTATTTGATGGTTGGTAATGACTCCTTTAGATGGTGGAGGTAAGTGATTTTTGTTTATTTGATGGTGGGTAATGACTCCTATAGACGGTGGAAGTGAGTGATGTTTGTTTATTTGATGGTGGGTAATGACTCCTATAGACGGTGGAGGTGAGTGATGTTTGTTTATTTGATGGTGGGTAATGACTCTTTTAGACGGTGGAGGTGAGTGATGTTTGTTTATTTGATGGTGGGTAATGACTCTTAGACGGTGGAGGTGAGTGATGTTTGTTTATTTGATGGTGGATAATGACTCCTGTAGAAAGTGGAGGTGAGTGATGTTTTTTTATGTGATGGTTTGTAATGACTCCTTTAGTCGGTGGAGGTGAGTGATGTTTGTTTACTTGATGGTTGTTCATGACTCCTTTAGACGGTGGAGGTGAGTGGTGTTTGTTTATTCGATGGTTGGTAAAGACTCCTTTAGAAGGTGGAGGTGAGTGATGTTTGGCTGTTAACAATAGAAACTATGTTATTGTTATTCAGTCTTTACCACAAAGCTAGTTTACACAGTTATACAGATGAGGAAGTGTAGTCTAGACCTGCAGATAGTAAGGGCTTCACACTGTAAGGGCTGACAGTGTGCCAGATTGTTAGCCTTTCTTCCATGAACAAACGTTATGTTCTTCCAAATTCTGCCCATGTTTGGCTGCAAGCTTGTGCTGTTCGGTGGCTGTTCGGAACGTGTGACTTTATGGTAAAGTGATTAAGAGAGCTGTGGGTGTGAGTAGCTGGCTGCCCTTGGCGCTCTGAGGGCGTGATGTAGGGGTATTAGCGCACTGAAAGAGTGATTTACGCAGTCCTCTCGGAGCAGTATATTAAAGCGGCTCGCCTGCCAATTTGCAGAGTGATGCAGGTGTCGCTGGGAAAGTGTGAGGTGAGCTGGAGAGACTCAGTGGCCCCATTATGAACGGAACACGTGCAAGGCAAGACACTGAATGCTCACATTCACACACTCAGTCTAACACCAGTCGATTTTTCACAGTGGCAAATGTGCGCATGCATGTTGTCGTTGTCATTGGAAAATTTCGTAATCCTGTTTTTCCCAGCTTTTATTGTTTCTGTGGCGTTCGAATAAATCAGCTGCTATTTAAATGTGTGTGACACTTTTTTTAAGAATGGACCAACAGAAATGGCTCAAAACACGTTTTCTATATGGGCTAATTTGCATTATACCAGCCTACATGTACCTCTCCACAATGCCCCACATACACCCATCATCAAAAGAATAGTTGTACAAATAGCTGCACCCAGAAGGAATCAACCGACAGGAATGAAAGTTGGTGGGTAGGTTTGACATTGTGAGACATGCCAATGATTCAGGTTTCACACTCAGCTATGCATGTGACATAAGCAAGGACGTGTCTTATCTCTGTACCCGACTGATCCAACAGACAGACATTCAGCAAGCAGTGATGTCCTCCATGAGTCATCCTGTTAGTGCCAGCACCATTGGCAGACGCCTGCATGATGCAGGACTACATACACAGAGACCGTTACACCGGCTGTCCTTAACACCACGTCACCGTCACCAAAGACTTCAGTGGTGTTGTGCCAGACTGTCATGGAGTGACTCGGAATGGGAGCTAGTCATCTTCAATGACGAGTCCCACTTTTGTCTTGGTGGAGACGCCCAACGAATCCATGTGTGGCGGCACCGTGGTCAGGGTCAAGACGAACGGTTTGTTGTCACACGTCCAGTAGGCCTGGTGTCCCTCCACCTCCACCCCTACCGCACCATCTGCAGGAACTGTGTGAGAATATTCAAGCTGCATGGGATGGATTATCACAGGACACCATTAGGAACCTCTACAGCTCCATACCGAGACGTCTGGCGTGTTGGGTTAGCAAACATGGCGGCCTGCCACCATACTGAGGGACACTATGTCTGTATGTGTAGCTCCATAAATATTGATCATGTCAGTCTAAATGTATCATCAGTTATTGATCCTGGTCACCTTTACCTTCCTTCCCAACAGCACTTCTTTCCGAAGCTTCCTTCTTGGTGCTCGATGATGAGTCTAACAGGTAACACTCAGGGAGCTATTAGAAGCATCAATCTCTTCTGATGTCTGGTTCCGATCACCACCACTATGAACAATTCTGGCTTGGTAATGTCAAACTACTTTGAACGGCTTGATATTCACACCATAATGCTTTTATTATGCGGCCTCTAAAAAATATGTGAACCGCTTCTTTCTTCTTCCTGGAAAGCTCCATCTACTTCAGAGCACTTATGTGTGGAAATGTTCGCACGTCAATCACCAACGCAGATAGACGAGGGGAGCGTGATTCACAAGCCTGGAGTCATCCAGATTTCTGCTAGTGTTTAGTCAGGTGTTAGCGTGAAGATAGCATCCCAGAGTTCTCTCTGCATATGGCACCTGAAACCACTGGCTTCATATTACTGAAGTATTAGCTAAATATTTAGCGCTGCTTTTTGGCCTTGAAGGCAGACGGGCAGGCAGGCAGGCAGGCAGGCTCGGGACATAATAAACATGTGAGGTGTGAGATTGGCTAATAAACTGAAGTAGGACGCTCGTAAAGCACTCAGTGCTGGATGAAAAAAAACACCATCTGGGCCTGTATCTTAGTTATTTCCTGCTTCATACGCTTACAAAATAACATCTGCACCCTGCGCTAGTATGAGTTACACCAACAGAACACGGCCTCATCCAGTGATTTGCAGCCACCTTAAAGATATTGACCTCAGTGCAGTTTTGGCAAATAGGCCTATCACTCTTATGGTCTTTCCATTTAAGAGAGTGAGACGGGGCATGCTACATGCTAACACCATGTAGCATTAAAGCTTATTATCAATTTGAACTGCGTCACACGTTTCATATGGCCCCAAATGCTATCCATCCGGCACCTTAAAGATATCAGCCCCAGTGCAGTCTTGACAAATATCACTCGTATGGTCTTTCTCTTTAAGAAAGTGACATGGGGCATGCTAACATCATGTAGCATTAAAGCTTATTATCAATTTGAATTGCCTTCACACGTTTCCTATGGCACTAAATGCTATCCATCCGGCACTTTAAAAATATCGGCCTCGCTGCAGTCTCGGCAAATGTCACTCGTATGGTCTTTCTCTTCAGATTCAAGATTCAAAGATTCAAGATTCAAAGCTTTATTGTCATATGCACAGTAAGGAAACTAGTTTCCCTGTACAATGAAATTCTTACTTTGCTGCCCACACTGGATGTCATAGAATAAAAAGTATAAATATAAATAGACAGATAACAAGGATCAAAAATTAAGCATGCAGAGAATATATAAATAAAATATAAAATATAAAATGTAAACAATTTAGAATTATACAGGCTATATACATTGTGCAGGTATGTGCTACATTAGTTACATTGTAACAGTCTGTAGTAAAGTGGTGTTTGTGCAAAATGAGCTGAAATATAACCATACAAGAACAGTTACATGTGCAAAACGATGTGTGCAGCTGTATGCAGACACAAACAGTCAAGTACAGTAGTGCAACTATTCATGTGCAGAATGATATGAGTTAGTGCAATTTTTATAAATACAGTGATGTCTATGAGGAGAGACATCAGCTCAACTGTTTAAGAGTCTGATGGCTGTGGGAAAGAAAGAGTTCTTTAATCTGGTAGTCCGGCATTTCACGCTTCTGTACCTCCGACCTGAAGGTAGAAGTTCTCTTTAAGAGAGTGAGACGGGGCATGCTACATGCTAACACCATGTAGCATTAAAGCTTATTATCAAATTTAATTGCCTTCACACGTTTCCTATGACGCCAAATGCTATCCAGCCGGCACCTTAAAAAAATTAGCCCCAGTGCAGTCTCGGCAAATATCACTCTTATGGTTTTTCTCCTTATGACAGTGAGATGGGGCATGCTACATGCTAACACCATGTAGCATTAAAGCTTATTATCAATTTGAATTGCCTTCACACATTTCCTATGGCCCCAAATGCTATCCATCTGGCACCTGAAAGACATTGACCTCAGTGCAGTCTCGGCAAATGTCACTCGTATGGTCTTTCTCTTTAAGAGAGTGAGACGGGGCATGCTACATGCTAACACTATGTAGCATTAAAACTTATTATCAGTTTAAATTGCCTTTACATGTCTCCTATGGACCCAAATGCTATCCATCCCGCACCTTAAAAATATCTGCCTCGCTGCAGTCTCGGCAAATGTCACTCATATGGTCTTTCTCTTTAAGAGAGTGAGACGGGGCATGCTACATGCTAACACCATGTAGCATTAAAACTTATTATCAATTTGAATTGCCTTCACACATTTTCTATGGCCCCAAATGATATCCATCCGGCACCTTAAAGATATCGGCCCCAGTGCAGTCTTGACAAATATCACTCTTATGGTCTTTCTCTTTATGACAGTGAGACGGGGCATGCTACATGCTAACACCATGTAGCATTAAAGCTTATTATCAATTTGAATAGCCTTCACACGTTTCCTATGGCCCTAAATGCTATCCATCCGGCACCTTAAAGACATTGACCTCAGTGCAGTCTCGGCAAATATCACTCTTATGGTTTTTCTCCTTATGACAGTGAGATGGGGCATGCTACATGCTAACACCATGTAGCATTAAAGCTTATTATCAATTTGAATTGCCTTCACACGTTTCCTATGGCCCCAAATGCTATCCATCTGGCAAATGTAATGACTCAAGCTTGGACAAAAGTATAGTAGTGGGAATCATGGAACTGTACTGATGTCTCTTGTTTTTGTTATCATACAAACTATCAGCCGTGGCATCTTCAGAAAGCAGCAAGAAAGAAAAGGTACCTAGTTATTAGATGATCTCCACCCATGACTGTATTTTCAAACTAGCCCAAGTTGGCAGGAAACCCTTAAATCTGGCATAGCTGTTCTTCCATAGTTTCAATACTAGTCTGTTCTGTAGCTCTGCACTAGGACTGGGATGGCATCCTAGCTTAGAGGTGGCCAAAGGCCCAAACGCCCAATGCCCCCTGTGGATCATGCCTGTGTACACAGCTAAAGACGAATAACAGTCATAGCAACCTAATGCACAGTAATGGCAACCCAGTATCCCTATTTTGAAACTACAGCCTGTTCCAGATTGTGTACCTTATTTGTGCTACAACTCATGCTACCTGCTTAGCAAAGCATACCTTCTCCAGACCTGTCACATCTGCGGGTCTACCTGACTCAGTCACTCCTCCGGACTCCAATTCCCAGAGTGCACAGCCCAGTAACGTCACACCCACATGTGTACTCCCCAGTCCTCGTCACCAGTCTACTGATTGCTTCAGCTGTTAGTCACACTACATAAGCCCCATTCAAACATGAATGGGGTCATCTTCAGTGACGAGTCCCACTTTTGTCTGGGGGGTGACGACCAACGAATCCATGTGTGGATGCTCCGTGGTCAGGGTCAAGACGAACAGTTTGTTGTCACACGTTCAGTAGGCCGGGTGTCACTCCACCTCCAACTCTACTGCACCATCTGCAGGAACTATGTGAGAATATTCAAGATGCATGGGATGGATTATCACAGGACACCATTAGGTGTCTCCATGCCCAGTTGTCTGGTATGTTGGGTTAGCAAACATGGCGGCCTGTCACCATACTGAGGGACACCATGACCCCATGAAGGATCATCTTCAGTGTATTTTCAAACTAGCCCAAGTTGGCAGGAAACCCTTTAATCTGGCATAGCTGTTTTTTCCATGGTTCTCCTTGTAACTTGGTTGCTCGACTGTCTCTTTGTTTACCGACCCTTGCTCTTCTCCCTTGGATTTCACCTCTCGCTTCCCCTTCCGGTTTACTCTGCCTCTCTTCCTGATTCTCTGGTTTCTCGACTCTAGCCTCTACCTCGTTTGTGTCTCTGTGTAGCCCTTATATGCTGCTGTACCGTAATTTGCAGTAGCCGCTCTGAACTATCTAAGCTGTCACGTTTAAAGACAGAGATGTGCTTTTCTGTTTGTTGTAAATCAACCCAAGAACGCCAGTGACAAACCACAGGACATACAGGCCCTTACTCTGAACGGATAGACGAAGAGATGGTTGGATGGATAGATAGACGGAAGGATGGGGCGATAAACGGCTAGGTGGATGAGAGCCAGTGGCCTTGCTGAGCTGAGATAGTACATCATCTTTGTAGCCTCCTGCAGCTCCTCGCTGTCATGCCTGCCGTCGCGTTCCTCCAGTAATCTGTGTGGAAAAAGAGGATCATATTTACGAGCCATTTCAAGCAGGCAGCCTGCAGGACGGGAGGATCAAATCAATCATCTTTCATGCTTTCTCTCTCTCTCCCACTCTTTCTATCTCACTTTCCTTTCTCTGGTCATACCAGAACTGTACCAACCAAGGCCATACACCCTCATCCTTAAGTAGATGATGGATGGGTGGACCATCCCTCTGTTACCAGGGCTGTCTTTCTTCTGATAACAAGGCAGTCATGACTGCTAGCCATGCAGATGCTAAATAAGAAAGGGGCAGGGAGCATCTGCGTTCTCTGGTGTTCTCCTTACTGTTTAAGGTCATTCGGTTTTTTCTATCTTTCTTCGACAGACCTCTGAGCTGATCTGGTCATGCTAACAAGCTAGCTAACACTCCTATGTATGTAACGGCCATCAAGACCTCACCAAAGTACCCCAAGCAAACTGGTAGTAGAATTTGAGAAGAATGAAATGCTGTGACAAAGACCAATCACAGTCAGGGGGAGGTCTCAGATCAAACAGAGCGGCCATCAGGCACAGATCTTTAAATGAACGACACAATGATCAGATTAGGTCCAATCGCAGTCAGGCGGAGGTCTCAGAATTGTCAACTTGATGATTATGGTCAAGTCTCAGAACAGCCCAGTTGGTAATTAGGACCCATCACTTTTAGAAGGAAGCCTCAAAGCAAGTGATGTGATGATCAGGGTTAGTCCTCTTTAGGGTGGAGGTCTCAGAATAGCCTTTACGGTGATGAGGACCAATCACTATCAAGAGAAGATCTTGAAACAAGTCATGTGATGATAAGGGTCAGTCTCTGTTAAGGTGCAGGTTTCAGGACAGCCCTTACAGTGATGAGGACCACTGTCGTCAGAAGAAGGTTTCAAAACAGTCAATGTGATGATCAGTGCCAACCTCTTTTAGAGTGGTGGTCTCAGAACGGCCTTCATGATGACGAGGACCCATCACTATCAGAAGGAGGTCCCAAAACAATCCACACAATAATCTGGACCAGTGAGAAGTAGGAGGAGGTGTCAGAAGAAAAGATGTGATCATCAGGAGTAGTCTAGATATACTGTGATTAGGGACCAGTCACAGTCAGGGGGAGGTCTCAAAACAGTCTGCATGGTGTTTAGGACCAGTGACAGTTGGGAGGAGGTCTCAGAGCAGTTGTGTTCAGTAAGTAGTGTACAGCACACAATGTTTTGCTTTGAAACATGGTTTGAGTTTGCTCAGGTTAGGGTTCTGTGGCTGGCGATGCACCATTCACCACTCAGACTCAAAGGTCTGGTCAAAAAGACGCTGTCCCCCCGTTTACGAGTTTTTTAATCCTGTTTATTATCACATTTTGTGGACATAGTTTTACACGAGATGTTAAGTGGTTGGTGTGGCACAATGGATAACATCACTTGTTACTAAGCTACCACACCATGAGGGAGACTGGGGTTCGATTCCTGGTCTGGGTGACTGTGCTGTGCTACAACAATAAGAGTCCTTGGGCAAGACTCCTAACTCTCCATTGGCCTTCCTGTAATATTATTAGCCTTGTAAGTTTCTCTGGATAAGAATGCCACAAATGTTAAACATGACTTACCACACAGTGTGCTATTGGAGCTGTCCGTTGGGAATTTATTGATGTTTTAAATCTAGTAAGAATAATATCGTCGCTGTCCAATGAAAAGCATGTATCTCCATTTTTGTTGATTTTTACTTTAATGCCTCATATGATCACATGATATGATGTTTACACTGTGTAGAAATTTCATGAGGTATGGACCAACAGAAATGACCCAAAATGACTTTGAAAGACGTTTGGTTCCATTGACTTTCATTCAAATTGAATGACGTTTTTGGGCTCTCCTGTAAAGTTGCCATTTTGGAGTTTTTCTTTGGACAGCGACGATATGCATGTTGACATGCAAAGTTTGCAAAGTATTCCCAATTTTCCCAATCCCATCTCATTATTTAATACACACTAAGGCAGGAATTAAAACTGGAATATACTTTTCTTCTTTCACTGTACATTCTGTGTCTGAGGCAAGAGCCTGAGGCAAAGTACCTGGTCCACCCCCCTGGTGCCATACACTGAATGAAATCTCGGACTTTACTTTCAACTATTTCCATGTCCCTATACTCCCAAAGCATTCCCGGGTCATCAAGACCCTCCAAACAAAACTCCCAGGCCGGGTCTCAGTCATCAGCTCTAATCTGCTGTAGGCTTTAGTTAAGTCCACAGCTCTGTAACTTGAACTGGCAGCTCATTTAGGGATCATTAACTATTAGCGAGTTAGCGTGATTACCGAGCTGTGCTTTTGAAGTCCGAGGCCTTTGATGATGGTCTGTTTGTGTCGATTTGGTCTCACACTATCCAGACGCCCAGGAGATCCATGAAGAAGTTAATGTCAGCAGATCAGCTCAAATTATAGACAATCATAGTGGCCCACTGAACCAAAAGGGTCAGCATTTTTCAGGTTTTCGCCTTAGGTCGTGTAAATCATTGTAACACTTATAAAAAAATTGGATATTGACATATTAAATGGAACCATGTGCTCCCTGCCCAGAATGATAGAATATGACTTGCCCGCCTAATGTTGAAATAATTATGGGCGTCGATCTAAATGGCGTTGTTTAAAAAGCCGCATGTGTTGCCTCAAAAAAATGTATATATATCTTTCAGTGTTAATGGCCACAGATGTGCAAGATTCCCAGTCAATGGATACTAATACACCCCAACACTATGACCGACCCTGGCTTTTGACCTCTAGGCTGGTACCAATCTGGACAGACCGTTAATTCTTTGGGCAGAAGACTACAACGTCTATGAATTCCATTAACAACCTGAAAGATGGGCTCATCAGACCACAACACAGGTTTACACTGTGCATTAGCTCATTGAGCTAGAGTCCAGAGAAGTCAGCTGTGTTCAGGACTGATATATCGCGCAACTAGCATTTGTGATGGCCTGTAAGCCCTTGTAGGTAATGGGCTATTTTGGCTGGTTCTGGCTACCTTTGATTGCCCTCCATGAGCCATCCTGGTGCCAGCACCATTGGCAGACGGCTGCATGACGCAGCACTTCATGTACGCAGACAACTGCCCTTAACACTACGTCAATATCAGCCAAAGGTACAATGGCGTTGTGCCAGACTGTGATGGAGTCAGAATGGCAGGGGGTCATCTTCATCTATGACGTTTAGCTGACGCTCGTATCCAGAGCAACTTACAAGGGAGGCCAACGTGGTGTTAGGAGTCTTGCCCAGGGACTCTTATTGGTGTAGTACAGCATACTCACCCAGACTTGGAATCGAACCCCAGTCTCCCACATGTAGACTGTAGCTTCCCAGTGGGTGATGGTGTTATCCGGTGCACCACACCAACTATCTTCGTTGACGAGTCCCACTTTTATCCAGCCAATCCGTGTGTGGAAGCACTGTGGTTTGTTATCACACATCCAGAAGACCTGGTGTCACTCCACCTCCACCCCTAACGCAACATCAGCAGGAACTGTATGGGAATATTCAAGCTGCATGGGATGGATTATCACAGGACACCATTAGGAACCTCTACAACTCCAATTTGATCTTTACATCCCAATGATATTCCTCTATCTCTCTTTGAACTTGGTCTACCAACTTCAGACAAAAACTAGAATAGAGTTTTGAGGCAGAAGTAATGACAGAGGTTGAGGCAATGTGTGGCGTATTTCTGAGCCCATGTGCTGGTGTCTACCACAAAGGCATGCTGGGTTTTAATGGAGGGACTTCTGGAGGATTGAGGTTTTCAGCGTTGCCCTTTATTCACAGAAATCGTCCCAGAATTCTTTAACGATATTATGCACTGCAAAGGGAGAATCATTGTTCATAAATTTTTGGATTACATGCTGATGCGAGTTTTGCGCCAAGTTTTGATCTTCACTCATGAAAGACCGGGTCTTTCCTGGACGCTCCATTTATAGCCCAGCATGATTGCATCACCTGGTTTAGATGCTTTGAACATTTCAGTATGTTCCTTGTCTTGATAAGGTAAACCTGTAAATATCTATCCTTCCCCTGGACTGTTTTCTGTTTATGTGAAAGGCGGATGTACAAATTGAAGTGCTCTGTTGATCATTTACATTTCACATACTCTGCCAACCTTTTTGGGAGTGGAAGAAAATGCTCTTTGCTTTACAGCATGTTTATGGAATGAGAGCATGTTCCAAGTAATTTTGCACCATTCCTATATATATATATATATATATATATATATATATATATATATATATATATATATATATATATATACACATACAGGGGTTGGACAATGAAACTGAAACACCTGTCATTTTAGTGTGGGAGGTCTCATGGCTAAATTGGACCAGCCTGGTCCAATTAATCTTCATTAATTGCACATTGCACCAGTAAGAGCAGAGTGTGAAGGTTCAGTTAGCAGGTAAGAGCACAGTTCTGCTCAAAATACTGCAATGCACACAGCATTATGGGACATACCAGAGTTCAAAAGAGGACAAACTGTTGGTGCACGTCTTGCTGGCGCATCTCTGACCAAGACAGCAAGACTTTGTGATGTATCAAGAGCCACGGTATCCAGGATAATGTCAGCATACCACCAAGAAGGACGAACCTCCACCAGCATCACGTAGTGACCTGGCCACTATCCTGCAAGAAGAATGGCTTAAACTCCCTCTGACCACTGTGCAGGACACAGTATATGTCATTCCCAAGACCAACTGACGCTGTATTGGCCGCAGAAGGAGGCCCTACACCATACTAATAAATGACTGTGGTCTAAAACCAGGTGTTTCAGTTTCATTGTCCAACCCCTGTATATATATATATATATATATATATATATATATATATATATATATATATATGTGTGTGTGTATATGAACTCATCATCAAAGGAATAGTTGCATCTAGAAGGAATCAAACTTGATTGAAATAGTGAGACATACAGATGATCGAAGTAGGCCTTATCGCTGTACCTGACTGACCCAACAGCCGCGATTGCGAATATTCAGAGAGCACTGATGTCCTCCATGAGTCATCCTGTTAGTCCCAGCACCATTGGTAGACTGCCCTTAACGCCATGTCAGCGTCACCAGAGACCCCAATGGTGTCATGCCAGACTGTCATAGAGTGACTCAGAATGGTAGCGGGTCATCTTCAGTGATGAGTCCGCTTTTGTCCTGGTGGAGACGACTGAACAGTTTGGTATCAGGCGTCACATGTCCAGAAGGCCTGGTGTCGATCCACCTCCACACTTACCGCACAATCTGCAGGAACTGTGTGAGGATATTCAAGCTGCATGGGATGGATTGTCACAGGACTCCAATAGGAACCTCTACAGCTCCATACCGAGATGTCTGGGAGCTATTCTGTATGTGTAGCTCAGTAAATATTAATCATATCAGTCTAAATGTATCATCAGTTATTGATCCTGGTGACCTTTATCTTCCTTCCCAACAGCACCGCACTCCCACACCTCCATCTGGGTGCAGCTGTTGTTTTGATGATGATGAGTGTATATACATATAGAAATAGAAGCACCATGACTAATACGTACCTCCTTTGAAACACTTCAGTGTTCATTCATTCAGCTCCAGAAAACTCATAGACACCGCACGATACTCACGTCCCTAATTCGCAACATTTGTCTCTCTGCGGCTGGCGGAAACATAACCACTTTTTTATCAGACAAGGGCCCACAGAGAGCCCATCATTTCCCTTTATGGGACATCTGACCAGAGGCCTTACATAGCACCGCTGACCTGTGGCTGATGCCTGTGTAAATAAAAGACGACCACATCACATGAAACTAAACCGCATGTATCTTTTTACTGCAATCTCCTGTCCACGCAGACACACCTCCGACATTTCGAGGGCCCAGAAGGGCCCCGAGGGGCCGAGGTTCTAGTTTAATTTATGATTTGAAAGAGCAGAGATAATCACGGACAGGGGTGGTGGTGGTGGTGATGGGGGTTGGTTGGGGGGGGGGCTCACTTCTTAAATGACCAAAGCACTTTATGTTTACGGTCTCCTGATCCAAGCCAGAGGAGCAGACTAAACCGTTCTTAATTTGCCCAATGCGGTTTCGGTTAAGGTTTCCATACGTGGACCAGAGCAGAGACATGGAGAGATCAGCAGAGCGCGACGGAGGATGAAGGTGGGGGTAGTGACTTTGAAAAGAGAGAAAGGGAAAAGGAGGGGTTTATGGAAGAGGGGTGAGGGCGAATTAAGCCGAAAGTGTCACCGCAGGAGCTTCAAGGTGACCAAATGGAGCCAATTACCACACAAAACCTCCTTCTTTACACCGGCCCGGCGGGGGGGCCGTTAGTCCGGCACCGAGAGCAAGGGGGAATGGGTGTCAAAGACAGGCCATGAGAAAATGAAAGCGAGAAGCTGAGGAAAAGGCAGAGGGAAAAAAAAGAGAGAAGGAGACGGAAAGAAAGGCAGGAGCAGATGTAGAGCGAAAGACAAAGAGCGAAAGATGAAAAACCCGTGATATAGTAGGTGAAAGAGGGCGAGGGGTGATGTCTTAAGAGTAACACTAGTCTAGCGGATGTCGGTATGTGGTCATGTGTCTGTGCGAGGTTAATTCCGAGAGGTGAACCTCCCTGCGGTAAAGCTCGGGGGACGCCATGTTTATTTGGATTGAAATCCCCTTCATGTAGCACGGCCAATTATCGCTGGAGGAGATGATGGCCGTGTTATGAATTCCTCTTTCTTTTCTTCTCTTATTCCTCCTTTTTTCACCCGTTCCTGGACTTGGAGGCCGTGACAGTTGAGAGTTTGTGTTTCTCCTGCTCTCCTTTCCCTCTTTGCTTTTTTCAAAGGGATCACTGCCAATGACCTCACCACGGGGCTCCAATCAGAGCAGGACACACGATAGCAAAACACATTCAGCTTCCATTACTGGCGGGGATGGAAACATCGCCAAGCTCGATGAAGTGATCATGCTGCTATTTGTTTTACGACGGTGCTTTTAGCTCTCCAGGTGCGTCGGAGGCCACCTTTGACCCGCTTCGGGCTAATCTGCTTAGCCTGCGTTTGCTAGGAGTGAGAATACAGTTACATCTCGACCGTGTGTCCGGATCTGGTGATTGATAGCCCACTAAACTCAGGTGCTCTCTGCAGAGCGTTAGGATGATATTACACTTCGACTCCAATTAGGAGACAAAGTCCAGACCTCTTCTGGGCTCTATTTGAATGCTGGCCATGTGTGCTAACAGTAGTGTACAATGCAGAGGTTAGAGAAAGGGTCCGAACTCGCCTTTATGATTATGCTAATATCTGCTAGCTTCCCAAGAGTGCTCTAGTAGCTTGTTAATGCTAAGCTAATGGCAAAACATGTAGCTTGCTTGGTAGCAGTGTCACAGTGACTCCTTCCACAGAGAGGCCTAGTAGAGAACTGCCACCACTGTTTTCCACTTTTAGCGGTGACGTATCTAGGACGTCCAGGAAGCATGGCAGTGAAGTTCATTTCACAAATTGGTGCAACTGGTTGACTGCTCTTTCACTTCCTAATTATGCCAATAGATGTGTGTTGACACTTACATTATAACTTCCATCGTTGCTGACCAGCACACCAGCATCCATAACACACCATCCACTGGTTTAACTGGTGACCAGCATATTAGCTTACCAGCATCCAAAACATGACATCTACTGGGTTAACTGGTGACCAGCATATTAGCGTACCAGCCTCCAAAACACGACATCTACTGGTTTACCTGGTGATCAGCATGTTAGAATACCAGCATCCAAAACACGACATCTACTGGTTTAACTGGTGACCAGAATATTAGCATACCAGCATCCAAAACACAACATCTACTGGTTTAACTGGTGACCAGCATATTAGCTTACCAGCATCCAAAACACAACATCTACTGGTTTAACTGGTTTAATATTAGCATACCAGCATCCAAAACACGAGATCTACTGGTTTAACTGGTGACCAGCATATTAGCTTACCAGCATCCAAAACACAACATCTACTGGTTTAACTGGTTTAATATTAGCATACCAGCATCCAAAACACGAGATCTACTGGTTTAACTGGTGACCAGCATATTAGCTTACCAGCATCCAAAACACAAAATCTACTGGTTTAACTGGTGACCAGCATATTAGCTTACCAGCGTCCAAAACACAACATCTAGTGGTTTAACTGGTGACCAGCGAATTAGAATACCAGCATCCGAAACACGACATCTACTGGTTTAACTGGTGACCAGAATATTAGCATACCAGCATCCAAAACACAACATCTACTGGTTTAACTGGTGACCAGCATATTAGCTTACCAGCATCCAAAACACGACATCTACTGGTTTAACTGGTGACTAGCATAATAGCGTACCAGCATTCAAAACACGACATCTGCTGGTTTAACTGGTGACCAGCATATTAGCTTATCAGCATCCAAAACACGACATATACTGGTTTAACTCGTGACCAGAATATTAGCATACCAGCATCCAAAACACAACATCTACTGGTTTAACTGGTGACTAGCATATTAGCATACCAGCATCCAAAACACGACATCTACTGGTTTAACTGGTGACCAGCATATTAGCTTATCAGCATCCAAAACATGACATCTGCTGGTTTAACTGGTGACCAGCGAATTAGAATACCAGCATCCAAAACACGACATCTACTGGTTTAACTGGTGACCAGAATATTAGCATACCAGCATCCAAAACACAACATCTACTGGTTTAACTGGTGACCAGCATATTAGCTTACCAGCATCCAAAACACAACATCTACTGGTTTAACTGGTTTAATATTAGCATACCAGCATCTAAAACACGACATCTACTGGTTTAACTGGTGACCAGAATATTAGCATACCAGCATCCAAAACACAACATCTACTGGTTTAACTGGTGACCAGCATATTAGCTTACCAGCATCCAAAACACAACATCTACTGGTTTAACTGGTTTAATATTAGCGTACCAGCATCTAAAACATGAGATCTACTGGTTTAACTGGTGACCAGCATATTAGCTTACCAGCATCCAAAACACAACATCTACTGGTTTAACTGGTGACTAGCATATTAGCGTACCAGCATCCAAAACACGACATCTACTGGTTTAACTGGTGACCAGCATATTAGTTTACCAGCATCCAAAACACGACATCTAGTGGGTTAACTGGTGACCAGCATATTAGAATACCAGCATCCAAAACACAACATCTACTGGGTTAACTGGTGACCAGCATATTAGCATACCAGCATCCAAAACACAACATCTACTGGTTTAACTGGTGACTAGCATATTAGCATACCAGCATCCAAAACACAACATCTACTGGTTTAACTGGTGACCACAATATTAGCTTACCAGCATCCAAAACACGACATCTACTGGTTTAACTGGTGACCAGCATATTAGCATACCAGCATCCAAAACACGACATCTACTGGTTTAACTGGTGACTAGCATATTAGCGTACCAGCATCCAAAACACGACATCTACTGGTTTAACTGGTGACCACAATATTAGCTTACCAGCATCCAAAACACGACATCTACTGGTTTAACTGGTGACTAGCATATTAGCGTACCAGCATCCAAAACACGACATCTACTGGTTTAACTGGTGACCACAATATTAGCTTACCAGCATCCAAAACACGACATCTACTGGGTTAACTGGTGACCAGCATATTAGAATACCAGCATCCAAAACACAACATCTACTGGGTTAACTGGTGACCAGAATATTAGCATACCAGCATCCAAAACACAACATCTACGGGGTTAACTGGTGACTAGCATATTAGCATACCAGCATCCAAAACACAACATCTATTGGTTTAACTGGTGACTAGCATATTAGCTTACCAGCATCCAAAACACAACATCTATTGGTTTAACTGGTGACTAGCATATTAGCATACCAGCATCCAAAACACAACATCTACTGGGTTAACTGGTTACCAGCATATTAGCGTACCAGCATCCAAAACACAAAATCTAATGGGTTAACTGGTTACCAGCATATTAGCGTACCAGCATCCAAAACACAAAATCTAATGGGTTAACTGGTTACCAGCATATTAGCGTACCAGCGTCCAAAACACAACATCTACTGGTTTAACTGGTGACCAGCATATTAGCGTACCAGCGTCCAAAACACAACATCTACTGGTTTAACTGGTGACTAGCATATTAGCTTACCAGCATCCAAAACACAACATCTATTGGTTTAACTGGTGACTAGCATATTAGCATACCAGCATCCAAAACACGACTTCTACTAGTTTCACTGGGGACCTGCCATGGTGGTCTATGCTGTTTGTTCTAGCAGAACAGAAGTTAGACAACAAGTAGTAGAAGCTTAAAAGAATCTTGCTGGTTTTAAGGACAGCAATATGTCAAACAGTGTCAGAAACAACCTTACAAAGATTAATTGAGATTTATTAAACAATCTGACAGTGTAAGACCAGACACTGGTGATGATTTAGATTGTGGCTAGCACCGTAATGCTAATCATTACAAAGCGCATTAGCTGTAGCTCAACTGCAAAACAAGCTTCAGTTGCCAAAGACGTCATGGGTTACTGATTCATTTACGGAAAGGAAAAGTGTTTCAACTAGATTTCTATGGTCTAGATTGTTGCGGCATGTTGTCACCAAATGGTAGCCAGAAAGCTAGTCAGGTAGAAATGAAGGTTAGACATGGACAGACATGCTAATGAAGTCAGTGGTGATCTTTTCTGGTCAAAACTGAAGAAAAAAATTGAACTGTCAAACCTGTGGCAGCCCAACTCAAGCCAGAGATGTTTTTGTTGATGGATTGTTTTAGCATGTTAGCATGGCTGCTGTTGCTAAACTAAGCGCTACATTAAAGTTGCTGTAATTCCTCAGCAATGATGCTTTAAACTGTCTTTCATCAGCCACAGTTTAGCTTTTTTTGGGGGGAGGAGTCGAGCGTTTTTTCTTTTCTTACACTTATCGGCATTCATGAACCCCCCACCCATCCCAAACCACCTTTAAACACCTCAATCATATTGTTACTGGCACACTGTTGTCTAGGCATTTCCTCGGCTAAGTCGGCCGCACGTATCAATAGATGTAGCCAACATCTGGCCCTGTGATTAGGGGTAATATGTTCCATGCAAGGCCGGCGGATAGCATTTAAAGAGAAAAGGGAGCCTGGCACAGCGTCAGCTTGCCAATCCTGGGGGGATCAGGCTTGATTTCTCCCCCCCCTTCCTAGATCTCATTAGCCAGAAGAGGTGGGGATGATGACTGAGAGAGTCAGGAGAGGGATCCAGACCAGCTCTCGAAACCAGAGCATGTGATTTACACTAGGGCAGTATAGGAGAAGTATATGCACGCTGTTTCCTCCGCCTTCAGACCACATCGTCTCTAGCTTCTCACCACTGCTTTAGCCGTCTGCCGGACTGTAATTGGAATCACCATTCCGAAAGGGCTATAGACGCACATCAGAGGTCTGGGAGAGAGAGAGAGAGAGCGAGGAGGAGGAGGAAGCCCAGCCATAGTTCACGAAGTCATAATGGAATGTGCTCCTAATTAGCCGTCCTTTGCTTTAGCCACCATGTAATCCGTCTGTGATGCACTTCAAGAAACATCAGTGTGGCACATTTATAGTGCGTATCTATTGTGAACACAGCCCCATGTATGTCTTTGAAGTATATATGTGTGGTTTTTATGTGCAACACCAGAATTCATTTCGCATGGTCATTTTCTGACCCCTCTTTATTCCCGAGGATGAAACCAGCTGTTTTTGCTGGTCGAATTACATGTTTTGTTGATTTTCTGAGAAAAGAAGTCAACCACATCATTTTAGTGCACAATTTCCATGTCTTTGCTGAGTTGAACATATTGGGGGGAAAAATAGTCGTAAATTATTTTTGCTGGCTTTTGCACAGGCCATTTTTCATGGTTTTGTTTTTGCTGGTATGTGTTAAATTGAGCAAGGAAACAGTAATTTTGTATTCAAATCTTTATTTATATTTGGAAAATCAACAAAATACCAACGAGCATTACGACCACATTCACAAGAATATACCTCTTGTGCTTGTGTGGTTGGTGTAGCTCAGTGGATAACACCACTGCCTGCCAGAGAGCCACCACCACATGTGGGAGACTGGGGTTTGAATCCCAGTCTGGGTGACTACGCTGTGCTACACCAATAAGAGTCCTCGGGCCAGACTCCTAACGCTACATTGGCCCACCTGAAATATGATTAACCTTGTAAGTCGCTCTGGATAAGAGCGTCAGCTAAATGCCATAAATGTAATGTAAATGCAATAAAACAGCTCTGGCCTGCCGAGATATGGATTCTACCAGACGTCTGAAGGTGAAGTTAGAGGTGAAGCCGCTATGGATCGGACTTGATTGAGATTTCCAGGAATCTGGAGGGCAGGGTAACACTTTGAACCTCTTGACAGAACAATGTGTGGAAGGATCCATTATCCTGCTGAAGGATACCACTTCCAGATGATTTCTGATGTCCATTACACTGTGTGTTATGACACATTATTCCCATCATGGGCTACGCTTTGTGGCCCTCATGTAACAATGAGACGCGGCTGCCCCATATCCTGTCCCTGGTTTGTCTCTCATCAGGCTATTGACCATAGGTACTTACCCCTGCTTATTCAGGTATTGCTCTGATCCAGTCATCCAGCCATTCTCTACCAGACCTCTGAAGGTGCCCTCTGGTACATGACACCAAGACGCATCTCTTAAGTTGAGATGTGATGTTGCCATAGATCAGACTTGTTGTTCCTTGTTGGATTTGGATCTGAGGAATCCGGAAGGCCCTTAAACTTTATGGCATGTTCTTCAAATCTTTCCAGAACTATGCATCCTAATGCATCAATGAGCCATGGCTGCCCAATATCCTGTACGTAAGGTTTCTAAGGTAAGTCCACATAGAGAGACTTACATGTTGCATGCTTCCTCTGTGAAAGAGAATAGTAAATCCATCTATTATCTATTGGACGACTTTTTTAGGCTTTTTTATAAGCCTAACATTGATCTGCCGATTGGTAGAGATGGCACAATCAGGTTAAGTTTAGCACATTTTTTATCAAAATATAGCAACCTTGGTTACCTCTGGTGTGTTTTTATTAGCCTAACATTGATCTGCCGATTGGTAGAGATGGCACAATCAGGTTAAGTTTAGCACCTTTTTTTATCAAAATATAGCGACCTTGGTTACCTCTGGTGTGTTTTTATTAGCCTAACATTGATCTGCCGATTGGTAGAGATGGCACAATCAGGTTAAGTTTAGCACCTTTTTTTTATCAAAATATAGCGACCTTGGTTACCTCTGGTGTGTTTTTATTAGCCTAACATTGATCTGCCGACTGGTAGAGATGGCACAATCAGGTTAAGTTTAGCACCTTTTTTATCAAAATATAGCGACCTTGGTTACCTCTGGTGTGTTTTTATTAGCCTAACATTGATCTGCCGATTGGTAGAGATGGCACAATCAGGTTAAGTTTAGAACCTTTTTTATCAAAATATAGTGGCTCATATATGTATGCTCATACCTTGTTTAAAAAGCATTCAGGACTGAAATGGGCAGTAACAACACTTCCTATCGCCCTATGTTCACCTTCTGATATGGTGAACTAAACTGCTGTAGGCTGAATGGGAGGTCATTTTAAAAATGTATTCGTGATTGTGACATCTCAACCATGATGTGCTATTTACTATACGTATATGAACTCTATGGATTATTAAGAGCAGAGTTTGTTGGGATGTTTGCGTAGTACATCAAACTCTTTTATTTAATAAAAAACAGTTGGTTGCTTTCTGATATAAGATCGGTTTGGACCGGCTTCAAGGCATTATTAATCAAGCACTGGCAGTACTGCTGTTTGATTATGTGTGGCTAGAGTATCATAGTAATAATAATATCTATCCATATATTTTATTATCCACGCATCCCTTAAGAATAGCTAATCAAAAGCATATAAAACATAAATGATTATTGATTGTGTCCAGATATTTGTTATTTATTGATTTCTATGCTCTACAAATTTATTTTGATGACCTTAGGCTCACTTACCACAAACAAATCTACCCGGGCCAAATACCTTGTGGTTGCAGTGTGGAGAGTTCAAGTCTATCATGGTGGCTCACATTCAACATATGTGGTCAGTTCATCTGCAGCCCTGGTGCATCATTATCATTGTTATATTCCTAATTTATTACTGGCCATTTCGTCTGAAACATAGAAGGAAATGCACGATAGTCCTCCAGGCATCTTTGACCCCCAAGGCATCAACTGCTGACAGCTTCTGTTCCCTCTCGGTGGCAGGAAGTCAAGGCTCCAGGCATGGGAAGTGTGGGCTTTGCCTCCGCCGGCCTCGCAGCTCAGGCTAAACGTGATTTATCCATTAAGCCCTCCCGTCACAGATCCTGTTCGCCTTGATGCTTATGGTTTCCGCACCGAGGATTCCTGCCATATCTGAGAACCTTAGCAGATCCACTTGGAGAGCGTGCTGAGCCGCTGGTGATTTATCCCTGTCTGTGAGCGCGACCGGACGCTCTGGTGGAGAAGCTACTGCGGCTACAGAAAGGTTGATTTAGTATGTGTGGCCAGGGGTCACTATGATGGAAAGCAGAAGTCGTCCGGAGGTCACTAAGGTGTTCAAGTCTCAATGACTTGTTTGAGAGAGTTTAGGAAACTGTCAGTGTTTTATGAGCATGCGTCGCAACACTACAGGTCCAGGTGCATTTGCATTCACCAGCAATTTTTTGTGAGGGAAATTACATTCATTTCTATGGAGCTTGCCAGCATTGCATCATAATACATACATGATTATTGATTGCGTACAGATATTTGTTATTTATTGGTTTCTATGTTCTATGGTTGAATTAGGATGTGTGGCCAGGGGTCACAATGACGGAAAGCATAAGTCGTCCTGAGGTCACTAAGGTGTTCAAGTCTCAATAACTTGTTTGAGAGTGTTTAGGAAACTGACGGTGTTTTATTAGCATGCATTGCTACATTAAAGGTTCAGTCGCATTTACATTCAGCAGAATTTTTTTTTTTTAATGTAAAAATGAAATTATATTCATTTCTATGGAACTTACCAACATTGTATAAACTTTTTTTGTGTTAACATTTGAGCCAAGTTCAACTTTGGTGAACTTCAACATGTGCATTCACATCTTCCGTCAACAGTGCTACTGCTTTGGCTGGGTTTACCTCTAAATGGGGTGGCCCTACATCGAACCTCCAAAAGTGAGCCAGTAAGTTTATAAGCCAGTCATTTTAACAGTGTCATAGAACGCATTAATTCAGCCTTATACATTTTAAACATGTACACATCTGAATCTGGAGAATCACGTGTAGCTGGATTGTAACATCATAGTGATAATAATCTCTATCCATATTTCATTATGTCTGCTTTACTGAAGAATAGCCAAACGAAGCATATCGTCGTTGTGAAAAGAAAAACATGTATCTCCAAAATGGCGGCTTTACAGGAGAGGCCCAAAACCTCATTTCATTTTAATGGAAGTCAATGGAACCAGACGTCTTTACAAGCCATTTTGGGTCATTTCTGTTGGTCCATTCATCATGAGATTTTCACCCAGTGTAAACAGAAGCTGATGTGTTCAAATGATGTGTAAAAGTAAAAATAGGAAAAATGAAGATACATGTTTTTCATTGGACAGCATCGATATAGTACATACATGATTATTGATTGCATGCAGATATTTGTTATTTATTGATTTCTATGCTCTAAGGTTGATTCCACTATTATGGAAGGCATAAGTCGTCCTGAGGTCACTATGGTGTTCTCACTGACTTGAAGTCTGAGAGCGTTTAGGAAACCGTTGGTGTATGATCGGCATGCACTGATACATTAAGTCCACTTACCAACTTTGCATCAACATTTTGTGGGCTTAAAGTTCAACCTTGGTGAACTCTAATGGCGTGTGGCTAGACTGTAACATCATAGTAATAATATCTATCCATATTACATTATACACGTATCATTAAGTACAGCCAAAAGAAAGCATATAAAGCATAAATGATTATTGATTGCTTCCAGATATTTGTTATTTATTGATTTCTATGCTCTACAGACTTATTATGATGGCACTTAAGGTCACTTGCAAAAAAATTTCACTGGTGCCAAATACCTTGTGGTTGCAGCGTGGAAAGTTCAAATCTATCATGGTGGCTCAAATTCAACATATGTGGTCAGTGCATCTGCAGCCCTGGTGCATCATTATCTTTGTTATACTTAATTTATTACTGGCCATTTTGTTTGAAATATAGAAGGAAATGCATGATAGTCCTCCAGGCATCTTTGACCCCCAAGGCATCAACTGCTGATAGCTTCTGTTCCCTCAGGTGGCAGGAAGTCAAGGCTCCAGGCATGGGAACACTCATTTCAATAAATCCAAATATTTTATCGGTGCCATAGACCGCATTTATTCAGCATTAAATGTTTAAATATTATGACTTTTACGCATCATATGAACATTTAGAGTGTGTAGAAAAATCACAATGAATGGACCAAGAGAAATGGCCTAAAACCTGCAAAATGGTCTGGTTCCATTGACTTACATTGAGATTAAATTAGAGTTTTGAACTTTTCTAAAATGGCTGTTTTGAAAATACTTGACAATGACTTGACAATGATGATATAAGATATGTGCGCAGATGCTGTGCCCAGATGCCCGTTACCACCCTATAATTTGGTCCTAGAATGAAATAAGTTGCTTTCACGTTTTTGCTGATTTTATGACTAACTTTCTTTGATTTTCTAGCTTATAGCGTCACACCGGGATGATCCCACACATGGACACAGACAGGGAAACGAAAAGAACCTCTGTGGAAACATTGATTATAAATAAGGCCTTTATAATCTTCTCTGGTGTAAATAAACTATTTAGTTAACTATGCTAATGTTAGTTACTTGGAGCTAATGCTAGTAGCTAACATTACCTATACTAGCTACTCGCTCTCCATAAACACACAGTAGATTAAAGCTGTTCTTCTCTGTGAAACTCTCAGTTCAAGATGATCTGCTTCAACCAGCAAACACGGATACAATCACACAGCATGGCTGCTACTTACATTTACGGCATTTAGCTGACGCTCTTATCCAGAGCGACTTACAAGGTTAATCACATTAACCTTGGGCTAATGTAGTGTTAGGAGTCTTGCCCAAGGACTCTTATTGGTGTAGCACAGCGTAGTCACCCAGACCAGGATTCGAACCCCAGTCTCCCTCATGTGGTGGTGGCTCTCTGGCAGGCAGTGGTGTTATCCGCTGAGCTACACCAACCAGCAACTTACAGGCTCCTGTTGGGGATGTGATGCTATTAAAGGGGGAGCTGCTCCTCCTCTATTCAGTCTCCTCAGTGTTAAACGCTGAGCGAAGCTGCTCCATCTTCTCCAGGAGTTTGAGAAACTGTCTTGAGTGTGATGTGCAGAGCAAACTAACAGCTCTAAATTAAAGCCGTCCAGCATCTTCTTAAAGATGTGTGAGCTGGAGCTGGACTTCCTATTCACCAGCAGGGTTTGGGAATTTCCTGCTCCACCTTACAAGGTGCTGTAGTTGCATTATGGTGTCTGTAGTGTTTAAGGTGGAATGGACCCTTGGCTTTAAAAAGCTAGCACATAGGAGGCTACCTATGTAGCATGACGCATGTACTGCTGACAGTTCGACAGTCTGACATCCCCTTCCCAGCCTGAAACAATAGATTTCTTCACATGGTCTGCCGTTTTCATTGCCAAGTCTTCTTTGTTGCATGTACATTTTGGGGGTGTAAATATTAATGAGTGAAGTCTGGTTAATAAAAGTCCTGGGTTTTGGAATTGGGCCTTTGCATGTTATGCTGGATATCTGGGCAATTACATTAGAGTGTCGGAAATCATGAAAGCGCCTTTGATTGTTATGCTATGTGACACAATTGTACCTAATCTTCCATCATTCATTCTAATTATTTGCAGATGGAGTGATGAACCATTTAAGCTTTAGCCCAGGGGTGTAAGCTTTAGCCCGGGAAGGTCTGCGGCGCTAATGGCTGTTGTTGATACATAGCTTGCTTACCGCTGTCTAGTACATGTGCTCCTGCAGATGGAGTGATGAATCGTGTTTACTGACAAGGGTCATGTGCTCATGAGCCCATGTGGTTAGAGATGCAGCGTTGTCCGAGGGGTCAAAGGTCACTGACATTAAATATTGGTTCTTAGCTTTGCCCTTTGTATACAGTGGTTTCTCCGGATTCCCTGGATCCTTTTGTTTGTGATTATCTGGAAATGTAATGAGCTGTTTAGGGCCGTGGCTTGTTTGGCAAATTAGCCTTATAGTTCCAGGACAAAACTGAAGAAGGAAAAGTCAGACACCCAGCGTGATGGGCTTTATTTTGGGACAATGGGAAAAAGGTGTCCATTGGATTTCTCATCCTACACATCCTCTGAAAGGGAAACCAGATAGCCATTCTCACACATTCCAGCAAATTCTGCATGTGAGGTAAGCATCTGGGGACGAGTGTCCTTGCTGGGTATGTTTCACTTCCACCTCGGGAGATTTTTCTTACAGTAACCATGTTCTTTCCACAAATGCGGGAAAAAGGGGACAGTCTGTCCCGGAGCGAGATCAGCCCTCAGCATGCCCCAGTGTCCTGGGCTGCTTATGCAAACACGGCACACATGTCTGCTGCGTAAATCAGCCCGGCCAAATATCTGGCGTGGAGAATTGGCCTAACACGGCACAAAAACAAACAGAGCCGTTTAGCTGTTCGGCCAAACATCGATTCGCCGTGCCTCTTTAAACGGGGGATTTATGAGGGCGCTCTTGTTTCGGGGTGGACCGTAATTCTCCCACTGAGAGAAGGAAACTGTCAGGGTAAACAGAAGGGCGAGAGACAGAACGAAACAGAAGAAGGGAGATGGCGGGACAGAACGGCGTAAAGAATGCGCTGTAGGTTCGGACTGCACCACATGGCGTCGCACGTTATTTATTAATGGAGGAAATAGTAGTTACGTTACAAGACTGTTGGTCTTGAGCGCGAGCCAGAAAGTGCAATTATGTGGTTGCGCCTGCACTGAAAGAGGTAATGCATTAACTGTACTTTAACCTTACTTGATTTAAATGGGCGCATCAGTTCCACATGAATAAATAAAGTATATGACATCAGCGCAGGTACTGCCAGAAGTAAGTAAACTGAAAGATGTTATTGTGTTGACGCAATATATTTTATTAATGTGGAAATGATAGACACGTTTGAGCCAGGCACAAACACAATTCCGGAAAAAGTTGGCGCACTGGGTGACATGCAAATTAAAAACAGACAGCAGCGATTTGTACAGTGTCTTTTCGCAGAACTAACTGCTTGACTGAACGGAGCAACAGTTTAAGAACAGCATCCCAATGCGTGAGTTCAAGGTTGGGATTTCACCCCTAAACAGCCCATCACATTTCTAAGGAATCTAGAAAAAGAGAGCCAGAGAATCCAAAAAATTTGTGTAAAGGGCAAGGCCGAAAACCAATATTAAATGTCAATGACCTTTGACCACTTAAGAAGAATATAACCACATGGATGCATGAATACATGACCCCAGGTATGACCCTATGTAAGGAAGCTACGTATCAACAGCATCCCTTTGCGCCGCCGACTTCTCTGGGCTAAAGACTTTCTGAGGTGGATTGACACAAATACTGGAGTGACTTTTATTTTGTATTTGGACATTATGTTCTAAAGGCCAAAGAGGAAAAGGACCATCCTGATGGTTACCACCGTTAAGTTCAAAAGCCAGTGTAATGGTATGGAGGTGTGTTAGCACTAATGGCTTGGGCATCTCAAACATTAGCAAGGGCACCATTATTGCTGACAACAGGTTAAGCAAGACAGGGTTAGTATAGCGAGGTCAGAGGGCAGGTATAAGAACTCCTGGCCAGACATCCACACTCACACATACATAATGCTTACCAGACTGTCTTGTTCGCTGCTCTTGGTGGCTTACGGTGAGTACTGTACCAGTTAGCACATCAACAGTGGTAGCCAAAAGGCTTTGTGGCTTCTAGTAGTCAGTGTGATAGGGCCTTTAGCTACTGGGCAAGTAGGGCCCTCAAAATGTTTAGAAATGTATCCAGTAATAGACGATGTGATTGGATGTGCAGCCACTGGTGTTTCTGGTGGCCAATGAATGTAGAGGTGTGGCGGCCATTCCAATGTATTTCACTGTGCTTGACTGAATGTGTGTCCTCTAGCCTACGGATGTGGCACTCCTCAGGTGGAGCCCAACACCAACAGAGTAGTGAACGGAGAAGAAGCAACGCCCCACAGCTGGCCCTGGCAGGTACTTCATCACCATTATCACCATTACTAGCACAATCGCAGCGCTAATCACTCAACGTGTCAGTTTCCCCACGCACTGTTGTATTTTCTTGGTTTCAGGTTATGCTTGGTTCTCTCCTCCTGTGGTTTGCCGATTGTTTGACCGTGGGATGTTTTTTTCTGAAAGACCCAGGTGTTTTTTTTTTATCTTTTGTTAATGAGTTCCATCTGATCAGAAAAGGAACTGATGCACTTTGACTTCCACTGAGCGAAGCTGCTCCATCTTCTCCAAGAGTTTGAGACGCCATCTCCAACCTGTAACTATGAACACACTGCCTAATCCCCACTCACATCTTCTAAACTTACATCTACAGCATTTAGCTGACGCTCTTATCCAGAGCGACTTACAAGGTTAATCATATTACAGGTAGGCCAATGTAGTGTTAGGAGTCTTGCCCAAGGACTCTTATTGGTGTAGCACAGCACAGTCACCCAGACCGGAATTCAAACCCCAGTCTCCCACATGTGGTGGTGGTGGTTCCCTGGTGGGCAGCAGTGTTACCTGCTAAGCTACACCAACTTCTTTATCCTTCTGGGTCATAGGGTGCTGGAGCCTATCTCAGTGTTTAATGGGCTGAAGGCTGGAAAAGCCCTGTACAGGCCACCAGTCCGTTGCACTAACTAGATGTAAATATGAACTTAAGAGTTTTCTGAGTTCTCAGATTTATAAATGTCCTACACCATACTGTAAAGCTTTTCAGAGGTATCCCGTTCATACAGGAACCAATTTACAGCAGCGCCACCCTGAGGTAGACCAGCGCTGCATCGCTAGTTACCCAAACTTGGAGAATGATGCAGCTAAACAACAATTTCCCTGAATTGGTATTTGTATATAAGGGTCTATTTTTTTAATATACAGCTGAATGAGTTTATTTACAGGGACCAACCCTCCTTCTTCATCCTAAACTTTGATATTGGGACATTCAGAGAGTACAAGTGGTAAAATAAGTGGGTCCCGGACCCCACTTAGGAACCCTTGTATTTCACACCTTGGTTCTTAATAATTGCTACATTGACAAATCAGGCACTGTTACATGGAACAGTCTTGTCTGGCAGCTTTGCATGATTTTGCTCATATCTGGATGTCACATTGTGCCTATATGCCGTATTGTGCCGTATGCTGTGTCCACTATTCATTGTTTAGATTTAGATTTCGATTCTTTATTGTCATTGTGCAGAGTGCAGCTACAGAGCCAATGAAATGCAATGCATATGCAGTGGAGGAAAGTAGGTGTAGGTGTATGCAATATCAGCCTAGGTGGCATGCAACGTATAGCCCTTTACCCCACCTCTCTGGCACACTTGTTCACCTGTGTGGACTGCAGTATGTTCTCCAGGCAGTTGAGCATATGTGCTCCTAGATATCCTTCCCAGCTCTTATCAGTGACCAGGCTGGACAGGAGAAGATAAGTAGCTGCTGAGGCCTGCTCCTCCTGGCTTTAACCCTTTAATGTCCAAACAGCTGCTCTTCTCCTTTAAGAGCCTAATTTCCCAACACAGTACACAATAATAGGAAAAGCTAGGATATACTAGAATAGACTTGAATGGACTTGACTAGAGCCCTTAATAAAGAATCTGTCGTTTGGTGGATCCAATAATAAAGGCAGCATGCTGCTTCTTTTATACAGGGATAGAAAACAAAGTAGCAGACGGAGAGCTACGTTTACACATGCTGAATTATTTTACTGTGGCCAACTTTGACATGCATGCATGGCTGCTACTCTGGTGGCAGATATACGTAGCTACAGGAAGCATAGACGGATTCTCGGAATGCATTGCTGACGACAGGTTAAGCAAGACAGGGTTAATATAGCGAGGTCAGAGGGGAGGTATAAGAACTCCTGGCCAGACGTCCACACTCACACATACATAATGCTTACCAGACTGACTTGTTCGCTGCTCCTGGTGGCTTACGGTGAGTACTGTACCAGTTAGCACATCAACAGGGATAGCCAAAAGGCGTTGTAGCTTCTAGTAGGCAGTGTGATAGGGCCTTTAGCTACTGGGCAAGCAGGGCCCTCAGAAATGTATCCAGTAATAGACGATGTGATCGGATGTGCAGCCACTGCTGTTTCTGGTGGCCAATGAATGTAGAGGTGTGGCAGCCATTCCAGTGCATTTCACTGTGTTTGACTGATGTGTGTCCTCTAGCCTACGGATGTGGCACTCCTCAGGTGGAGCCCAACACCAACAGAGTGGTGAATGGAGAAGAAGCAAAGCCCCACAGCTGGCCCTGGCAGGTACTTCATCACCATTATCACCATTACTAGCACAATCGCAGCGCTAATCACTCAACGTGTCAGTTTCTGGGTCTTTCTTGGATCTCCAGAAGAGCAACTTTGCAGGGGTAGTTAAATGCTCTATGTGGACCATATATGAGGACTTAGATTATAAGACTTGTAAAACATATTGCTTGGGCTTGAGTCGTATATCAGTGTACAGAGATGAGTGCCCACCTACAAATGACTATACTGTAAATCCTATTGGCTGCTGAGGCTTTAAAGCTGCTTACACAACTGGTTCAAAACGTTCCTTATGGATATGCCACATGTAGTATGTAACAATTATAGATGACTGTATGTGATACCGTATCAGAAATCACCCAAGTTAGTCTATCTGAGATTACTTAACACCTTGACATGGTGTGAGGCATGTGTGCTGATTTGGGCATGCAGTTTGCACAGTGCTGATATTGGTTCTCTATTAACATCAGTTACTTATTAGCTACATTAGCCTCCAGGGTGAAGCTAAAGATCTGAGCTTTGGGCTCCACTGATCCACTGAGGGTGCCGATTTGATGTTTTTTCTTTTTTTCTTTTTGTGTCATCTTTGTCATAACTCTCTGCATCTGCAGATCTCACTCCAGTATAAACATGGCTTGCGCTGGTACCATACCTGTGGAGGTACACTGATCGCCCCGCGTTGGGTTCTGACCGCTGGACACTGCATCTTGTAAGTAAGACAGCCAGACACCGGAGAGTGTTACAGAAGCCAACACCCCAATGTGGATGTGGGCCACATTTGGTAAGGATATGGCACTGTTGGCCCACAATGCTGATGCAGATGTGGCCCATGTAAAACATGCACCTGTCCCAAAACAGGCCTGGTCCGCATCTGGCACACATTCGGGAGTGCTGTTTAGTGGCCTACTGCATGTGAGCCAAAAGTGGCCCATGTACTGTATAGAAAAAACTCAAGTGGCCCACATGTGCTAAAACAGATCTGGTCCACTTCCGACAGAGATACAGCAGAGTCAAATGCTTTTGGCTGATGAGTGGCCCTAATCTGGTGCAGATGGGGCCCATGTCTTGCAACCGGAAGTGGTCGCCCCAACTGCTGTTAATCTGGGGGGGACCAGATTAAAATGGGCAATTTTTTGGACCAGATTTCCCAATTTTATCTGGTCCATTTGCCGCTAGATTGGCAGCACTTGGGGGGACCGTTTCAGGTTGCAAGACTTTGCATGACGTGGGCCACATCTGCACCACAATTTTGCTATCTGGGATTGGTCTTCCTGCAATGTGGTGGGATATTACCACAACTGATTGACCTTTCTATGTAGTTGAATTGTTTCTCATTTGTAGCACACTAGACGTGTGGTTTCTAGCCTCACTGTCTACACCAC
>JAMWET010001073.1:47500-50000 GCA_024036415.1 Prochilodus magdalenae | reverse complement strand
CACATACACATACTGTACACATACACATACACATACACATACACATATACATACACATACACATATACATACACATACACATATACATACACATACACATACACATACACATACACATACACATACACATACACATATACATATACATATACATATACATACACATACACATATACATATACATATACATACACATACACATACACATACACATACCCATATACACTTGGTACAGGTGTAGTTGACACTCACTGTCCATTGTATCAGCACCACTGACCATATAGGATCACTTTGTAGCTCTACAATTATACGTTGTTACCCTGTTCTTCAATGGTCAGGACCCCTACGGGACCACCATAGAGCAGGTATTATGTGGGTGGTGGTTCATTCTCAGCACTGCAGCGACACTGACATGATGGTGGTGTGTTAGTGTGTGTGGTGCTGGTGTGAGTGGATCAGACACAGCAGTGCTGCTGGACACCTCAGTGTCACTGCTGGACTAAGAATCATCAACCAACCAAAACCATCCAGCACAACAAGGTCTTGTGGGTAGCGTCCTGTGGGGCAGTGTCCTGTGGGCAGTGTCCTGAGGGCAGCATCCTGTGACCACTGATGAAGGACTAGAGGATGACCAACACTGCACTGTGCAGCAGCAGATGAGCTATTGTCTCTGACTGTCCATCTACAAGGTGGACCAGCAAGGTAGGAGTGTCTAATAGAGTGGACAGTGAGTGGACACAGTGTCTAAACACTCCACCACCACCACGTCAGTGTCACTGCAGTGCTGAGGATGATCCACCACCCACATAATACCTGCTCTGTGGTGGTCCTGTGGGGGTCCTGACCATTGAAGAACAGGGTAATACAGTATACAGAGAAACAGATGGACTACAGTCTGTACCTGTAAAACTACAGATCGCTCCTATATGGTCAGCGGCTCTGATAAGATGGACAGATACAAGGGGGTGCACCTAACGCAGTAAATATAGCATGTTCAGAATTTAGACACTTATGATTTAAAGCAGTAGCGCCATTACATACAGTACACCGGGGTTAGATCACGGGGGGCTTCGTCTGCTGTGTGTCTTTGTATGCCTCCGAGTGCTGCGATGTGTCTGCTCTGTGTAACTGTTTCTTTGCGTGACTCCTGCACGCGGGGTGATATACGGCTGTTTGCGTGCGCTCAGCCCTACCTGCATGCTTTGGTGTAGCTGTAACGTGTAACTGTATGTGCTTTCATGTTCTGTTTGACAGCGCGTTTGTGTGTGTGTGTTCCCCCCCTCTATAGCTCATGGCCCTATTCCTGATAAGCTCCAGCAGGCCTTGTTGCCAGTGGTGGAATACAGTGTGTGCAGCCAGAGCGACTGGTGGGGGATGTATGTGAAGCCCACCATGGTGTGTGCTGGAGGAGACATACGCTCCGGCTGCGCTGTGAGACCTTCTCTTAACACTTCACTAACACCATTCTGCAGCAGTATGCTAGTTTATAAATGTTATTGGTGTGGCTATAAGCAAATTAACACGTAGCCTAAACACTGCTTCCGTCTCTTTTGGAGGTCGGATTGATGCAGTCGGTAAAGTTTATACTGTGGAAGCTGCGGTTGTGCTGTCTGTTTTATCTAGGCACTCCCGTCTTTGTGGTTGGCCCTCGTTGCTCACTAGCAGCTCAACACAGAGCCAACAGTGAGCAATGGAGTTTATGGATTATATTCGTTTCTAATATTCATTTTACTGGTCTGGTGGACCTGCAGAAAGAGGCTACCCGGCTCTATTTGAGTCATGTACACTACTGTTCATCAGTGGCCACAGGAAGTCTTAGCATTATTGTGTTTGCCCCCCAACACAATAGCTTAGCCGCACTGCTATAAGCGCTACCAGCTTGGAGGAGTTGGAACTGGCCATGACTAAATTGGACAGATATCACAATATGGAATCATTATTTCTGTTTCCGATATAGATATTTACTAGACCACCTTAAAATGACCCATGTCTCTAGGTGTACAGGTTCTGGGTTTGTGTTGGACCAGAATTCCTCAGTTCTGTTTGATTCTCTACACTACTGGAACCATGTCTCCCAAACTCCAGATCAGATATTGTATTAGATCTGTGTATTTAGAAAATCACTAATGACCTCCAGAAGCTGTTTTTAGAACCATGCTCGTTGTGCATTTCACCCCAGCCACCGCTCGCCAGTCTCTCTGTAGGTCACCTGAGGTCATCTTACGGTGGTTAAGGGACATTGGAATGAGGTGGCGCTCATCAAGGTCAGTAGAGAGTGGGTTTGGCCCTCTGCCAGTCTGTAGCTGTGTTGTCCTGGGTGTTGGCTGCTGGACCTTGTTCTTATGAACCAGACGCTCACAGTATCTGCCAGTGAAGCTAGAACCCAGCCTTCTGTTCCTCACTAAGAACCTACATCTACGGTATTTAGCTGACGCTCTTATCCAGAGCGACTTACAAGGCTAATCATATTACAGGTAGGCCAATGTAGTGTTAGGAGTCT
>JAMWET010001073.1:32500-42500 GCA_024036415.1 Prochilodus magdalenae | reverse complement strand
TGTGACATGTGTTAGCTCATGTGATGAGTCAGTGTGCATAGTAGGGCAATAAACTTTAGAATTTTGAATATCAGTGTGTTGCTTGTGAAAACTGTGTAAAAAAGTGTTTTATAAAAATAATAAAATAAAAATAATAGTGTTTTGAAAAAAGTGTGTTTTAGAACTGCAGTTTGAGTGTAAAGCAGAAATTGTGCTCGTAGTTTGGCAGAATTGGTTCAGGGGGTTGGTGCATGAGTTACATGTTGTGGTCACTGTGTCTCAAGTACCAGTATTTGTGTGTAAACAATTGAGAAAAACTGTAATATTGACTTAATATGACAAGCATATATCAAACACCACAGACTGTAAGTGAAAGCAATTCCATTATTTTTGACAAGAACCTGCACACATTCCTCCTGTGGTTGTGAGTTCAAATTCCTGGTCAAAAATAGTGATGAACAACGTTTTAGCATTCCTAAAGCTGATGTTTATATGGCTATGTGATCTCTGTGTAAGCAGATGTTAGCCGGAACCTCTAAAATGAGGGTTTTGGGGATGTGGGTGACCATTGGTCTCTAGTGTTTGCTAGCGATATTAGCCTTAGTTCTAATTTAAACCGAAGATGCAAAACAGGGACACCAAACATGTCTTGGCTGATCGATTACATCTGGGGTAAGTGAAAAACTGTGTGTGCACTGCCTTTTTTACTAAATTCGTTTTTTAAACAATCAAAGAAGCACAACGTGTGATGCTACATGCTATCACTGACAAGGACTTCCTCCTTGGTGCTTGTGAATGCACATTTCTAATCAAAACATGGAGTTAGCAATGTTTGGCATTACAAACGCTGACGTTCATATGCCCACATAGTCTCTGTGTAAGTAAATGCTAGTCGGATAGTCTATAATGTCTGTTTTGGGGTGTATTTGCAGAAAGAATTGGGGTGACTGTTGGTCTAGGTAGTGTTCGCTAGCAACATTAGCTTCGTAGTTGTAGTTTAAAACCAAAGTTGCAAAACCTGGACACCAAGCTTGTCTTGGCTATTCAACAACATCTGGGATAAGAGGAAAATTGTGTTTCTGATTTTTCACCAAATCAGTCCTTGAAACAATCAAACAAGCAAAATGTGTGATGCTACATGCTATCACTGACAAGGACTTTGAAACGTTCCTCCTTGGTGCTTGTAAATGCAAATTCCTAATTAAAACAGGGAGTTTTTTGATTATTTATCTTATTTCCGTGTCACTGTAATTTTTAAAACTTGCTAAATGATCTGCTAATGGAATAAGAAAACTCAAAATGAGCATAATAAATAATTTTGACTGTTCTGGAGATGATTTGGCAACATGCCATTTCTTTGCAGCCTGACTACTGGATAGGAGGACTCTTATTTTCAAGCTTGGAGCTCCCTCTAGTGGTTAGAAGGACGAATGCCAGGTGCCTACAGGTCATTTAAAATTTGAAATAATATACCGACAAAACATGAGCAGAATATAGATGCTGGTGTTCCCAGGCCTTGTCAGAGACTAAAGAAGCAACATGGTTCCAGACAAGAACCTGCCAGGAATTATACAGAGTGATGGGATGTACATATACCATATACAATGTGAGAAGTGAACCTGAATTATTCACTCTGAGACTCCTAATGTGATAAGAGATGCCTTGGTATGTATAGCACACTGAGCAAAGGCAAGATAACTTGGATTTGCTTAAGCTAGCACGTCTTCTGAGCAATCTTAAAGTTCCCAGAGGGTGCTGGTTGAAATCAAGGATACCTGGATCACATACACTGGTTGGCTGAGGTTATTGGAGTTACTAAGACAAGCGACAGTTTTGGTTAAATTCCTTGTTTGGTTGCTTCTCTAAGTGAAACTAGCACATCCTGTACAGAGAACACGGCAAGAACCTGACTCGTCTCAGTGCTTCTACGTAAGGGAGGGGTTCCTACAACTACGTCCTCTAAAAGAGAACAAAAACATCACTGTGGAATATTCTATGTCTGTATGGTTGGTCAGAGATTTGGAAACCCTTGTTACAATAGCACAGTGTCCAGCCCTTTTGGTCAAAGGAGACTCTGGTATGGTAGAATTTAATTCATGGTTTAGGCATAGAATCCCATCCTTGGTTTTTTGGTATGGTGGTATCTCTAGAATAAGCTATGTCTGAAATAGTCCAGTCATTTACTCTTTCACTGACCATTACATGCACTGTTCAACGTAACAATCTGGAAATCCTTACAACAGTTAGCCATAGTGTTATCATAGTATAGTATCCATGTTTATTGGCCAAAAGAAACTAGGGGAATGGTGGCATTACATTCAGAGTTTAGGCATAGTATCCTATACATGTTTTTTTTGGTATAGCAGTCACTAGCATAATAATAATAATAATAATAATAATAATAATAATAATAAATACCTTTCATACTGTTGTTAGCTCAAACTGCTCTACAGACAACTCACACACACATATATTATATATATATATATATATATATATATATATATATATATATATATATATATATATATATATATATATATATATATATACATACATACTCACATACCAGACATACCATGTTTATGTAGTTATAACTAAATGCTGAGTTAAAGAGAGCATGTGCTGTGTCTGAAATGGTCCACTCGTTTTCAAACTACTACAGAGACTGTTCTATGTAGAACACTATATACGGTGGCAGTGAGGGGGACAGTAGAGCAGGGTTTCTCAACCTGTGGGCCACAAGTCACCAGAGGGGCCATAAAGCACCCTCTAGTGGTCCATGGGCCTATTCTCAGGTGGGGAGCAGTAGTTTGTAGTGGACTGGAATCATATATAAGCATACTAT
This sequence comes from Prochilodus magdalenae, assembly GCA_024036415.1. Classification (NCBI taxonomy): domain Eukaryota; kingdom Metazoa; phylum Chordata; class Actinopteri; order Characiformes; family Prochilodontidae; genus Prochilodus; species Prochilodus magdalenae. The sequence goes on along the minus strand of JAMWET010001073.1, from coordinate 39,673 downwards.
TCTTCACGAAATTTCCCACAGTGTAAACAGCATAAAAGTCAAAATCAACAAAAACAGAGATACATGTTTTTCTTTGGACAGTGACAATATAATACCATTGTAGATCACTTTACATTCATGGTTAACTATACAGTACCCATAGTTTTTAATAAACATCCATTGTAAAGCTATGATCAAAGTGTAAACACAGTTGCCATTAGAGACCATAGTGGTTCATGGTAGATTCATGGTAAACTACACACCATACCCATAGAAACTATGAACTACCATAGTAGAACGTTCCATAGGTGGAAGATCCTGACTTACAAAATGTTCTAGTGTCTGTAATTCTAGTTTTCATTCTATTACATGGAATTCTATTGGATTAGCATATTAGTCCATTCACAACTGCTAAAGCATATCAATGCTATCCAATGAAAAACATGCATCTCCATTGAGCTGCCATTAACATTGCATGACAAATTCATGACAACACAAATGGCCCAAAATGGTAAAAAGTCTGGTTCCACTGACTTACATTCAGATTACACCATTTTGGACATACTTGCTTTTCTGTGGGCGACAATGAGACATAGAGCCCTGGGTAAACGTTTGAACGCCCACTCTTTACATTCTATCTGACCACACCTGCTGTACTCTCATTAAGGTCACGCAGAGGCCAATACGCTGGCATATTGTGCAATGGAATTCAGAGCTGGAATTGAAAAGCAGTGCTCATAACAATGCCTGAAGATTAGATGAGCTTAGTATCGGTTCTGCATCTGTATGTAGAAAATCCAGCATCCATGCTTTAATTAGCATTAATTATGAAGCTGCCATGAAGTTATTTGTATTTGTTCAGGAGGTATTCCTTACAACACTAGACTACAGTCAAACATACTCTCTAATAACAGTGTAGTTACATGCAACAACAGTGAAACTACTTTTGGTGTATTTGCTGTGATGGGATGGCTTACAGAAGAACAGCTAAAGATAAAATACACCACTTTCACTTTTACTAACAACCTCAATGCTAATCTTTATAGCTGTAATGAGACAGTTTTCACGTATGTAATTACACATGTATAATTGGAGGAACAAGTAAAAACAACAGTTGGTAAAACCACCCCATTTGTAATTCCATATCAAAGGTGTAATTGAACGAGCTAATAATTAATATGCTGTATGCATATCAGGTGCCACAGATAAGATCCTATGTGCTATTATACAATAATTACATCACCAGAATCGACCTTGCTGTTGCACGTTGCATGTGGAGCTACACAGTTATAAGAGAGACAGTTGATATTGTTGTTATTTCTTCTTTTGGGGTCACTTTAGAAGAGGAGACCACTTTGGGTATGATAGTTTAATGAGCTCTGGTTCCAGAATGCGGTCCAGTTTGCAGGCCAGGTTCTACAGATACCATTGTTGCGGTAAATATCGCAGTGTCGTGTTCAGTTTAGAGTGAGGCAGCTCCTACCAAGGGTTCGCGAAAGGTCGAAGGATGATAAGAGAATGCAAAGAAAAATAATAATAATTTACAGCAATATTAAGTGGGACCAAACAAAAGAGCCACCTTTGGTTCCCTGAAGAACCTTTTTAAATAGCCTCCTGAAACAGTACTAGATACTTTACCCTACATAGAGGGTCATTACACACTGCTACAGTGCAAACTCCCAACTTTCCTATCAAACAACCCACCGCCAATCTTGTGAGTCCATTCTGAGGAACATGTTTGGAGTCCATAAGCATTATATAGTAACCTGTTGGTTGTAGGGATTGGATAGCAAGGTGGTTAACACCATAGCTTATTTAATTCTCTTTGGTTGCATTAGATAGATAGATAGATAGATAGATAGATAGATAGATAGATAGATAGATAGATAGATAGATAGATAGATAGATAGATAGATAGATAGATAGATAGATAGATAGATAGATAGATAGATAGATGTGTTAGTAACCAGCTACTCTCCAAGTGTTCCAATCCCAATCCACCCCACTCGATCCATTGCTTTCAGAAGAGCTTCATTATCTTAAGAAGGTGCATAAGGCATAGGCTAGAGGTGAAACCTGCAGGAAGTTGATCTCCAGGTCGAGGGTTGGTGACCACTGCTCTACAAAAACAACAAAGCTCAGCTACATGAAAGCTACACTCAACACTCTGCATCAACAGTACCTTCACACATATGGAAGTGTTAGTGATGTTAGTTTGTGGCATGTCCAACTCGGATGTTCATTTTTCCCCAGAAGGGAGCTGAAACAAGCACTCATATGACCACAGCTCAGGTCTTTTTGGACCACCTGAGATGAGCTTGGGTCCAGAGAACTTGGCGGTGTTCCTGTAAAGAACTGAAGTTTGGCTTTCTCCTTGTGCAACAGAGTTTAAGGTGGATGCAGCAGTGGACTGTGCTAAGTGACAACGGTTTTCCAAAGTAATGGAATGTCCATGTGGCTATATCGAACACAGTAGCATGATGGATCATGGAAGCTCATGCACATTCACTAGTGGTTTCCAGCCTTGCCCTACATGGAATGAGATTTCTCTAGATTCCCTGAATCTTTTCACGATGTTATGCACAGTCAATGCGAAGACCCACATCCTTTGCCGTACTCGTTTTAAACTGCTTGATATTCTTTTCATGAAGTTTGGTGAGACATGAATCATCTGTGCTTGTAAAGAATGGACCTTTGGTAGGGCTCCTTTTATAACCAGTCATGATGCCATCACCGGTTACCAATTCACCTGCTTGTTGTGGAATGTTCAAAGCTATGTCCGTATTCTATATATAACTTGTGTCACTGGTAATTTGCCAATGTCCAGTCTGTTTTGGGGTGTGCTGTAGGCGTCAAATTCAAAACCTGTTCACAATTATAATATATAGATAGTCAGCGAAAACATTGAAAGTAATTTCTTTCTACTTTCTTTCTACTCTTTCAGTTTGAGTAAAGGTGGCTTTAGCCCATAGGACAATCACAGGGTTGGTAGGGATACTTGGGTTTGTTTAGGGGATTGGATGGGGTGGGGGAGTTAACCTGTAATCCAGCCCTAATAGGGTTTTCCCAGAAGGAATACAGGACAATGAGCAACTGTGCACTACCAGTCAAAAGTTTGGACACATCTAAGTAAACGGATGTTCTTGGTGATCCAAAAGGCTCTACAGTCTTGCACTTAATCGTTCCAACTAATGAGACATCTCAATAATACATTTCCTGATATACTACGTATACTCTTGATGGATCACAGTATGGAATTTCTGCCATATATGCACCTCTAATATATATTTATGTCTGATATATTTATACATGGTTTAAAAGCTCTAGTTTCTCATTCAATTAAGTGAATATTCATGATGGACAGACCAATAGAACTGGTCCAAAATTGCTTATTAACAAGGCACCCTTATCAGCAGTTATACATTAACCAAACGAACTGGCTCCAGTTCAGCTATAAAAACGCAAGGCGATACGGAGCAGGTTTAAATTATTTCTAGCTTACAGTAAACTGATATTGCACTTACCTGCTACTAATTTACAAACCTCAACTCTAAAACAGCTGGAACACGGGGAGAAATAGCAATACAAACCAAAGCAAGATTTCAAAATCCACTTTAACCAGCAATCTCTCAGATTCCATTGTCTTATAACACAACAAGCTTCTATATAACATTAACTGTTCATTGGTGTATATTGTAAAAAGTGTTTTATTGGTTCAATTAATAAAAAAATACTTCATATTGTTGGAAGCAAGTGAATTTTTAGGTTTATTCAACCAAAAAAGAGATTTTTTAAAGTGGAGTAAAACTTGTAAAAATAGTTTTGTAGGTTTCATTTCTTGTATGCATAGTGCAAATTGCTAACAGTGTAAAATATAGTGTAAAAGCTCTAGTTACTCTTTCAATTAGGTGGATTTTAAGATGGACAGACCACTAGAACAACCAAAATGGCTTATCAGATCAACCTCCAAAGTTGCAAAGTTAGGAAAGCTGTTTTATCCTCCAGTAAAGTTCTATTTTGGAGGTTTTAAGGTGGACTGTACAATTTCATGAGTAATATTTGATAGTTTAATATCTTCACTTTTACTCTAAAGTAAAACATTAAGCTAAACATAAGGAGAATGAGTCCCTCGGTGAGTAGCTGTGTCTAAACATTTGACTGGTAGTGTACAAAAGGCCCAGATATAAAGACCACTGCTAACTGAACACATGAGCTTGAATTCTTACAGACATGTTTAGCTGTGTTGGTATCTAATGGATCCAAAGGATCGAAGGCATTCTGCTTTCACAGCAATCTGGAGTGAACTTGTTTAGAGAAAGTTTATGACTCCACGCCACAGGGTGTTACAGTTTAGTATTGTAGTTTAATCACGAATCCATCACGCATGACCATCATAAAAGCAGAGATCATGAACTCACTGACACTGACTACTTTAATAAACACTATGTTAATAATTCACTGCAGTGCTGTAATCATGCACAAACAATGTTTGCAATAATACGTTTACGACTCCCTGAGTTTAAATGCCCTGCAGTAGGCTTTAAACATCAGGAATCATCACGAATATGAAAGTTAAGAAAATTGCCCATTGTGTCATAATGGAAAATACACAGCACATTACTACGATATCCAGCATTGATATAGCTGTCTAGTTAGCGTTGTCAAATAATGCAAATAATATCATATAAATAGCAACTGAAGATATAATACATAATAAAATGTCTATTCTACAGTCATACAACGCCATTCCTGCCAATCGAAAACAGACAAATGCGAACGAATGCACTTTTTAATTTCCAGGGGAATTTCCATCTGCACGTAATATCGCCAGCTGCGTTCTATAGGCAGCTCGCACAGAGTGCAAATACGAACCAACACGACGTAACCTGGTTCCAAAGGTCAAAGGTAAACTCCATAACTCCAGCTGATCACCGCATAAAGAATTCCATCGCATTGGTGAAAAAACAGTTGGCATAAAACTTTGAGCATCAAACAAGACACCCTTATCGTCAGTTAATCAGTAACCAACGAACTGGCTTCAGTTCAGCTGTAAAAACGCAAGGCGATACGGAGCAGGTTTAAATTATTTCTAGCTTACAGTAAACTGATATTGCACTTACCTGCTACTAATTTACAAACCTCAATTCCAAAACAGCTGGAACACGGGGAGCAATAGCAATACAAACCAAAGCAGAGATTTCAAAATCCACTTTGACCTGCAATCTCTCAGATCGCATTGTCTTAAAACACGCCATGCTTCTATACAGCATTAACTGCTCATTGGTGTATATTGTAAAAAGTGCTTTATTGGTCCAATTAATAAAAAAATACTTCATGTTGTTGGAAGTAAGTGAATTTTTAGGATTATTCAACCAAAAAAAAAGATACTTTGACCGAACTATTCTTTCAATCAAAGTTTTTAGGTTAAATTTTTTTGTATGCACAGTGCACAGTGCTAGGTTTGTATAAGAGAAGCCCTAAGAAATGGCACTGACTTCTCTCGGCTTCAGTCAAACTTTTCTGATGGAAACCATGGATGTGATTTTCTCAGAACAAAGAAGAAGCTAGTCTGAAGTTCAAAGGAAGGACAGTGTCTGTAATGATATTGGGATGTGGAGGGTATAGCTTTCACTCTCTGAAAGATTTTTGCATTGTTTTCTGTTCCTTCAGTTCACTGTTCACTCAGAAATTTCAAAATAAATTAATTTCAAACATTGCTCCAACAGTGAAAGGAAAAAGTTTGTAGCATGTATATTTAATCACACATCTAGATTTTGATTAATTTCATTTTTCTAAAACAAGAACAGGACACCGTGAAACACTTGTTTTGCTCTATACAACTGACTTTTTTAATGCAATGTTTTCTAAAATCTCTAAAATTTCAGATTCCTTTATTTGCACCATTTCGCTGATAGAAAGATAAAAAAATCATTTCTTTTTGCATGAAATGGGCTAAAATGTAAAATCAAGAAAAAAAAGTTTGGTGTTCTACTGCTCATTTAGATCGGTTCTAAAATGAAATATTGAACATTTCGACCTTTAGAACATTCGAGTCCAGAAAGGGTTAACCCACAGTAATAATGCACCTGTGAATTATGTTTTGAATCGGGTTGAAATTAAATTGGTAAAAATGACAGCATTGCACTTGGACACTGGCTTTTTTACGGCCACATTGATTATTTTGGTTGCTAGAATATTTGGCCCAACTAGGCCCAATGTAGTGCATGTATCAAAGTCTCTTTGTGGAAATATCAGTCACATGCCAGCAAATATGCACCCATGTGGACAACAACTGTAAAAAGAAAAATATATGGTTTTATGATTATAATGAAGTGGCATAATGCCATCCAGTGCCATGAAAGTTTACAGTGCTTTATAAATACTTTGGTCTTAAATTCCGTACGATTAGTAAAATAGAAAAAATAATGTATTATGGAGTATGGTATGTTCCTGTGGCCTTTACTCGGAAGACTGTGTGAATATCATGTCCTACTATAAACATCTGATAAAAATGCGGAAATAAAGATTAAACACAGATCTGCAGGTGTTGGCTACTTCAGCCTGTGCCATTTCTCATCATGTCTTCACATTTAAAGATCACCAATCTGGATAACTTTAGTGAGTGATCTTAATGTTCTGTGTTCTAGAAAATATGAGCTGAGTGTACCTTCTGTCCTTTAAAACCAATAATGAGTCCAGTGATAAAGGAGTTAAACATTAATTCCCTCCAGCAGGGTTTTATTAGTAATTGTGCATTGTTATCCGTCAGTATGTTCTTATTCCTTTCTCAGAATTTCATCTGTTTGTATACGACTGTTTGATTGGATGTAGTATCCCAACACCCTCTTAACCACCTGGAATACCATAGCCACTACTTGGGATACCATAGCAATCATCTAGCAACACCCTGTCAACCACCTTGAATATCATAGCAACTACCTGAGCTAACTTAGAAACTAGCTAGCAACACTCTAGCAACCACCTAGCAATGCTCCACGTAAGAAGCATGTAGTAACACCCCATAAAAAGCGTTAGTAACAGTACCGTTAGTACTAGTAGTAGTGAACAGTAGTAGGAGTAGCATTAGTATTCATAGTAGTAGTAGTACCATTAGAAGCATTAGTAGTGGTACTACAAGTAGCATTAGCAGTCATAGTAGTAGTAGTAGTAGTAGCAGTAGTATTAATAGTTGTT